>JANAVB010000799.1:4113898-4471264 GCA_029216955.1 Iris pallida | reverse complement strand
GTCTAGTTACAGAGTTGAAACATAACCTACTAAGCATAAGTCATTGGTCCGATAATGGTTATGGTATCAACTTTGTAAAAGACAAATATACCATATATGATATGTCATATGGTAATCCCGTATATGAAGGGATTAGAGAAGACAATATTTATGTTTTCTTTTTGGAGAGTACTAATAATGCAGGAAGATGCCTAGTAGCTAATTTAGATGAAAGCTGGCTATAGCATATAAGACTAGGGAATGCAAATATGGACACTATCTCACGACTGAGCACTAAAAAATTGGTAAAAGGACTCCCCGAGATTCCATTCAAGAGAGATATGGTATGTGCTGACTGTGAAAAGAACAAAGCACATAGGTCTACATTTAAATCCATCAACGCTGTAAGTACTTCTAGACCTTTGCAGTTGATACATATGGATTTATTTGGTCCTAGTAGAGTCGCTAGTCTTGGCGGTAAGCTCTACGTTTTTGTTATTGTTGATAATTTATCTCGTTTTACTTGTGTTTATTTTTTATCAAACAAAAGTGATGCTATTTTTGAATTTCAGATATTTTGCAAAAAGGTACAAAACGAAAAATGCTTCATGATTACTCGTATCCGAAGTGATCATGGTGACGAATTCGTAAATACTGATTTCAAAAAGTTTTGTGATGATAGTGGGTACTACCACGAATTTTCTTGTCCTAGAACTCCTCAACAGAATGATGTTGTGGGGCGAAAGAACCGTACTCTAAGCGAAATGGCTAGAGTCATGCTGAATCAGCATAATCTTCCTAAATATTTTTTGACAAAAGCTGTTAGCACAGCCTGTCATGTTTTAAATAGGGTGTTAATTCGACCTATCTCGAAGAAAACACCATATGAACTTTGGTTTATAAGGTTTCTAAATATTTTTTATTTTAAAGTTTTTGGATGTCGCTGTTTTATCCTGAACACCAAGGACAACTTGGGTAAGTTCGACTCTAAAGCAGACGAAGGGATATTTCTCAGATATGCTGCTAAGAGTAAGGGATATATAATTTTTAATAAAAGGTCTATGATTGTTGAAGAATCTATTAACGTTACTTTTGATGAGCTCAATAGTCACAGATCTAGCGACAGTGATGATGAAGGTGTACAACCAAAAACCGATAAGAGTCCTCTGGAAGATCATGGCTCATAAATTTGAATCATTAAAGTTCTTACCAGATCATCCAGAGACACTCATCATAGGTGATATATCAAAAGGTGTAAGTACGCGCTCCTCTCTTAGAGATTTTGAAATAGCAGCAAATGTAGCTTTTATTTTCCAAATAGAACCTAAGAATATAGAAGATTCCTTTTCTGATGAATTTTGGATTAATGCCATGCAAGAGAAACTAAATCAATTTGAGAGAAACAAAGTTTGGGAACTCGTTCCTAAACCTATTGGTCAATCGATAATTGGTACCAAATGGGTGTTCCGAAATAAACTTAGTAAAGATGAACAAGTTTTACGCAACAAAGCACGTCTAGTGGCACAAGATTATAATCAAGAAGAATGTATTGATTATGACGAGACATATGCTCCTGTTGCTAGACTAGAAGCTATCCGCATGTTTAGTGCATTTGCATGTCTTAATGATTTTAAATTATTTCAAATGGACGTGAAAAGTGTATTTTTGAACGGATTTCTAAAAGAAGTTTTTGTGAAACAACCCCCTTACTTTGAAGATTTTCAAAAACCTGATCACGTCTTCAAGCTTAAGAAAGCACTCTATGGACTCAAACAAGCACCTCGTGCTTGGTATGAACGCCTAAGTGCCTTCTTACTTGATAATGGTTTTTCAAAAGTAAGAGTTGATACAACTTTGTTTATCAAACCTTTAAAAGATGATATTCTTCTTGTGTAAATATACGTTGATGACATTATATTCGGTTCTACTAATGAAAAACTTTGTCAAGAGTTTGCTAAGTGTATGCAGAATGAATTTGAGATGAGTATGATGGGAGAGCTGAACTTCTTCCTAGGACTCCAGATCAAACAATACTCAAAGGGAACATTCATCAATCAAGCCAAGTATACGAAGGACATACTGAAGAAGTATTATTTTGATAATGTAAAGCCTATCGGAACTCCAATGGCTACATCCACAAAGCTTCATACCGATGAAAGTGGCAAACCTGTTGACCAGCGTAAGTATCGAGGTATGATTGGTAGCTTATTATATTTAACTGCTAGTCGCCCTGATATTATGTTCAGTGTTTGCATCTGTGCACGATACCAGGCAAATCCTAAGGAATCACACCTAAGTGTCGTTAAGCGTATCTTCCGATACCTTAAGGAAACTTCTACAATCGGCTTGTGGTATCCTAAAACCAAATCCTTTGACCTGATAGGTTACTCGGATGCGGATTTTACAGGATGCAAAGTAGACCATAAAAGTACCAGCGGTACGTGTCATTTCCTAGGAAAGGCCTTAGTCTCTTGGTTTAGCAAAAAGTAAAATTATGTAGCATTATCAACTACTGAGGCTGAGTATATCGCCGCAGGACGTTGCTGTGATCAAATTTTGTGGATGAAGCAAACCCTAGAAGACTACAATCTGCACTACACTAATATCCCATTTATTGTGATAACACTAGCACTATTAATCTGACTAAGAACCTTGTATGGCACTCACGCACAAAATACATTGAGATTCGTCATCACTTTTTATGTGATCACCAACAACACGGGGATATCTGTCTAGAGTTTATTGACACAGATCATCAACTAGCAGACATTTTCACAAAATTACTGGCTGAAGACCGTTTTAACATAATGAGGCGAGAGCTCGGTATACTTGAATTTTCAGATTCATAGTGTAGTATGGTAATTAAATTTATTTTTATGACTCGAAACTTCGTAATTTATTTAACAGAAATTATTTTATGTACAAGCTGAAAGGGTCCTTCTGTCGTACAGGTGTAAATAGCCTGAAGCGACACGGTGTACTAGTCTTCGGACTACCGCTAACTGGGATTCGGCCCCTACAGCTAACCCAAAGTACTAGAAGTTATTAAATGAAGAAGTCAACAGTCATAAAATCAATTTTTAAAAATAATACTGCATTTATGGCATTGGAAATACAAGCAGCCGAACTCGGACCAAACTCTGCCCGAGTTCGGACCGAGTTCGGTCGGCGCTGTTCAGCTTCCAGAACCGAACAGCCGGCCCTAGCCCTATTTATACTCCTTCCTTCCACTTTTTCATACCACCAAACCGAGAATTAGCCTCCTTTACTCCCAAGAGCTCTTCCTTCTCATTTATTTCAAGTTCTCAGGAGTTTGTGGGATGTTCCTCTCCATCTTCTTCCTCCTTTTGTCAAGGTACTCCATTATCTCCTTCCTCTCATCTATAGCACCCAAGAGTCAGAAAAGAAAGGTTGATTCCTCACATGCAGGATCTTCCTCTTCTGACTACGTCTCCACTAATGTATTCAGTCCAGCTAGACCTATAGGTTTCGATTATTTTGATTTCGGTCTATTTTCTGACAAAGAATTTTTGGACCTTTGGTTTGATTCCTTTTATGGTCGCAGAATATGTGCTGGAGCACGTGTGAACTTTACTATATTTTTTGAATACGCTCCCACATTCGTCCGTCTCGGCTTTCGTGACTTTTTTGAAGTAGCCGAGAATATCTATGATAATGCTGTATGTATGTTCTACTGCAACTTGCAAGTAAAACCTAACAGAAATTTCTATTCTTGCGTTGCTGGGCAAGAACTAGAATTTCTGTGCCACCAACATCAGTGAATACTTCCATGTTTCTGATGTAAGTGAAGCATTAGTGGATATTCATCACATCCAATTTCCAGAAGGTGTCACTCTCGATTCCTTCAAAGAACTTTGCCATCCCAGACTTGTTCCTAGAAGAGTTTATTCTAAACATCTTAACCAAAACTTCTATGTACTACATAGTTTCATTTTCTCTGTTCTTCTTCCGAAGAAAGGATCCTATGATGAGATTACTTTCTTGGAGTTATCCGCCATGTATCATATCCACTTTGGCATTCCATTTTTTGTTTCTAAGACCATGATGGCTTGGATGCTGAACTGCAGAAATGCAGGACGCAATCTCGTCTATCCCATGCATTTGGCCTCTATCTTTCGAAGGTTTGAAATCGATCTTCAAATATGTTCTTATTCCTCCACAACCATAGAGCTCAGTAGGTCTAGGCTATACCCTACTCCTCCTTTGCCTCCTTGTGTTGAGCCAATTCCACACTGGAACTGGCTCAGCACCAGGAGGCAAAGGAGGAGTAGGGTATAGCCTAGACCACTGGAACTGGCTCAGCACTAGGAGTCAGAGGAGGAGTAGGGTATAGCCTAGACCTACTAAGCTCTATAGCTGTGGAGGAATAAGAACAGGTTTGAAAATCGATTTCAAACCTTCGAAAGATAGAGGCCAAATGCATGGGATAGACGAGGTTGCGTCCTGCATTTCTGCAGTTCAGCATCCAAGCCATCATGGTCTTGGGAACAGAAAATGGAATGCCAAAGTGGATATGATACATGGCGGATAACTCCAAGAAAGTAATCTCATCAGAGAATCCTTTCTTCGGAAGAAGAACAGAGAAAATGAACCTATGTAGTTCATAGAAGTTTTGGTTAAGATGTTTAGAATAGACTCTTCTAGGAACAGGTCTGGGATGACAAAGAAGTTCTTTGAAGGAATCGAGAGTGACACCTTCTGGGAATTGGATGTGATGAATATCCACTAATGCTTCACCTACATCAGGAACATAGAAGTATTCACTGATGTCGGTGGTGCTGAATTCTAGTTCTTGCCCAGCAACGCAAGAATAGAAATTTTCGTTAGGTTTTACTTGTAAGTTGCAGTAGAACATACAGACAGCGTTATCATAGATATTCTCGGCTACTTCGAAAAAGTCACGAAAGTCGAGACAGTCGAATGTGGAAGCATATTCAGAAAATATAGTAAAGTTCACACATGCTCCAGCACATATTCTGCGACCATAAAAGGAATCAAACCAAAGGTCCAAAAATTCCTTGTCAGAAAATAGACCGGAATCAAAATCATCGGAACCTATGGGTATAGCTGGACTGAATACATTAGTGGGGACGTAGTCAGAAGAGGAAGATCCTGCATGTGAAGAATCAACCTTTCTTTTCTGACTCTTGGGTGCCATAGATGAGAGGAATAAGATAATCGAGTACCTTGACAAAAGGAAGAAGAAGATGGAGAGGAACAGCCCACAAACTCCTGAGAAGCTTGAAATAAATGAGGAGGAAGAGCTCTTGGGAGTAAAGGAGGCTAATTTTCGGTTTGGTGGTGTGAAAAAGTGGAAGGAAGGAGTATAAATAGGGCTAGGGCCGGCTGTTCGGTTCTGGAAGCTGAACAGCGCTGACCGAACTCGGTCCGAACTCGGACAGAGTTCGGTCCGAGTTCGGCTGCTTGTATTTCCAATGCCATAAATGCAGTATTGGTTTTAAAAATTGAATTTATGACTGTTGACTTCTTCGTTTAATAACTTCTATTACTTTGGGTTAGCTGTAGGGGCCGGATCCCAGCTAGCGGTAGTCCGAAGACTAGTGCACCGTGTCGCTTCAGAATATTTATACCTGTATGACAGAAGGACCCTTTCGGCTTGTACCCAAAATAATTTCCATTAAATAAATTACGAAGTTTCGAGTCATACAAATAAATTTAATTACCATACTATACTATGAATCTGAAAATTCAAGTATGTCGAGCTCTCGCCTCATTATGTTAAAACGGTCTTCAGCCAGTGATTTTGTGAAAATGTCTGCTAGTTGATGATCTGTGTCAACAAACTCTAGACAAATATCCCCGTGTTGTTGGTGATCATGTAAAAAGTGATGACGAATCTCAATGTGTTTTGTGCATGAGTGACATACAGGTTTCTTAGTCAGATTAATACTGTTAGTGTTATAACAATAAATGGGAATCTTAGTGTAGTATAGATTGTAGTCTTCTAGGGTTTGCTTCATCCATAAAATTTGAGCACAGTAACGTCCTGCGACGATATACTCAGCCTCAGTAGTTGATAATGCTATAAAATTTAGCTTTTTGCTAAACCAAGAGACTAAGGCCTTTCCTAGAAAATGACACGTACCGCTGGTACTTTTACGGTCTACTTTGCATCCTGCAAAATCCGCATCCGAGTAACCTATCAGGTCAAAGAATTTGGTTTTACGATACCATAAGCCGGCTGTAGAAGTTCCCTTAAGGTATCAGAAGATACGCTTAACGGCACTTATGTGTGATTGCTTAGGATTTGTCCGGTATCGTGCACAGATGCAAACACTGAATATAATATCAGGACGACTAGCAGTTAAATATAATAAGCTACCAATCATACCTCGATACTTACGCTGGTCAACAGGTTTGCCACTTTCATCGGTATCAAGCTTTGTGGATGTAGCCATTGTAGTTCCGATAGGCTTTACATTATCAAGGTCGTACTTTTTCAGTATGTCCTTCGTATACTTGGTTTGATTGATGAATGTTCCCTTTGAGTGTTGTTTGATCTGGAGTCCTAGGAAGGAGTTCAGCTCTTCCATCATACTCATCTCAAATTTATTTTACATACACTTAGCAAACTCTTGACAAAGTTTTTCATTAGTAGAACCGAATATAATGTCATCAACGTATATTTGTACAAGAAGAATGTCATCATTTATAGATTTGATAAACAAAGTTGTATCAACTCTTCCTTTTGAAAAACCATTATCAAGTAAGAAGACACTTAGGCGTTCATACCAAGCACGAGGTGCTTGTTTGAGTCCATAGAGTGCTTTCTTTAGCTTGAAGACGTGATCAGATTTTTGAAAATCTTCAAAGCTAGGGGGTTGTTTCACAAAAACTTTTTCTTCTATAAATCCGTTCAAAAATGCACTTTTCACGTCCATTTGAAATAATTTAAAATCATTAAGACATGCAAATGCACAAAACATGCGGATAGCTTCTAGTCTAGCAACAGGAGCATATGTCTCGTCATAATCAATACCTTCTTCTTGATTATAACCTTGTGCCACTAGACGTGATTTGTTGTGTAGAACTTGTCCATCTTCACTAAGTTTATTTTGGAACACCCATTTGGTACCAATTATCGATTGACCAATAGGTTTAGGAACAAGTTCCCAAACTTGGTTTTTCTCAAATTGATTTAGTTCCTTTTGCATGGCATTAATCCAAAATTCATCAGAAAAGACATCTTCTATATTCTTAGGTTCTATTTGGGAAATGAAAGCTACATTTGCTGCTATTTCAGAATCTCTAAGAGAGGAGCGTGTACTTACACCTTTTGATACATCACCTATGATAAGTATCTCTGGATGATCTAGTAAGAACTTTAATGATTCAACTTTATGAGCCAGATCTTCCACAGGACTCTTATCGATTTTTGGTTGTACACCTTCATCATCACTGTCGCAAGATCTATGACTATTGAGCTCATCAAAAGTAACGTTAGTAGATTCTTCAACAATCATAGACCTTTTATTAAAAATTCTATATCCCTTACTCTTAGCAGCATATCCGAGAAATATCTCTTCGTCTGCTTTAGAGTCGAACTTACCCAAGTTGTCCTTGGTGTTCAGGATAAAATAGCGACATCCAAAAACTTTGAAATAAGAAATGTTTGGAATCCTTCCAAACCAAAGTTTATATAGTATTTTCTTCGAGATAGGTCGAATTAACACCTTATTGAAAACATGACAGGCTGTGCTAACAGCTTCTGCCCAAAAATATTTAGGAAGATTATGCTGATTCAGCATGACTCTAGCCATTTCGCTTAGAGTACGGTTCTTTCGCTCCACAACACCATTCTGTTGTGGAGTTCTAGGACAAGAAAATTTATGGTAGTACCCACTATCATGACAGAACTTTTTGAAATCAGTATTTACGAATTCGCCACCATGTTCACTTCGGATACGAGTAATCATGAAGCCCTTTTCGTTTTGTACCTTTTTACAAAATATCTGAAATTCAAAAATAGCATCACTTTTGTTTGATAAAAAATAAACCCAAGTAAAACGAGAGAAATCATCAACAATAACAAAAGTGTAGAGCTTACCGCCAAGACTAGCGACTCTACTAGGACCAAATAAATCCATATGTATCAACTGCAAAGGTCTAGCACTACAAAAATTTATCAGATTAGCGATATTACATTATGTCGCTAAACTCGATGAAAGCGTCGCTAAGTGAATTTAGCGACATTTTGGGCGACGTTTTGGAAACGACGAAAAAAACGTGTCGCTAAACGAGAAAACGTCGTAAAACGTCGCTAGGACGACGTTATTTGGCGACATTGTTAACGTCGCTAAGTAGCGACGTTATTTGCGACGTTTGGTCGTTGACGCTAATTAGCGACGTATAAGGCGACGTTATCGTGTGGTCGCCGTTTAGCGACACTATTGCGACGTTTTGGCGACGACGAGCTGACATCAGATTATGGTGCCACGTTGTGCCACGTCAGCATTTAGCGACGCTTTTAGCGACGAATAATAACGTCGCTAACAACGTCGCTAAGGTAAAAAAATATGAAAAAAGTAGGTTCCAGAATGCAAATGGAGCTGGAGCCTGAGCCAAAATACAGAATACAAAACACAAAATACAGAATCCAATCACTGGGTTCGCCGACCCCCTCGGTGGAACACTCAACACTGGCACGCACAATACATTCCAGAATATACAAAAAATATAAAGAAAAAATACTATCCGCAACAAATAATGTCAATATATAATATCCTGAACAAACCAAATCAATATCCGCAAACACGTACAAACCCAATATCCTCAACGAAAAAACTGAATATCCCCAAATACGTATAAAGTGAAGAATATAGTACAGTCCAAAAATGCAAAAATAAAACTACTGATCGCATGGAGCTGGACTCGGTGCTGAAGGAGGAGCGCCACCAGATGAGTGTCGTCGCAACGTCAGGATCGTCTGATACTCCTCCAGTGACAACAGGTGGATGAGTATGTCCTCCCGTGTACCGTCGGATGTAGACGATGCTCCCGGCGTACCAGCAGACGGTCGCTCAGCTGCCATCTCCTGGAAATGCTGCATCTGCTCGACCAACCGCTGCGTAGCCTCCTGCGTAGCACGGGTCATCTGTTGCAGCGCCTCCGTAGTCTCCTCCAGCCTCTCAAAGCAGGAGATGAGTGCAGAATCATCTGTATGCGGCACCCTCATCCTCTCCAGCATCTCGTCATGCAGAGCTGCGATCTGCGCAAGGACGTCACTCTGTTGCTGGCGGAGCGACTCCTCAGTATGTGCGGGGCCGGGCACACTAGTGGCGGTCGTAGAGGCCTGTGACACAATGAAGGCACCATAGGAGCCCGTACCATAGTACGTACTCCTATGCATGCCACCAACGACCCTCATCCACAGCTCGTCATCTGACTGAGCTGCGGCGGCCGGGGGCTGCTGGGAAGTGCTAGCACCAGCCTCCTCTGACCGTGTCGGCCCGGCGTCCCTAAGCCTCAAAAACTCGGCCTAGAAATAACATCTATATGAATTCTCACATGGTCGCTAAAAATTAATACTAATGCACTAGCATTAAGTAAAACTTCTAAAACTCGGCCTAGAAATAACATCTATATAAATTTTCTACGTAACTAAAAATTAATATTAATGAACTAGCATTAAGTAAAACTTACGTAGGTGTCCCGGGCCTTGTTGTCTACGAACCGCTCTCCCTTCATGTGCGTAGCGAGGAACAAGGTCACCATATTCGGGTCTTCTCCTGATTCAACCTGTTACGAAATTATTATATGATTTGTCAGTTAAGTTGAAAGAAATATATTACTATAAAGTATTAATTATGGGTATACGGCGAGATACGTACCGTACGGGTGAAGAAATCCATGATGGACCTTGATCTACCACACCACTGCGACCTCGCCTGTCGTGCTCTTTTAGACTTCGCGAACTTCTCTTTGTAGGCTTCCTCCTCGAATCTCCTCTTCATTGCCGCCCAGTCGGCGGCAGAGATCCAACCCTGAATAGGCTCTTCCTGGCGGTCACGATCCTTTTGGTCGATGATCGCGTCCCTAATGAGCTTGCTGGCGATGTCGGAAAATATAGCCTCGACAGCAACGACGTGGTGGAGAGGGAAGAAGTAAGTCCGCTGAAAAAATCATAGAAGTACATAAGTTATAACTTAACATACTAAATGTTAAAAGGAAATAAACTTTTACGTACCGAAAAGTGCTCAAACCAGAAGGCCTTCCTGTCGGCCGGAACATCCCTCCAGTTGATCCAGGGCCCCCCGTAGTTATGTCGCAGGAATGTACCCAGCTACCGGTGTACGGAGGAGGGATGATACCTGTAAAATGAAAATTAAAATTTATTAAACAAGTTTATAATAAATTTAATCAAAATAAATGCAACAATTTTACTTACCGCCTGGTCCGAGTACAGGCCCAAATCTCCAACCTCAGATCCCCCTCCGAGCGACACGGAGGATCCGCCTCAAATAGGAGCTGCACTATGCTCCTGCCCCGCCCCCTGCCCCTGTCCCTGTCCCTGCCCGCAGCCTGTCCCTCGGTCTCGTCCTCGCCCTCGCCGTCGGCGTGGGCCTCGCCATCGCCCTCGACCTCGACGTGGGCCTCGGCCTCGGCCTGTTCTTCAATAGTGGGGTCGACCTCTGGAATACTCGACGGTACTGGCTGTATAGAAGAAGAAGGCCCTAGCTTCGAACTGCTAGAGCCAGGTATGGAGGCACTGCCTACGACTATACTGCTAGTGTATACTAGAATACGGGAGGATGATGAGTCGGTAGGAGTTAGGGGTGCAACTTGGACGGGCTAAACCCGAGCCCGATCGGGTAAACCCGTTAATGGGTTGGGTTATGGTTGAAGATACTTGGGTTCGGGCTCGGGTTTGGGTTCAAA
Organism: Iris pallida; assembly: GCA_029216955.1. Lineage (NCBI taxonomy): Eukaryota > Viridiplantae > Streptophyta > Magnoliopsida > Asparagales > Iridaceae > Iris > Iris pallida. The sequence goes on along the minus strand of JANAVB010000799.1, from coordinate 4,460,365 downwards.
TATTTGAACCCGATCATAAATTGGGTTGGGCTCGGGTTCATATGTCGGGTTACCCGAGGAACCCGAAACCCGACTTCATATATATATATATATATATATATATATATATATATATATATATAAAATATATATATATATATATATATATATATATATATATATATATATATATATATATATATATATATATATAGTCATACTTCTTAAATAAAAAGTTTAACTCCTAAACTTCTTCACCCAAACTCTTAACTCTTTATCCAAAATCTTATTTCAGTCTGTATTTTGTAATGATCAAGACTTGATTGCTATTTAATTATGTGTTTAATATTACTTTTGTTTAAAATTATTTCAGTTATGGACCCGACCCAACCCGAGTTCAACCCGAGCCAAACCCGATCCTTCGGGCTTGGTCTTGGGCTTCATATGTTGAACCCGAGGTCGGGCCGGGCTTGGGCTCGGGCTAGGCTTATGATTCATCGGGTTGGGCTCGGGTTGACCTCAAGCCCGACCCAACCCGCCCGAGTTGCACCCCTAGTAGGAGTGGTAGATGGAGACGGTCGGGGTCGTCGACTCCCATCAGGACCGGAACCAAATGATCCACGTCGAGCCATATCTGAAAAAATATAGAAGTATACCATACTACATCTTAAAAAAACAAAAGTATACCATACTACAGCCAGGGAACGCCGCAAAGTAAACCATACTATATATGAAAAAAAACAAAAGTAAACCATACTACATCTGAAAACGTCGCTTATTAACGTTGCTAAAACAAAAGTAAACCATACTACATCTGAAAAAACAAAAGTAAACCATACTACATCTGAAAATTAAACATATTCAATCCTCTTCTGAAAATTCATCTTGTTCCGATTCCTCTTCCTCTTCCTCTTTCTCTTCACTTCTATCAACTTCCTCTTCCTCTTCTGATACTTTTACCTCTTCCAATTGATGAAACATGTCATGAGGAACTTTCGTTGAGTCCACATCGACAATATTTGTAATAAGAGGTAGTTCGTCTTCCTGATAAGCTATCTCGTCGACATCGAAGGTATTTCGAGCTTTAGTCTTACAGACTGCCCACCAATCTGATCTTCCGGCTCCTCGTTTTGGATAGCTGGTAAAGTAAACTAGCTGAGCCTGGCTTGCTAGAACAAACGGCTAATAAGCTTGATATCGACGGCAATAATTTATGTCAACAAGACCATGTTTGTCAACTCTCCAATCTCGACCCTGGATCGGATCGAACCAGTCACATCTGAACAAGACGATCTTACAAGGTTCTATAGCATAATTGTATGTCAGTTCCACAATCTCCCGTAAGACGTCGAAGAAGTCATTGCCTGGGTCGACGTCTTTGTAGTTTAAAGATTTTATGCACAAACAGCTATTCTTCGTAGAATCCAAATCCAAGAAGTCGTCTCTTATTCGAGCATTTGTTGACTTGAACCTGAAACCATTTACGCAGTAACTTGGCCAGGTCTTCACTTGATAAATTGGCCCCTTGGCTAGAGTTTAAATATACTCATTCTCAAGGATTGCCTCCGAACGATCAACCTAAATACCATAGAAACGATGCTAACTTAATTATTATGTGCAAGTATAAATGTACAGAAAAAGTAAATTGTGACTACGTCCGTACATATGCTCTCAACCAAAAAGGAAAATGAAGTCTCATTTGCCGTTCTACTTCCTCCTCGATTGCGTATGGATTGTTGGACGTTACCTCATCCTTAAACATGCCGGAAAACAACGAAGCATAGGTATATTAGTTATATTCAGAAGCAACGAAGCACGCGAAATAATTTTACTTACCCCTCTAGCTTGTCCACTTCTTCCTCGTCGCAGTTGAGCAATACATATAACATTGCAGCGCTAACCTCATCGTCATTTAGATATCTTTTTTTATTTTACCAGATGGTTTTCCATAGGCAGTAAATACTTTCAGCTTTGCCTCAATACCAACTTCATAGCCGTCATCATTTCTGGGAGCCCTTGTTCTGTTTGTAGCAATATGAGGCTAAAAATACATGGAATAGAAGTTTAAAATCTCCTCAAGGACATATGCTTCACAAATAGAACCCTCCATCTGTGCCTTATTTTTCACCTTCCTCTTGAGGTGGTTCAACTGTCGCTCGAACGGGTACATCCAACGATAACCGACAGGTCCAGCAACAAGAGCCTCATGGATAAGATGAATCGGCAAATGCTCTATTGAGTCGAAGAATGCAGGAGGAAAAACTCTCTCAAGTTTGTAAAGTGTTACCACAATGTCCTTCTCTTGCTTCTCTAAACGATCGACGAGCAACTTGCAAGAACAAAGATCTCTGAAGAATATGCTAAGCTCTGTTAATGGATCCCAGACTACCGGCGGTAATAATTCTCGAAATGCAACAGGAATTAACCTCTCCATGAATACGTGGCAATCGTGGCTCTTCATTCTGGTCAGTTTACACTTCTTTATGTCGACACATCTTCTTAGATTGGAGACGTATCCGTCCGAAAATTTCAAGTCCTGGATCCATCTACAAAGTCTCACTTTGTCCTCCTTGTCCAGCAAGTAGATTGCCTTAGGCCGCAAAAGCTTTTCCATCCTCTTAGAGCGGTAGAAGTCTTTCGGTAACTTGGCATCCTCCGACAAGATATCGATAATCAACTCGACCACTCTATTGTAGCATTTTTGGGACATGTTAAAGTCAGACTTTATGCTCAAGAGCCGAGTGATCACCTCTAACGGTGAATGGTCCTCACAACCAGGGTATAAAGGAGTCCTTGCATTCTCCAGCAACTCCATGAACTTTGCGGCATCGGCATTTGGTGCCTCCTCAGCTGCGTCATGATTGTATGGATCGAAATTAGGCCCCGCAGCATCGAAGACCATGTTCACGTACTCGTTGTCGATACCAGTTCGGTTGTGGACATTCATATAAGGCTCTACAAAAGGCTCCACATAAGGCTCCGCTTGGAATCCTAAAGGTACAAGCTCTCCCTGTGCGTTCCATTGGTAGTAATTCGGAAGGAAACCCTTTGTGTATAAATGATACGTCACATCCAATTCTGGTTGGAACTTCATGTTCTGACATTTTGCACACGGGCACTTAATGTACATGCCGTCCATGGATTGAGGAAACGCCTTCGCGAATTGGAGGAATTGTTCTACTCCGGCGATATATTCATCTCGCACACCGCACCTGTCATCTCGAATGCGATTGTACATCCACGAACGGTCTAGCAGATACATGGATATAGCCATTTCTAGATATCTACAAATATGAATAAACTTCAAAACTAAAACGAATATACTACATACTACGGCCGTGACTCGGGACCATTCCTATGAGTCGGGACCATTCTTACTACATACTACATACTAAAACGAATAAACTTCAAAACTAAAATGAATATACTACAACTAAAATGAATATACTACATACTACGGCCGTGACTCGGGACCATTCCTATGAGTATCGGGATCAAGGAAACTACGTGTTATAAATATCGGTACTATCGGTACGTGTTACAAATATCGGCACTATCGGTACGTGTTACAAATATCGACACTATCATGTTATAAATTAACCAACCAACAAAACTACGTGTTACAAATATCGGCACTATCGGTACGTGGTTTCGAATCGGAGTATCACATTTTTCGGTGTCGAAAAATAAATAATTATTACTAAATTATCAGTTTTTTCGGCACTATCGGTGCCCCTGACCCAGCCTCCCCGCACCCCCTCCCCCTTCCCCCCTACACCACCCCTCACGCTAACCCGAACCCTATCCCTAACCCCTCCCCCACCAGTCCCCCCCCCTCCCCAGCCCCCCAACCCCTATACCACCCCTAACCCTAACCCGAACCCTATCCCCAACCCCTCCCCCACCATCCCTCCTGTCCTCCCAAGCCCCCCCCCGCCCTCAACCCCCAGCCGCCCTCACCCCCCCCCCGTCCCTCACCCCCCCTAACCCGAACCCTAACCCTCCCCTTCTCCCATCCCCCGGAACCAAATTGATTTAGGACTGATAATTTAGACTGCTACCAACACAGGTTCTAATAGGAAGTTTTAGGAACATCTTGTATGATATCATGTAGTCTTTAACAAATACATCAATAAGGAGATTCAGAAGATAGGTAACCTGGAAAAAACAAGTAAGGATGGGGGTTCAAATCTGAATATCAGATTCAGAACAGTACACCTTGGACTGACTGTTAAATCCCTGTCATAGACTGTATGTGCTCTGTTATTGGACTGGCTTAGACTGAACTATTTTTCCCTGTTTGATAGAGACTGAGTTCTTAATGTTCAAATTAAATTGATGTTTAAACCTGGAAACCTAGTATTTTAGGTCTGCTGGTAGTCCTAAGATGTTTTGGTCTGTTTTTCTTTAAGTCAAGGATTATTATGTTGGGTATGACTGTTTTTAGAATGGATATCAGTCCAATTTCAAGTTGACTTATTTTGGACTGATTTTGAATCCCATTGGACATTGGGATTAGTTGTTCTGAACTGAGATGAGACTCAGAGGTAGGCAATTCGAATACTTATAACCTGTTTCAGTGGGATCATAAGTTACCTTATGAGATCAGGAAATATTTGAGTCTTGGTGAAGTAGAGTGCAGGTTCTTAGAAATCTTGATAGACTGGTAGGTATATTTATCCTGGACTGATTATCAGTTCATTTGTGAACTGAGCTACCTTTCAGTACCATTTGCACTGAGCAGGTTTAGGATTTATGTGGGGGTTTAACTCTGTGAAGAGCTGGAATGGAGTACTCTGGTGTGGGAGCAAGGTTTAGGATTTAAGTTGGTTTAAGTAGCAGTTTGTATGGCCATGTGTGTTGTTATGACCAAACATTCAATCTTGGTATCACTATCCAGTTTAGATACTAACAACCCTTGAGTCTTAACAGTATGGAGCAAATTCATAGGTTATTTGACTAGTGTTAAACCACTAGGAGTTGATGGCTATCAGCAATATGATTTTCCCCTCATCTATTTACTTTCAATATTAAGATGTTAACATGAAGAGTTCATTTAAATATTGATTTGCTAAGCTAAATAGCTTAAGGAGGAGATCATATTACTTGAAGTATATATATGGTAACTAGGTAAGGTAGTTAATGATATGGTGTAGCTAATGGAAACTGGATTGTAAGATAGATTATGATGAGACTAAATAAAATATATCTTGATTAGAATCATTTGATAACCAATTTAGAATTAGTCTGTTATTAATCAACTTGTAAAATCATATAACAGGAGGACATCCAGCTTTACTACCCTTTCTTGATCACCCGGAGCAAGGCAAGTATACTCCTCTGATTTGTTCATTTCTCATGTCTTCATATCCCTTCTTGTATCTCCTTGATGACACGATAGTTCACGATATTGTCTGGTTTCATGTTCCTTGCATCATTTGCGTCTGGGAGGGGAAATACTATAGATATGTGATCAAACCCTGTTACTACTCATGTGAATAGCTTGGGTCCCGCACCGTGCACGCGGGGCCAAAGCCGTACCATTTCATTATCATTACATCTACCCAAGCCGATCACAATCTAGATGTATTTCAAATATTGCACATGTCAGGATTCAGTTCGTATTTCAGGATTTCATGGTTGTATTTCATGTTCAGGTTGTACTTCATGTTCAGGTTGTATTTCATGCTCAGGACTCTTACCATGTTTCCATGTTTTATTTTCAGTATTTTCTATTCAGTTTCATGTCTTGTTCTCATTTTCTGTACTTAACATTTATTCCTGCTTTCTTGATTCATACCATGATGTGCATGTTCATTTCTCTGGATATACTAGCTCCGCTCCTGACTGGATAAGTTGCAGGTGAGTTGGAGGCCTTGTGCGATACATTCTATGGCGAGGAACCTATTAATGCAGGAGAGCTAGCTGGTGCTACTCATGACTTAGAGGCTGCAGAAGCCTAGAGCTTCCTTAGTTTTTCCTATTATTTTCATGTATTGAGACTAGTAGACTTTTTGTCATTCTGGAATGTAATAAATTCTGATATTGTGCTTTACACTGGGATACATTTATAGATGTTGTGTTTCATACTTGTCTTGATATCTGGTTAGTTTCCCTAGATTGGTACAGCTTACTTTGTTGTGTCTAATGATAAAGGATGGGCGTGTCCGACTCGTATCCAGTTATTCGGGAGCGGGTCGTGACACCCCTCCTAACCCACCAGCCGCCCTCACCCTCCTGCCCCACCCCCCAGCCACCCCCTAACCATTCCTCACCCCCAACCACCCGCACCCCTACCCCTCCCCCCGAGCCACCAGTACCCCCGAACCACTAGCAACAAATAGAGAAAGAGAGAGAGAGAGAGGGAGAGGGAGTCACGTACCAGAGGAGAGTCGCCGGAGAGAGTAAAGTCGCTGGAGAGAGTAAGAGCGAGAGCGAGAGCACCGGAGAGAGTGAGAGCGAGAGCGCCGGAGGAAGAGAGTGAGAGAGTAAAATAGATGGGGGAAAATGAATCGGGAGGGAGAAAATTTAATTTAGTTAGAAATTTAGCGACATTTTTATTAACGTCGCTAAATCAGTAGCAATTAGCGACGTTCCGCGACGACTAGCTCACGTAACTAGTATACGTCATTTTTACGTCGCTATTTGCATCCTAGTAGCGACGGTTATCGACGTTTCGTTTATACGTCGCTAATGTCCACAAATTAGCGACGTATTTGTAACGTCGCTAAATTTACGTCGCCAATTAAGCAGATTTTAGTAGTATAGAAGTACTTACAGCGTTGATGGATTTAAATGTAAACCTATGTGCTTTGTTCTTTTCACAGTCATCACATACCATATCTCCCTTGAATGGAATCTCGGGGAGTCTTTTTACCAACTTCTTAGTGTTCAGTCGTGAGATAGTGTCCATATTTGCATGCCCTAGTCTCATATGCCATAGCCAGCTTTCATCTAAATTAGCTACTAGGCATCTTCCTGCATTATTAGTACTCTCCAAAAAGGAAACATAAATATTGTCTTCTCTAATCTCTTCATATATGGGATTACCAGATGACATATCATATATGGTACATTTGTCTTTTACAAAGTTGATACCATAACCATTATCAGCCAAATAACTTATGCATAGTAGGTTATGTTTCAATTCTGTAACTAGATAAACATCTTTTATTACAGGATTAGGAGATATACCAACAGTACCATTGCCAATTATATCACCTCTAAGATTATTTCCGAAGGAGACGTATCTTTCTTTCTTCATCGATAGCGTGGCGAACAAAGATGCATCACCAGTCATGTGCCGCGAACATCCGCTATCGAAGATCCACTTGCTTTGAGCATGAGAGGGTTGAGGGTCCACCTACAAAACAAGTAGATGAATCCTTTGGTACCCATTTACTGAAGGGTCCATATTGATTAGTCTTAGGTCTCCAAAATAAAGTATGATTGTCAACAAGTTTCTTTGCTAAACAATACTGTGATATGTGTCCATGAGTACCACAATATGTGCAAGTGAGTTTAGAAACAGTGGTAGTTGAAACTGTGTTGACATACTTATTTGGTTTCTTTGAAAACCTATAAGTGAAAGCATGGTGATAGTCGTGTTTCTTTCGTGCTTTCTGATTTTTAGTCCTCTTAGGTATATGCTTAGCATTAGGACTAAACTTAGGCTGTATCACAGGTATTGCCTGTTTGCCTAACTTGATTTCTAACTTTTTAGATACCGCAACAGACTCTTCATATTTAGCAATCATGTCTGAGAGTCTTTGTTCTGTGACTAAGTGTTTCTTCTTCTCTATGTCATATAACTCTTATATTTTGACATAGTCTTTTTCTTTCTTATCAACCTTGAGGGTAGCCTCATGATAGTCTACCTTGAGTTTGGCTATCTCTTCCGTGTTACCGGTAGTAGACGTCTCTTTAATGTCTTCAATAAGACTGGACAGTCTAGCTATCTCGGTTGTGTATGCCTTAATCTCTTTTCGAGATTGCTTATACTTGTCAAGCACAGTTCTATGTTCTTCAAGTAGTTCGCTAAAGGCATTTTCTAATTCATCGAAAGTAAAGTCATCATACAAAGGGTTTGAGGATACCTTATCAAAAGTCATAAGACAGACATTGGCATTTCCATAAGGTCTGTCTTCTTCTTCTGTGTCACTGTCATTACTTTCATGCCAGATGCTTGTGTTAGCATACTTTCGACTGGTTGTTGTTTTTCTGCTTGATTTTGATCTATCGTGTGGACTACTTTTCTTCGAAGTTGGACAGTCCTTCTTTATGTGCCCTGATTTCTTGCATCCAAAGCATATTGTTTCATCTTCATTGCTTTCTTGGATATCTCTCTTCCTTCTATTTGATTTCTCAAACTTTAGGAATTTCTTGAAGTTCTTTACTAGTATGGCTTGTTCATCACCACTTGATGACTCTTCCTCAGAATCATTGCATGTAGATTTTCTGGCTTGAGCTTTGAAGGCAATAGACTTTTCTTTTGGGGTTGCTTCTTAAAACTCTTGCAGAAGCTCATGGGTCATGAGCTTGCCCATCAGTGTTTCCAGAGACATGGTGGTGAGATCGTTTCCTTCAATGATTGTTGTTGCCTTCGGGTTCCAGTTCTTGGTTAGAGCCCGTAGCACTTTTCTGATGTTCTCATGATTACTGTAATCCTTACCAAGAGATTGCAAAGGATTAGTAATATCAAGAAAATGTGTGAACATCTGTATAATTGACTCACCGGATTTTATCTTAAAAGATTCATACTCATGTGTTAGTCTACTGATTTTGGATTCCTTCACTTGGAAAGTACCTTCATGAGTTACCTCAAGAAGTTTCCAAATCTCGTAAGACGTTTTACAGATAGAAACTCTGTTGAATTCCGTTTTGTCAATTGCACATAACAGTGCGTTGATGGCACGAGCATCTAGACTAACATTTGCTTTTTCAGCCTCTGTATATTTGTCATGAGGCTTGTCTAAAAGCTGTCCATCAACTACTGTAGGTTCCAATTTTTTTATAACCGTCAACAACTATAGACCAAAGATCAAAGTCAAGAGACTTTAAGAAGAAAATTATTCGTGTTTTCCAGTAGGTATAATTTGTACCATCAAATAGTGGGGGTCTATTTGTGGATTGCCCTTCACTGTTGAATATTGATTTCATGGCTGCCATATATACTCTCTGAGGTTTGTTATATTAGAATATAAACTGCTCTGATACCAATTGTAGGACCGTTGAGAACCTCTAGAGGGGGGTGAATAGAGTGAGTGCAAGTGCAGCGGAAAATAATTACCAATTTAAAAATTAAACAGATAACTATGACAGTAAGTAAGAGATAGTAAATAAATATAACAAGAGATAGAGAGATCAAACTCAGTGACACAGCGATGTATACTGGTATCCCTCTGAGAGGACTAATCCAGTCTCGAGTACTCTTGCTCGATGTTAATCTACTAAGGCACAAGCTAATTGAGAGCTTGCAGTCCCTTACAACACCGTGCTTTGTGACAAGTGCACGACCAACTTCACAACACCGTGCTTGGTGACGAGCGTACAACCGGCTCCACAACAGAGATAATTTTTGTATTCTGAACAACCTCTTTACAACTCTTGAGAACCAAAAGACTCTAGATCGAAATAGATATTACTGGCTTTTGGCTAAGAGGAGTGTAGGTGTGATATAAAAATTTTTGATCGGATAAAAATACTTATTGAATATAGAAGAGAAGATGAAGAATCAATGAGTGATTTGAATTAAAAAATTCTCTTCTATTTATAGGTGTTTTCTGGGACCGAACTCGGGCAGAGTTCTGGCAGAGTTCTGATGCAAAGATTTCGCATATGAACGTTGTATGCAGATTTGGAGGCAACAAATATTTGAATTTAAACATACCGAATTCGGGCAGAGTTCAGACCGAACTCGGTGTGAGTTCTGTCTAGAAAAATATTGAACATTTGTTAAATTCTGTTGCAAAAATAGATTTAAACTTTTTGTTAGATAGAATATGAATAGGTAAGATTTATAGAAAAGTGGACTAAGATTAACCTAATGTCACGTCCCGCTCCCGTAGGAGCGATCGTCCTCGCTAAGGCGTGATGCCGCACGGGCCTAGGTTGCGCCCGTGCAAGGCCAAGTCCAGAAACGGCCGATTTGAGCTAGGCCACAGAGTCGCACAGAGTGTCCCCATTTGCAGCGGAAAGTAAATGAACACAAGTAGAAGCGAATTCAAACACTTTTATTGATATTCAAGAAGTTTACAAGCGGCGCTAGGCCGATATTACAAATCCCTCAAGCTCTCTCTCTCTTTTTGAAATATAAAAGGGCGTGCCAAGTGGCTTACAACATGAAATGATTCATGGCGATGTTCCGATACATTATGTCCTGTATATGGTGCTTCAGCTTCTTGCAACGTCCCAAGGCCCCGGAGTTGGCTCCGCACCTTAACACGTTCGATGGAAGCTCCGCATCCGCCGGCGCCTCCTGCATCCTGCAAGCAGACTGTGGGGTTATCAGTACATTGTTATGTACTGGTGGGGAGGCTAGCTCGCCCACAATGCTATTATTACCAAACACGTTCCATTTACTTTTGTGCATCTCTATCATTCATTGTCTTTCTAATCTTGCCTTAGTATCAATTTCATGGCATATGTTGTTTGCAAAAACAAAAGTTGAAGAACTTTATTGATACAAACTTTGTAAAAGATTACAATTTGAATTCTGGGAATGGTACAACTATAAGAATCCAATCTAGATGACGATTGCTTTATCCCTTGGACGATGTAAACTCTGAAGACGAAGCCTCTGAAGTTGAAGACAACTCTGGAATTGAAGGCAAAAAGCCTCAGAAGTTGAAGGCAAAAGCCTCGGAAGAATGCAACAGCACTTGGGCAAGAACTCCTGGACTCTCTGAACTTTGAAGTCTGATCTCTCTGATTTCTGATTATTGATTCTTGATCCTTGATCCCCTTGAATGGAGACTTGAAACTCTATTTATAGAGTTCTGAGAAATAACTAACTTTCAGTTATTCTGGACTGCGCATGATGGATTGCGCAGCAATTGGTTTGCGCAGCAATGGACTGCGCAGGCAGTTGCTGGATCATGGGCTAACTGTCTTGGACATATGGCATCATTTGATTGAAATGCGCATGATCATGCATAGACAGTTGCCACGAAATGAGCAATTGATGGCATGAATGCCACGTGTATTTTGTCATTTGTGTTGATAGAACGCGCACATTGAATTGCGCAGACTTTGGATTGCGCCAACTTGGATTGCGCAGGAAATGGATTGCATCAACATAGATTGCGCCAACATGGATTGTGCTGCCAGCTGTCCTCGAGCGCCGTGCTGCACGATTAAACGAACGGCCGCCTCGATCTCTGTGCTGTCAGTTGTCAGAAGATTTGATTTATGTCAGGTAATGATGGTGATTTGCCACGTCAGCCTGCGCACTTGAAAGTGTGCGCAATCTATCCTGCGCAATCTGAAGGATGCGTAATCTGATGTCTGCGCAGTTCATCTGAAAGTTGTATTTCTTGATTTTCTGACTTTGTTGATGTGTGCAACTTGATTTTTTAGGACCTACAAGACCCCCTTCAAAGTTTTCGAAAGTTGAACTTATTCAAAATTTTGAAATCCTTTGAATTTTGAATATGAAACCAATTTGCGCACATAATGAGCTATCTGCGCAATCTCCTCTTGATTGAATTGATAGCTAACGTCTTTATTTGTATTTCCTGTAGATCATGAGACTCCTCTAGCACCTCCGACGTGTACGGACATAGTGCTCATAACGACGGTGGTTATTAGTAGCAGTCATCATTTATCTTGTGGTTCTGAAGCGGGCAGTAGTCAAGCTGTCATAGCTGAAGCTACTTCTGCTCGGCCAGAGTCTACTCCAGCAAATAATATGCTCATTGCTGGATCAACCCATGGTAAGATAATTTAAATCTTTAATCTTCTTGAACAATAGCGATCGACAAGCAAAAATGACAATATTTACTTTTTACAGAAGAACAACCAGGAGGGGCAACTAGCTCCACTTTGGCTCCTCTGTTCAAAGAACCGGCTATCCAGACACAAGAGATTGAACGTCCCACGGCCTCATCATCAACAGGAGTGGCTGCGACTCCTGGTGCTATAGCCACTAATAATCTTGTGATCCAATCTTTTACTAGATGCTTCTTTGAATCTTTAGGGCCTCTAGTAAAAAGAATGATGGAGAAAGAAGGCACCGATTTTTTCATGGTTAGGGGTCCAACGTCTCTCTTGATAAGAGCTATCCGGGAACAGGGTGATGAAGCTCAAGCCACTCTCCTGGACCATATCTTGAATGAATTAGAGATTTCTGTCAAAAGCTATAAAGAGCTCAACCAGGGAGACGTAGAATCTCTAGTACAGGCAGAATTCGAGCAACTGGCTCAAGCAGCTGATATTGAAAGGGTTAATATCCAGAACCTTTTAGAAGCCTTCTCTGCAAAATATGCTGAGTATAACTCAAAACTGGAATCAGTAACCTTAATGACTACTAGAAAAGAACAGAGAGCTGCTGAGCTAAGAGTAGAGATTGTTCGTCTTCAGAAGGAGTTAGAAGATAAAATTGCTGATCATCAACTTGTAACTCAATAATATAATGCTCTGATTCAGGAGAGGGATGAATATGTAGAAGCTCATAATACTGAGATTACCCGCAGAATGGTGACCATGCCGGCTTTTAATGAGGAAACTGGAATAGAGGAGGCCAGAAGGAGGGTGATGTCCACTCGCGAAGAACGGCTGCAGACTCTCAAGCAACAGATTGACAATCTGATAATACCTCCATCTTAGTGGAACACTTTGTATCTTTGTGTCTTTTAAAGTATATGTGTTTTTGTAATGTCTTATATTTCAATTAATAAAAGACATTTTTGCTGTGGCTCCATTATTTGTTGCATATCTTGTTCAGATATAAATAATAGAGATAGAAAATATATTCAGAGGTACCAGACATGATATATTTCTTGATAATTTTATAGAAAATAATTATATTCATTATATCTTCTCAGAGGTAATATGGACGTGACAGAATATACTGAACATTATTATCTCAATTGACAACTTAATCGAAACGATAAGTTGCTGATATGGATGTGAGATGAACGGGAAAACCGTCAAATGATGGAATGAACGGACAAACTGTCAAAATAGGAAATAATGAACGGATGAACCATCAAGTGATGACGAATGAACGGGTAAACCGTCGGATGATAATGAACGGATGAACCGTCGGATGAATGTGACTGGGTGAACCATCGGATGATAATGAAAGGATGAACCGTCGGATGATAATGAACGGATGAACCGTCGAATGAATGTGAATGGGTGAACCATCGGATGAATTAAATGAACGGATGAACCGTTGGATGAATGTAATGAACGGACGAACCGTCAAGTGAATTAAATGAAACGATGAACCGTCAGATGAATATGTCGCTTCATTATTTGAAGAATCTCTGTCTATAAATAGAACAGAAATTTAGCAGAAAGGAACACTGCCACTAACATAAAAATGTCGTTTGGAGATGCACCCAAGAAGACTGAACTCGCCCCGAAGGTTGAAGAAGGCGTTGAAGAACGTCCGGCCGAACTGATTCAACCAAAGCAGGCAGAGGCAGGTGAAGGTTCGTCTGCACCAAAACCACCACGAGATATTCTGGACTTCTTGCTTGAACCAGGAACGACTGAAGAAGAAGAGACCATGAGACTGGTTGCTTGCAAATTCCTCGTGGGCTCCAGCAAGGAAGTTCTCGGCTCTTTTGCTGACCGTGTCTTTGAGAAGGACGGCAGTGGTCCGTGTCCCAATGTAGAGAAGGATGATAGTGACCTTCCTTAATATCATGTACTATCATTCATGATGAAATAAAATTTTATTTATGAATTTGTCTGATGATTTACAAGCTTTTATATTTACACATAATACTTTTTAAGGAATTTGCCATTGATAGGCACCATAGTAACTCGTCCATCCAGTTCTGAGAGTTGATAAGCTCCATTTGAGAAGACTTTGCTCACAACGTATGGACCTTCCCATTTTGCGTCGAATTTACCTTTGCTCATATGAGTCATAGTCATAGGACGTCTGACTGTTAAAACAAGTTCTCCTTGCTGAAAGGCTCTGACCTTCACTTTACGGTTGAAAGTCTTAGAAATGCGAGCTTGATATAGCTCAATATGTTGTTGAGCCATTAATCGCTTCTCATCAAGTGCCTCCAATTCTTGAAGTCGAAGAAGATCATTGTTCTCTGTAGTGAGCTCGTTAGCAATGGCAATGCTTAAAGAAGGAATTTGAAGTTCCAGAGGAAGAACAGCTTCACAGCCATATACCAAAGAGAAAGGTATAAAACCTGTAGGGTTGCGGACCGTAGTTCGGTAGGCCCAAAGACATTCACCAAGCTTTTCACTCCAATTCCGTTTGTTAGTAGATACAAACTTTTTGAGGAGCTTGATAATAGTTTTATTGAAGGCTTCAGCTAAACCATTAGCGGCAGGATTGTAGGCGGTCGAGGCGACATTGTCAATTCGGTGATCATCACAAAATTTGGTAAATTTCTGGCTGATGAATTGCGGTCCATTGTCATGGATAATTCGTCGAGAAACACCAAATCGATAAATGACATGGTATTTGACGAAGTTGATAACACTGCTGGTTTTGACTTCAGCCAAAGGTATAGCTTCAGCCCATTTAGAGAAGTAGTCGGTTATTGCTAGTATGAACCGATGTTCTCTGGAAGAAGGGGGATTGATAGGACCGATGATGTCCATGCCCCAAGCTTCGAAAGGCCAGGAAGCAGCTGTCGGATGTAGAAATTCTGAAGGTTGATGAATGAAATCTGCATGGATTTGACAAGCTCGACATTTCCTTGCATATTCAATGGCATCTGATACCATAGAGGGCCAGTAGTAACCCATTCTTCGGATGCGATCCTGTAGTTTAGGATCGGGCTGATGTGCTCCACAGACACCGTCGTGAGCTTCACGTAGTACTTGTTTTGCTTCATCACCAGCTAGACAACGTAGAAGGAGACCGTCGTAAGTCCGTCGATATAGAGTCTTGGTGGTTTGATTGTAGTAGAATCGTAAAGATCGTCGTCGGATACTTGTAGCCTCCTTAGGATCTTCAGGGAGTATGTCGTGAACCACAAAGTCGATGAAGGGAGTTCTCCAATCTTTACTGATAATATTAACTTCAGCAAGATTACTGAACTCAATATTACGATTGTTTTCGACACAAAACAGTTCTCGATTAGAGATAACCACCACTTGTTGTCTTCTGATGGGAATGGCTAAGACTGCTGCAAGATTGGCTAAGGCGTCTGCTTCAGTATTGCATGCTCGACGAATATAGTCGATGAAGAAAGCTTTGAATGATATAGCCATGTTGATCGCTGCTTCATGATAAGGTACCAAATCTTGATGTCGAACTTCATAGATTCCTCTAATCTGGTTGACAACCAGCTTAGAGTCGCCATATACTTCGAAATATTCGATGTCCAATTGCTTGGCTAACTGAAGGCCAATGAGTAAGGCATTGTACTCAGCTACATTATTGGAGCAGGATTCATCTAGAGAGTAAGCTCTTTGAATGGTTGATCCATCTGGAGAAACAAGAACAACTCCAACTCCTGCTACAATGGCACCATTGGGTCTGATTCTGGATGCACCATCGAAGAAGAGATGCCAGGTTGGAAATTCTTCAGAGATCATGTTGACTTCCAACGTCTCGTCTGGAATTTCATCGTAAAGCTTGGATGTTTCTGGAACGGGATGAGCCGCCAAGAAATCCGCCAGTGCTTGACCTTTGACAGACTTTTGAGGAACATACACCATGTCATATTGGACTAGAAGAATGGCCCATGTAGCAAGCCGAGAGTTGAGTGTGCTAGGCTTCTTCATCAATACCCGAAGGGGATTAACTCGGGAGATGACATGAATAGTTTGACTAATGATGTAATGCCTTGTCTTTTGAACAGCGAACATAAGAGCTAGACATTCTTTTTCAACCGGACTATAACGGTGTTCAGCACCAATCATAGTACGACTGAGATAATAGATAGCATGTTCATGACCCTCTTTATTCTTTTGGGCGAGTAAAGCACCCAACGAATGGTCCATGGCACGGACGTACATTAAGAATGAAATACCCGAAATTGGTGGCACCAAGACTGGTGGGTTCATGAGATATCATTTGATGTCGTCGAATGCTCATTGACATTCTTCGGTCCAAATGAAAGATACACCCTTCTTCATTAGCTGAGTAGATGGTCTGCAACGTCCAGACAGATTCGAAATGAATCTCCTGATGTACGCAAGTCGACCTTGGAATCCTCGTAGCTCTTTTAGGTTGCGTGGAGGACTCATCTCTTGAATGGCTTTGATCTTCTCGGGATCCACGTGTATACCCTTAGAGGTAATGACGAAGGCGAGAAACTTGCCACTAGAGACGTCCAAGAATGACTTGGTGGGATTCATCTTGAGTTGATGTTGGCACATGAGATTGAAGATTGTTCTCAAATCTCGGATGTGATCTTCTTTCAGACGACTTTTAACAGCGATATCGTCAACATAACATTCGACTGTTTTACGAAGATGATCTCTAAAAATGGTACTCATAGCCCGTTGGTAAGTTGCACCAGCGTTCTTGAGACCAAATGGCATCACTGTATAGCAATAGACTCCCCGAGGAGTGCGGAAAGATATGTGTTTTTCATCTTCGGGATTCATCTTGATCTGATTGTATCCAGAGAACCCATCCATAAAATATATTCGCTCGAAACCACAAGTATTGTCAATCATGACGTCCGTGATAGGGAGAGGAAATTCATCTTTCGGACATGCTTCATTAAGATCCCGAAAGTCGATACAGACTCGAACCTTGCCAGTTTTCTTCAGGACTGGAACAACGTTGGCTACCCAATCAGGATGTTGTTCTTCTCGAATGAAACCACAAGCGATAAGCTTCTTAACTTCATCATCGATCGCGTCCATCATTTCAGGCTTGAATCGTCGTTGCTGCTGTTTGACTGGTTTAGCATTAGGCAAAATGTTCAGTTTATGAGTAGCAATTTTGGGATCTAAACCTGGCATGTCTTCGTAACTCCAAGCAAAGACGTCAATGTATTCTTTAATGAGAAGAATCAACTCTTGCTTATCTGCTTCTGGAAGACTCTTGCTGATAAAGATTGGACGTGGTGACTCGCTTTCTCCTACATCAACTTGAACTAGTTGGTCTTCAGTAGGAGGTTCTCTTTGTTCAAATCGGAGGACCCACTGATTATCCATCTGTTGAGCCCAAGGATCTGTTTCAGAACTTTCTTCAATGTCCTCATCATATCCTTCCGGAAGTTCAGCGGAGACCATATTGGAAGATACAATTACACGATGGACTTCACCGACGCTAGTGTCAGAATCCCATGACCTGGAATCAGAAGAATTAGAACGTTCTTCACTATCAGAGTCGGAGACTGCTGGGGATAACATCGGAGGGAAAGCATATCCGAGACCTCTTTTGGTCCTGCTGTAATACATTTCTGACTTTCCTTGTGGAACAGCGGTACGGAGAGGAGTCTTTCTTCCCTTACCGTAGTTGAGGCCGCTTTTGAAGTCGTAACCCATCTTTCGGACGATGTCTTTTGATTGTTGACTGTAACGACGGAATTGAAGATGTCCCGTATCGTTAACTTTGCTATCATCCGTATAACTGAATTGTTGTTCCGGTCTTTTACTAAAAAGTATTGGACGTTCACCTTTCTTGCGAGCAGAAACAATACGATATGAATCTTTTGGGTGTTCACATGAAACTTCTGTTTGAAGAGATTGTACAACTCCCATTGTAAATGATTTGAAGCTATCTAACATATCCAAATAGCATTTAGTATGATAAATAACATCAGTATACTGGAAAGTAGATGCTTTTTCATTGATATGTACATCTGTATTTACAGCAGGACCTTTAGCCTTAGCAGACTTGGTCAGATTGATTACAAGAGGGGGAGAAGAAGAACGTAGAGGAGGCTTGTTACGACGAAGGTCAATAACAAGTGGCTCAGAGGAGGTGAGCTCCCTTTTTTCCTTGTTGTGAGTTAAATCAACAACAAGTGGCTCAGAAGAAATGAGCTGCTTTTTGTCCTTGTTGCGACGTAAGTCGATAACAAGTGGCTCAGAAGAGGTGAGCTCCCTTTTGTCTGATCGTCATCAGTAGATTGCCTCTGGACTGGCAAGTGAATAGCCAGTGGTTTAGAAGATTGAGGATGAGAAACGCGTCCTTTGACAGGTATAATGAGAGTGTCATTGGGCACTGCTTCTTGATCTTCTTCAATATCCATTGCCAATACCACTTTCATAAATTTCTCCTTGTACATACGAGCGTCGTTGCAATATGCTTCGACACCCTTGAAAGGATAAAGATCCGCAACTTCCTTGTGAACTTGTCCTTTGTCATCAACATATTTAAAGCATTGATGAAGAGTTGATGGAACAATGTTATGTTCGTGAAGAAAAGGTCTTTCCAGAAGAGCGTTGTAAGAACAACTATGATTGTCGATGATATAAAAGGTCACCTTTGTGCGAAGATTGCCTATTTGGAGTTTTAGGCGAATCTTACTCAAAGGTTCACTCCTTCCTTGGTTGAATCCCAAGATAGTGGTGATTGTGCTTGAAAGACTATGTACTGGTATCTTTAATGCGTCCAGCATTGTCTTTGGCATGATACTGAGTGCAGACCCTGGATCTATCAGGATACGATCGACTTTCATCGAATCGACATACCCTGTATAGTAAAGAGGACGATCATGTCTATTATCTTCTAGCAGCATATCATCCTGAGTGAAAGTGATGTTTGGAATAACTCCAAGACACTATGACAATGACGACAAGAGACCGGTTCGGCTTCCGGCTTTTTGAGAAGGGTTAGGCAAGTTTCAGCCAGCATCAGGGCTTCACTTAGAGTTTCTCGAGTCTCTTTAGAAAGACGCAAGAGCTCGAAGATTGATAGTCTAGCTGGTGTATTGGCTAGTTGAGCCAATATATCAAAGTTGTACGGCTTTTCAAGTCCTGTAGGAGATGATTTCTTCAGGGGCTTATCGAAGCGGACTTGTTGCTTGCCTTTATCAGCAACCACCGATTTTGGAGGAATAGGCACTACAACTGGCGAAGATGTGGAAGGAATCTGTTCAGAGGAAGCAGGTTGTACTGGAGCAGGTTCAGAAGAAGAGGCAGGATCCTCTTGAACTTCAGAATGATCTTTCAAGTAGGTTTTTCCTGATCTGGTGCTTAGCAGAATTTCTTCGTCAACTATGGGTTCAAAAGACACTATGTTGCAGATCTTTGTCTTGCTTTTAGAACGACCTTTCTTCTTGGAAGAAGAAGGCACTTCGAATTCCGGAGCAAGATCGGGATGGATCCACATAATTTCGCCGTTGTCAAGAGACAAGGGAACAAGACCTTCATTTGGTGGAAGCGGGAGATTCTCAATCTCAAGAGTAGCTTTGGGAATAGGAATGACACCATGCTGTACTATCTGTGGAGGAAAATCACCAAACTGAACTGAAACCATGTTCGCAGTAACAGTCTTCTCATCTTGTTGCAGAGTGATGACACCGGCATTGACAAGCTCTTGAATTTTGCCTTTGAGCATATAACATGCTCGAGTAGGATGTCCAATAAACCTGTGGTAGACACAATATTTAGGATGATCTGTCTTACCGACTTCATCAGGTTTCTTTGGGTCTGGAAGCTGAATTTTGTTGCTTTTGAGTAAACATTCAAAGATGCTTGCAGTGTCATTCTCGTCAAAAAAATATTCCACTTTCGGACGAGGTTCCCTCGGTGGAGGTGCAGAAGGAGTTGGAGTAGATGTAGGTGGAGCCACATTGACAGCCAAAGATTCTTTATTCTTGTTTAAATTGATGTTCAAAGTCTCTTTTGCTTTGCGGTTATTTTGGCGGTTGCCACCACCTGATGTCTGATGTTCATCTCGAGCAGGGTTAGACATCTGCACCCCCAATTGTTTGAACTTCTCGGCACTCACTTCAGCAGCTTTGGCGTTGACGATGAATGAAGGCCAATCTTGGAATTGGGTAGATCCTGTCCACATACTGATGATAGGCAAAAGATTTGCCTTACAAGTATCAACAGTGACAGCAGCTGGAGTTCCGGGAGGCATCTTCAAGGCTTCACGGCGGAACCGTTCGATGAAACTCTCAGCAGTTTTATTATGTTTCTGTTTGATTTTGTTGAGAGCCGACATAGTCATGTCGTTGAATCCTTCGTAAAACCGTTCTAGAAAGATTTGCTTAAGACATGAGAAAGAAGTGATACAACCATCGGGCAAACTTTTGTACCAATTATATGCTACGCCGGCTAAACAATCGACGAACACTCTGGTAAGAAGGGCGTCATTTGGCTGGAGTTGAACAGTCATTACCTCAAAATGATTGATGAACTGACTAGGAGAAGTACTGCCATCGAACAAAGAGATTGTTGGAATCTTGTACTTCGGCGGGAACGGGACTTCTTTTCATTCAACTGGATAAGGCTGCTTGATCCCAAGTCTTTGCAAGTTGTCTTTCTCTCTGAAAGCTTTGAACTGGGTTCACAAGAGTTTCACAGCTTCATTGGCATCTTCAGATGACGAAGAAGGAGCAGGCTGAGTTAGAATAGTAGGAGGAGGAACAACATTGTAAGCACTACCCCCAGCTCCCGACTGACTAGGTATAGTTTGAACATGTACTTGTACAGGAGGCATTTGAGGAGAAACTACCCCCAGTCCAGTATTGGAAGGTACTGAAGATGCTATGATCTCTGGACTCGCAGCAGGTACAGTTGGTGGTGTAGCATGTTGTGCCACAATGATAGAATGCATACTAGCAACCATTTCAGCCATGGTTTTTAGCTTGTCTTCAAGTGCAGTGATTCGCTGTTCTTGATTTGTAGAAGTTGAAGCATCTGGATCATCAGTGACAACATAAGCTGTCACTTCTCTTGGTACAGTAGAAGACACTGTTTGTTCAGAACTTTCGCTGTATGCATCATAGTCGGAGAAAGAATCGTCTCCTGACTGAGAAGTAGGAAGATAACCTGAAGGGTTTTGAGGAAGATTCCTTTGATCGATTGTATCTCGGCTTCGAGAACGGGTATGTCGAAACACTCCTTCAGAAGATTCTTGGAGTAATTCTAAATACCGCTTGCTTGGCTTGCGAGGCTTGCCATGCTTAGAGCATCTTCTACCCCCAATGTCTCGGGAGGTCATGTTGACAGAAGCATACAAGACTTCGTCTTCCTCTGACATAGGTTCAGATTTGGCAAAAGTCAGACGATCGAAGACAGATCATTTTGTTGTTTGACAACAACATTGGATGATGACTTTGTGGTTGCAATGATGATCAGATGGTTGAGATGGAGGTGTTGAGACATTGTCCCGTTTTTGTCTGAGATGTTCTCGGAGATCGGGAACAACAGCAGGACGAGGAAAACTCTGAGGGATCTGTTCTTTGATAACACTCGGAACATGATTCCGATTCTTCAAATATTTAGTCCCTTGAGTATACAGGAAAGTGCTCACTTCGTTGGCATAAGTGTCAGGATCTTTGACCCTGGAAGTTTGTCTTTGATGTTTGATCTTTGGCATTGGTTGTTTGCGTTTCGCCGACGTAGGTCTGTTGAGATAAGTTCTGAGATCAGCAAATTTACCCCCAGGGGTTTCTGTCTGAGACACTAGCAGTTTTTCCTGTCTAGAACGGGAAATCTTGAGAGTCGGGAGGTCCTGGAATTCTGCTACCGGGGTAGGCAGAATACCTCTTTGATCAGTACAAGTTCTCTTGTTATAAAGGAATGAAGAATCCTTGTTTGAAAGAGTTCTAGTACTGATTGGTGCCAAGGCACGTTCAGATTGATCTTCTTCAGTAAAAACTGACGAAGATTGAGAAAAGACCAAAGGGCCTTTTCCTTTGTTTTGTGACGAAGGGTTAGCTAAAGAACGTTTCCCTCTGTTGTCTTCCAATTCATGGGACAAGGAAGTTTGAGAAAATACCAACGGGCCTTTTCCTTTGTTTTGAGGAGGAAGAGGAATAGCCAAAGGACTACCCCCAGTGGATTGCGCAGGAGCAACAGTGTGTTTAGGAAGAGGAGCAGAGCCTTTTCCCTTGTTATGAGAAGAAGAGAGTTTAGCCAAAAGGCTGTCACTCTTGGATTGCGCAGGAATGCTTTGCGCATGAGTTGATGGTACACTGGTTCTGGCCACAGAGACTGTGGTTTGCGCATCAGGAGTTCTTGCCACAGAATGCTTAGGTTGCACTCTGGTTGCTGGAATGTTGGTTTGCGCAGGAAGTTTGGCAGCCAATTGCGCCAGAGGCATAGGAGTTTTATACTTAGCCATGGCAGCATATGAAGTCTTTAGTGCACTGGCCATAGCAGATTGCGCAGCAGTAGCAGAGACAGATTGTGCAGTAGGTTTGATGACTGCAACTTTGGACTGCGCAACAGTCTTGCTGGCAGACTGCGCAGAAGACTTGCTGTCAGCATTAACAGAATGCGTAGCAGTCTTTGGGACCCACACTGGACGCACTTTGCTTGTGGCAGAAGTGGTTGCAGTGCGAGGAGTGGTCTTGGAGTTGATCATGGCTTCGTAGGCAGTCTGGTTGATCTTCACAACCAGTGTCTTCTGCGTCTTTCCGATAGACGCTACGTCACATTGAGTTGTCACTTCCTCATCGGAGGAGAAAGTCGTCCCCAGCAGGGTCGCCATTTTGTTTGCAAAAACAAAAATTGAAGAACTTTATTGATACAAACTTTGTAAAAGATTACAATTTGAATTCTGGGAATGGTACAACTATAGGAATCTAATCTAGATGACGATTGCTTTATCTCTTGGACGATGTAAACTCTGAAGACGAAGCCTCTGAAGTTGAAGACAACTCTGGAATTGAAGGCAAAAAGCCTCGGAAGTTGAAGGCAAAAGCCTAAGTTGAAGACAACTCTGGAATTGAAGGCAAAAAGCCTCGAAAGTTGAAGGCAAAAGCCTCGGAAGAATGCAGCAGCACTTGGGCAAGAACTCCTGGACTCTCTGAACTTTGAAGTCTGATCTCTCTGATTTCTGATTATTGATTCTTGATCCTTGATCTCCTTGAATGGAGACTTGAAACTCTATTTATAGAGTTCTGAGAAATAACTAACTTTCAGTTATTCTGGACTGCGCATGATGGATTGCGCAGCAATGGACTGTGCAGGCAGTTGCTGGATCATGGGCTAACTGTCTTGGACACATGGCATCATTTGATTGAAATGTGCATGATCATGCATAGACAGTTGCCACGAAATGAGCAATTGATGGCATGAATGCCACGTGTATTTTGTCATTTGTGTTGATAGAACGCGCACATTGAATTGCGCAGACTTTGGATTGCGCCAACTTGGATTACGCAGGAAATGGATTGTGTCAACATGGATTGCGCCAACATGGATTGCGCTGTCAGCTGTCCTCGAGCGTCGTGCTGCACGATTAAACGAACGGCCGCCTCGATCTCCGCGCTGTCAGTTGTCAGAAGATTTGATTTGTGCCAGGTAATGATGGTGATTTGCCACGTCAGCCTGCGTACTTGAAAGTGTGTGCAATCTATCCTGCGCAATCTAAAGGATGCGCAATCTGATGTCTGCGCAGTTCATCTGAAAGTTGTATTTCTTGATTTTTTGACTTTGTTGATGTGTGCAACTTGATTTTTTAGGACCTACATATGTCATAACCTATCCCGTGTTGCCAAATTCAAGTGTCGTATGGAAATACATGCACGACTTATCCATACTTACCGTCCGGCCTTTCCTGTCCAAAGTAAACCAAGTTAGTCAACAATTCATAAGAATAACTTAACGTGTCTCATGTAAACTTTCAATATCAAGAGCGTGTCCCTGCCTCAATTTCTAGCGCATCGTAGGCGTATTCTCTAACTCATTGTACGCAGTATTCATTATCATTTGGTGTGATACATTTCAAGCCGTTCAGTAGGCGATTGTTCATTTAACTTAGACTACTTTGATTTCAATGCAAGGACTTGCACGTGGATAGCCACCAGTAAGGTCCACTTAATCTATATGCACCGGTCGTTGGCATGACAAGCCATTTTGGACATTTTCCCTTGGTATTTCTCAACTTAGCGTAGGGTGATGGTTGGTACACCCCGTTAAGTCTCTTGAAATACCCTGCACTTACATCTCCTGGTGCCCAAGCCCGCACCCAGGCAGCCCGTAAGCCCCGCTTTTGATTCCGCCTAGGCCGGCCACGGTATACTCCACACAACGCCCGTGCCGCAGAATCCTTCCACTACACGGCCACGGTATACTCCACACAACGCCCGTGCCATTTGTCCACGACCATTTCGTATTATCTTGTCATTTTAACTTAACAGCTATCTCCGAGCCGTAGGCTAACCCTTAGCCATAATGCATTATCGACCAGGTTGGCGTCCGTGCAGCGTGGGTAGCGAGCCCCGTTGTACGTGCCCGTCACACCTGTCGCTAACCATTCTTTCTTTTCTTATCTTTCATTCATTCATTCTTTTCTTTCTTTCACTTGTCCGTTTGTTCATCGATTCATTCACGTATTCATTCTTTCATTCGTTGATTCATTCATTCACTAATTCGTTCATTCATTCATTCATACATTTTGCAACTCCTCGTGCGGGAGTCGCCTTGGCGACCCATCGGTCCTATAGTCTTTCAATGTTGCTAAACTCTACTCGGAACGACTATGTCGATAGTCTTTCCGTTTTATTGATGTAACACATTCATTGTTTGATTGTTTGAACGCATAAGGGACTTGAACGTAAGCTTGTGCCTTAGCACGAGCGTGGGGCGCAGTGCGAGAGTTCACATTTTCCAAGTTCCTTTCCATATTCTATACAAGCATACAAGATGGGATTATTCCCTTAGCTAGGTGCGTTGAGTCATTTATTAGCATGCACGGTGTTATCGCCTAGCGATTCTCGTGATAGTGTCCGTATTGTTATGTGTCTAGGCTAAGCAAAGACGGGTTCATCGGAGCCACCCACCTTAGCGATGTTCGCATCGGCCGAGCGATACTCCGAGCGCGCCTTTGAAAGTCTAAGTCTGGATTCATCTTGTCGGGCCAATGTAAGCCTTGCATCGATTCTTCATCAGGTCGATGCCAACTCTTCGGGTCGACGGCTCGTTTGAGTCGTTGCACTTGCCGTTTGAATCGACGTTCCGCTAGGGCGGAGCGGGTCATTACACCTAAGCCAGTATTACCTAGTCGATCTTACAATTTATATCCTAGACTCAATAAAGATAAAATACATAATAAATTATAGGGGCAAATTACGTTAACTATCCCTATGTTTTACACTTATTACAGAAACTACCCCTACTTTGAAACTAATTACGCGGACCACCCCTATAGTTTCTATTTTCTATAAAAATATAACACTAACCACCCCTATGTTTTATAAAATTTCTAAAGGAGAGGGGTGGTGAGTGTAATTAGTTTCAAATAGGGGTAGTCTCTGTAATACTCATGAAACATAGGGGGGTTGGTGTATTTATTTCTATAAATGATAAAATGAGTTGGACTGGATTCCAATAAAAGTAAGCTTCAGACTGATGATTTACGTGCTTGATGATGCAGTAGTAAGCTTGTTGATATTGATTTCACAAGTCCTGAAATGATTAGCAGCAGTTCGTATATTTTGTATATTGACTTAAGTTCATGTGGTTTATTAAAATCGGGTGTGACCATGGAATGAGCCAACATAATGATCCGACTCATCGGGATTCATCTGTCTATCGACTGAATCAGGCTCGAGCTGAGCAAACCTCTTTTATGAACGTGGTACTAGGCTACTAGCGATGAAGAAGAACAATCACAAAGACACAAAATTTAACGTGGCTTCGAAGATATGTATTTTCCTACATCCATGGTTGCACACAAGGTATTTATTATTTAGGAAAGTTACAATCGAGATTGAATTCCTATTTATAACATAGATTAGAGCGACCACCGACTTTAGTATGTTTACTGAACTATTCCTACTAATTGACGTAGGGACGACGCTCGCCCTACTCTTGTAGGGACACCTATACAAGAAAATTTCTCTGGGGCTACTGCCCCCGGACCCCCATCTTACGGGCAAGGGGGCGTTGCCCCCTTGTAACCCCCACAAACTCACGGACGAGTTGGATTGACAAATTTAGGACCGGATGTATAGTAGGAATGTGATCAAAGCTCCACAAATGTCTTAAAACCTCTATCTGGGCATGACTAGTCAATTCAGTGTTAGGTTTTTGAATTATTAAAATACAGATTTTGTTAGAAAAAGGTCAATGTTACAAAAGACATGATCCTTAGGGCCCTAAAAGGATTCTAATATCCAACCCATAGTCACCTGAAAATGTGGCATATGGGTCGTGGTATGACTTCACGGAAGGGGTATGCCACTTGTCTTTATTTCCAGTGCAGTCTATGTTGTTTCACTAATTCGGTTCAGGATATGCTTTAAAATACTACTTGGGTCGGTGTAGTTATTATGCTCAATATTTAATTCAATAATTGTGTCTATCATATGGAAAAAATCTTGTATAAAACATAATAAAATTCAGTACTCATTCATTTCATGTAATAATATATAAAGCCTGACTTTTCATGAGTCATACATCATCAACTCAAAAGAAAACAACTTTTCATAAGTCATACTTCATCAACTCGAAAGAAACAGGTACTCAAGAGGGGCACAAGTACGAACCGAAACATGCAAATAAATCATAAAACAAAATAAAATGTCAAAATACTCAAACCTTCAACATAGGGCATCCCATTGCCACGAGGCTCCCACTTATGTATGGTATGGGAAGGGTCAAGTTGTATGCTGCATTTACCCCTATACATATATGAAGATGTTTCCACGTCTTGAATCCACATGTCCAAGATGCAAACAATAAGCCTTAGCCATGCTACGTCCTCGCCCAGAATCTTTAACCAAATAATACAAACTAAAACATCATTGGACTTTATAATTAGATTTCACAAAAGATTTGGATCTCAAAATTTGAGGATGTATCTCGAACTAGAATGTTTGTACCACAACGTGGTTTTGATGAAGGTTAGGGTGCACCCTGTAACAATGAGCCATCTCAAAAATTGAGATAGAGGCTTTGTTGTTGTAAGCTTTGTACTTAAGCAAAAAAATTGTACAAGAATAAATTAGGTTAGGTTTTTGTTGGTTTCATTTTGGGTTATATTGGTTGCCATTTCTATCTTTTTTCAAGAGTTGCAAGTTCAGAAATTGTACTACTGTAGGTTTCCGATTTGATATTTTGCTACCATTCTAAACTTTCTTTGGGAACTTTCGATTTCATTTATTTTCCAAGAAAAATTTGAGTTACCTTTCTTGATTACTGCTCGACTCATGCATGTACTAATTTGGTATTGGAGCCAAGATCCCTTGGCTTTTGACAATTTTCTTCAAGGTCTCTTGATTGTTTTAAACAGAGAGTTGATCGAGAAGCTCATTGCTTCCAAAGCTGAAGCTAAATTTGTAGTTCTTGCTTATCTTGGCCCTCTGCAAACCTAGCTTGTGCAAACTTTAAGAGTTATGTTTTTTAATCCCCGTCAACAAAAAACTTGCTGCTTATCACTCTCCTTCAAGCATTGTACTCTGATTAATGAAAGCGATGCAGCTCACCTCATCAATGATTTTTGCCATTCGGTTATTCTCCTAGGCGCTTAAGGGAGCAATTGCCCACACCACCTCATCATGTCATCAATTTTTATGCTTCCACACTTACGAGTAAACTGTCATATTCTTTGTCAACACCCATGTTTCCCATTGTCGTCAAGAATGCTATGATTGATTCCATCCACATAAGCTGAGATCGAGGAGGTCCCCTATGATGCACCACCTTCTGTTCCAATTCCACCACTGTTCCATTGTTGGATCTGCTTACACAGCCTATGCTTGACTTGTTTGTCCCCTTGACTAATGAAGATTCTGGCACCATAGTTCCTATCCTAGTTACTGTAACCGGTTTATGGTTACACAGAAGGATTGTCCAGTCGTTAGCTCCTTTCTCATGAAGGTTCTTATGGAGAATTGTTCTGATTCAGAAGGATGCCTACCATGGCGTTCCCTTTCCTTGGAGTCTGTCTTCCAAACAAGCCCAATCGAGCTCGACCAACGAAGAGATTGTGGAACTTCTTTGCACTAGAAATAGGATATAGCCTGAAGCTGAACATATGCCTTCTTAATTCTGATTTTGGAAATGTAGATTCTGATTTGTCTGAAAGTTCTAACTCAGGCGGAAGTAAGTCATATACCCTCCATCTTTTGTCAACAAGAACTGGTACTGAATGGTTGTGACTTCTACCTCTAAAGTGTGAACCAATAAAATGACAATGAATTATATTTCACTTGACCATTGCACACTTCTTACAGATAAAAATTATATATGGAGGAGAGAGTGGCTAATAGGTGGATCTAGATATTGTTTGAAATGGTGGGTTCTCTTTCAGGCCTGCATGAAATATTTAGTTGAAAATCTCCTTGATTTTGTTGGCATAATATGATATGGAATGTTTATTTGGATTATTATTCGAACTTGTGTCAGTTGAAATCACCTGAAGACTCCCTTTTCGTTAGTGACGAAGATAATTCCTGATGATTGTGAACCTGTAATTTACCTTCTAAATCGAAGTGGTAAGTAACCCCTCAAACTGCCCCCCCATACTGTGTATTTTCGGAATGTGAAAGCATCACATTTGGTTTGAAGATCCGTAGGAAATGCTTCGCAAAAGTTGTAACCTGCAATTTGAAGAACAATTAATTGCATACTCTTTCTAACTATCCAGGGGGCAGTAGGAAAGAAAGTAATAACAAAATTTTGATGGTTCTTTCCGAAGTAGGTTTGTGCAGAGAACAATAAATAAGGATTACCGTTGTGACAAAAGGGATTGCAAGAGAAAAAGCCTGATTTGTTGAAGTTTCGATAACTATGCTTAGGAATTCTTTTTCTTGAAAAGTGAGTAATATTGAAAGGTGCTTTTAGGTAGCAAGCTGGAAGAAATGAAACATATAGGAAGCAGAATGTTGGAGGGAAATCGTTGACAAATGTATAGGGGTTTGAATCGCAGAGGAGAGGGTTCCGGTAGATAAGAGGGAAAGGGGAGAGTTGAAGATAAAGGATTTTGGAGAGAACAGAAAAAAAAAAAAAAAATCCTTCTTAGTCTAATAGGAGGTGCGAGAAAAATAAATGATCCTTTCCATTGAGATATATGAGAAAATTTCCCCCATCTCTCTTCATTTTTACTGATTAGAATTGACCAGGTTTTAGATTTGCTACACATATTCTTTATCTTGTAGATGTATGTGTTTGAGATATAGGGATCTCTATTCCATGGGTACTTTTGGCAAGTATTATATAGATCTCTATTCAACTTTGCAAGTATGATACAAGACGAGGGGATTAGTAAAACAGAGGAAACATATTATTAGCAAGTGTCGTCGCATACAAACTTCTTTATCTGTTGGAGTGGGTGGGGTTCCCAACCTATGTGGAGAAGATCCCGGAGTGCGACGAGCGCCGTCCGATGTCGGAGAAGCTCGGGAGTAGTTGTTACTGCTGCTGCTGCCCCAAAGGGGGTTCTGGACCAAGTCTGCCGAGTTCGGGCCGAACTCGGTCCCAGGCCGAGTTCTGGCCGAACTCGGTCTGGCCGTTCCAGGGGTTGGCCATCCAGTGCTGGTTGCTCCACACAGAGTTCTGGCCGAACTCTGTGTGTCGGGGGGCTGAAGCGGATTTCAGGATGAGTTTTCATCATTGGATCTAATCCAACGGTCCAGGTTGGTTGCGGGATTAGGGAGATATATTGAGTTTTCTCAACCCTAACTCATAATCGCATTGGACAACACAAGTTTGAGAGAGAAGGAGGCAAGAGTGCCATTACAACTTCGGAGAAGAAGACGGAGGATTGAAGGTCGTTTTCGAAGGAGATCGTGTTCGGGTAATCTCTACTCGTCGTTCTCGCTCTTCGTAGCCTTGTAATCATTGTTCTTATCTCTGAGTGTTGTGGGGATCCGATTTGGATCGGGAGGAGTTTGTAGAGGGTGTAATTCTTCTATTCCATTAGTGGAGGCTTCTCAGGGTTGGACTCCGATCGTCCCGTGGTTTTTTTCCGCAAGGGTTTCCACGTCAAAAATTCTCTGTGTCTGCGTGATTGTTTTTGTGTGGCTATTTTTGGGTTCGTGCGTTGTATTGCTCGGTCCTCTCGCAGGTACTCTCCGGTTTGGGGAAAGGTTTCCGCGCTTCTTTCCCAACAGAGTGGTATCAGAGCTTTGGGTTCAAAGGGTGTCAGGAGTTGACAGAGGAACCAGAGAGGAGAGATGGACGCGAAGCCGGTGCGCATGGTGAACCTCAATGGCACAAACTATCATTATTGGCGGAGCAAGATGAAGGATTTGCTATTTGTCAAGAAGCTGCATCTACCTGTGTTTGCAACCGAGAGGCCCAGTGATAAATCCGAGGAGGACTGGACGTTCGAGCACATACAGGTGTGTGGGTACATACGGCAGTTTGTTGATGAGAACGTGTACAATCACGTTGCCAATATTGAGCACGCGAAGACGTTGTGGGATAAGCTGGAATCCTTGTATGCGAAGAAGACCGGGGTAAACAAGTTGTTCCTGATCCGAACGATGATGGGTCTGCGGTACAAGGATGGGACGTCTATTACGGATCACTTGAGTGAGTTCCAGGGCGTGGTTGACCAACTATCTTCTATGGGAGTCAAGTTCGACGACGAAGTTCAGGGACTGTGGCTGCTGTGTACATTGCCAGACTCGTGGGAGACCGTACGAGTATCTATGATCGCTTCTGCTCCAGAGGGCGTGGTCAGTCTGGAGTTTGCCAAGAGCGGGGTGTTGAATGAAGAGATGCGGAGACATTCTCAGGGCACTTCATCCACATCCCACCACTCAGAGGCACTTGTTTCAGAGAGCCGCGGAAGGGGCAAAAGCAGGGGTCCAGGTGGTGGCAGAGACAAGAGCAGGAAGAAGTCTAAGGGTCGTTACGAGGACTCAGAGTGTTACCATTGCGGTAAGAAGGGCCATATCAAGCGGAATTGTTTCGCTTGGAAGAGAGAGAAGAAGGGCGACAAGGGGAAGCAAGAAGAGAACACTACAGCGGCGGCCTCGATGCATGGAGGCGATGTGATCGTCGTAGGTGATGAGGTCATTACTAACCTCGCCTGCGATGACAATTCTTGGCTGGTGGACTCAGGGGCTTCAGCACATGTATCTTACAATAGGGCACTGTTTGCCACTTACACGACAGGCGACTGTGGCGTGTTGAAGATGGGCAACGGAGATGTGTCGAAGGCGGTTGCCGTTGGAGATGTGCATTTGAGAACGAAGACGGGTGCGGTTCTTGTTCTCAAGGATGTTCGTCATGTCCCTGATATCCGTTTCAACCTGGTGTCGGTTGGAAGGTTGGATGACGAGGGATTCTTCAGTCTCTTAGGGAATAGTCAGTGGAAGCTTTCCAGAGGTTCGATGGTGATTGCCAGAGGAAGCAAGAAGTCCGGTCTCTACTATATGGAGGGGAGCGCAGAGGGGGCACAGGAGGTGAACGCAGTCAGTGATGCGTCTACCGAGTTGTGGCACAGGCGGCTCGGCCATATCAGCGAGAAGGGGATGAGCTACTTGGTGAACAGGAAGGTGATTCCGGGGCTCAAGTCTACAAAGTTGGAGAAATGCACGCACTGTTTGGCTGGGAAGCAAAGTAGGGTGTCTTTCCAGAGTCACCCAAGTTCGAGGAAGCCGGCGTTGCTCGAGTTGATTCACTCGGATGTCTGCGGTCCTATGAAGGTAAAATCTCTTGGTGGTGCTTCTTACTTTGTGACTTTTATTGATGACTGTTCCAGGAAGGTTTGGGTCTATGCCTTAAAGACCAAGGATCAGGTGCTGCCTACTTTCAAGGAGTTTCAGGCCTCCGTTGAAAGGGAGACGGGCAAGAAGTTGTTGTGTGTTCGGTCCGACAATGGCGGCGAATACATCGGTCCCTTTGATGCGTATTACAGAGAGCAAGGGATACGACACCAGAAGACTCCGCCAAAGACACCTCAGCTCAATGGTGTAGCGGAGCGCATGAACAGGACACTGATGGAGAGGGTGCGGTGTTTGCTGTCAGAAGCAAACTTGCCGGGCAGTTATTGGGGTGAGGCTCTTCTCACAGCTGCTTATATTATTAATTTGTCTCCTAGTGCTCCTTTGCAGGGTGATGTGCCTGCCAAAGTATGGTACGGCAAGGAGCCGTCATACAGTCACCTGCGGGCGTTTGGTTGTAAGGCCTTCGTGCATGTACCGAAGGACGAGAGGACCAAACTTGAGCCGAAGACGAGGCGATGCGTCTTTGTCGGCTACGGTCGGGATGAGTTTGGCTATAGACTCTATGACCCAGTGGAAGGAAAGCTCTACAGAAGCAGGGACATGGTGTTCGTCGAGGATCAGACCATGACCAACACTCAGGATTCCGAGATGCCTTCTGAGGCTGAGGAATTGCCTGAGTTAGAGTCATTTCGCTTCGAGCAGTTTCCAGAGGACATCGCAGAGGATCCAGTTATGGGGGAGCTGGTACATGGAGTTGCTTCCAACCTTGATCATCAGCCTGCTGATGGTGATCAGGGTGTCCCTCAGGAGGATGAGCATGCCGGAGAGGCAGTTCCTGAAGGGGAGGAGGCTGTCGGTATACAGCCAGCACCAGTGGCTCTACTGAGAAGGAGCAACAGGGATCGTCGACCATCTACGAGATACTCGCCGGATGAGTATGTGCTATTGACTGACGGGGGAGAGCCCGAAAGTTTCGCAGAGGCTATGGAAGACGAACACAGGCAGGAGTGGATGGTAGCTATGCAGGAGGAGATGAGTTCCTTGCACACCAATTCTACTTATGACCTGGTGCGGTTGCCAAAGGGCAAGAAGACTTTGAAGAATCGATGGGTGTTCAGAGTGAAGCAGACGGATGATGCTACTCGCCCTCGATACAAAGCGAGGCTGGTAGTCAAGGGCTACGGTCAGCGGAAAGGCGTGGATTATGATGAAATCTTTTCGCCTGTCGTCAAGCATTCGTCTATTCGGGTGGTGCTAGCATTAGCAGCCAGTTTCGACTTGGAGGTCGAGCAGATGGACGTGAAGACGGCGTTCCTCCACGGTGATCTTGAGGAGGAGTTGTACATGGAGCAGCCGGAGGGATTCTGTGAGAAGGGCAAGTCACATTTGGTCTGCCGGTTGAGGAAGAGCTTGTATGGTCTGAAGCAGGCTCCGAGGCAGTGGTACAGAAAGTTCGAGTCGTTTATGGGGGAGCATGGTTATGCACGGACGACGTCGGACCATTGTGCATTTGTGAGGTACTTTGCCGATGATGATTTTATCATCTTATTGCTCTATGTTGATGATATGCTATTAGTGGGTCGGAATGCCACTAGGATAGCGGAGTTGAAGCGCCAACTGGGCGCGGCCTTCTCTATGAAGGATTTGGGCGCAGCGAAGACTATTCTTGGGATGGAGATCAGCCGAGAGAGAGAGAGTCCAAGCTGCTACACTTGTCCCAAAAGAAGTACATTCACCGGGTACTTCAGCGTTTCGGGATGGACGGGTCGAAGAAAGTGAGTTCCCCCCTCGCGGCTCACTTTAAGTTCACTGAGGAGCAGTGTCCATCTACCGAGGACGAAAAGGAAGATATGGAGCGGGTTCCATATGCCTCAGCTGTGGGAAGCCTTATGTATGCCATGGTGTGTACGAGGCCAGATATTGCTCATGCAGTTGGTACGGTTAGCAGGTATCTTTCGAATCCTGGAAGGGTACACTGGAGTGCGGTCAAGTGGATTCTACGATATCTTCAGGGCACTGCTGGTTGGAGACTTTCCTTTGGTGGTGACGAGCCGAAGCTGGTTGGGTATACCGACGCTGATATGGCTGGAGATGTAGACACGAGGCGATCGACTTCAGGCTACGTGATGATGTTTGCGGGAGGAGCGGTGTCGTGGCAGTCGCGGTTGCAGAAGTGTGTTGCCTTGTCGACGACGGAGGCGGAATACATTGCGGCGACGGAGGCTTGCAAGGAGCTGTTGTGGATGAAGAAGCTGTTGCAGGAAATGGGACTGAAGCAAGAGCAGTATACTTTGCTTTGCGACAGTCAGAGTGCTATCCATCTTGTGAAGAATCAGACGTTTTATAGCCGGTCCAAGCACATCGAGACTCGGTATCATTGGATACGCGATGTGGTTGAGAAGAAGGACGCGGAGCTTGAGAAGGTGCATACAGATGACAACGGAGCTGATATGTTCACGAAGATTCTACCAAGGAGGAAGTTTGAGTACTGCAGGCAGATCGTCGGGATGACGACATCCTCCCCATAATTGTGAAGGGGGAGATTTGTTGGAGTGGGTGGGGTTCCCAACCTATGTGGAGAAGATCCCGGAGTGCGACGAGCGTCGTCCGATGTCGGAGAAGCTCGGGAGTAGTTGTTACTGCTGCTGCTGCCCCAAAGGGGGTTCTGGACCAAGTCTGCCGAGTTCGGGCCGAACTCGGTCCCAGGCCGAGTTCTGGCCGAACTCGGTCTGGCCGTTCCAGGGGTTGGCCATCCAGTGCTGGTTGCTCCACACAGAGTTCTGGCCGAACTCTGTGTGTCGGGGGGCTGAAGCGGATTTCAGGATGAGTTTTCATCATTGGATCTAATCCAACGGTCCAGGTTGGTTGCGGGATTAGGGAGATATATTGAGTTTTCTCAACCCTAACTCATAATCGCATTGGACAACACAAGTTTGAGAGAGAAGGAGGCAAGAGTGCCATTACAACTTCGGAGAAGAAGACGGAGGATTGAAGGTCGTTTTCGAAGGAGATCGTGTTCGGGTAATCTCTACTCGTCGTTCTCGCTCTTCGTAGCCTTGTAATCATTGTTCTTATCTCTGAGTGTTGTGGGGATCCGATTTGGATCGGGAGGAGTTTGTAGAGGGTGTAATTCTTCTATTCCATTAGTGGAGGCTTCTCATGGTTGGACTCCGATCGTCCCGTGGTTTTTTCCCGCAAGGGTTTCCACGTCAAAAATTCTCTGTGTCTGCGTGATTGTTTTTGTGTGGCTATTTTTGGGTTCGTGCGTTGTATTGCTCGGTCCTCTCGCAGGTACTCTCCGGTTTGAGGAAAGGTTTCCGCGCTTCTTTCCCAACATTATCTTCACAAAAACATGCTTTCCATATTCATTTCCTGTGCGTTAGTGATTCTGTACATATTTTCTCCCTTCTTTGCCTCCATTGTTGTTAGATCTTCCTTTTGTCGATGTCGACATTGGGGCCAACATCATTATCAACAATATCCATATGCTCCTTCTAGATGGCAGGGTCGCTGCACTTTTCTGACTATGGGAATTGAAATTTTCTGATGGTTCCCAACCTCTCCACATATTCAGGTGTTTGGTGATGGTGGTGGGTAAGGTTCTGCACATCTGGACTCGAAGGCCTCTTTAGACCTTGCATTGTGGTAGCCTGGTGGCGTTGATACACACTTTTAACCTAAGGGTGTGCTTGGAAAATTCGAAATAGCTAGGGACTTACTTTCTTTTGATATATAGAAACTAAAATAAGCAATTTGGTTAGAATGGCCACTTCGTCAACATCGTAGCTAGAAGGATATGGAAGGTCAACCTTGCCAGTTTTCCTTGGTACTATTTATTGTCCCTTCTTCTCTATGACACCACTCATCTTGTACTACCAATAGTATTTGTAGCATAAAGATCTCTATAAGTCAATAATATGCAGCCACAAGATGAAAGGATGTTTGTACCAAATTTATAACCTAAGTTGTTCTATGGAGTAAAATTTGAAGATACATGGAGGAACATTACATTGAAGGCTATGGAGGAACGTTGTATTAAGGGCTATAGGGAGAATAAGACTTTCTTTCGTCATGTAAGGTTTATTCCTTGTTCTCTTTGATTGAGTAGATCTCTCTTTCACCTTTAAGTCTTCCTCTTGTTGTTGTGCCAACATTAGGATCAACTTTATTACAACAATGTTCGACAATGGGGTTGCAGTATTAGTAGATTCATCTTATGCATAAGGGAAGGAAAGATGGGATTAGGGGTAAAAGGGGAAGTTGAAATTGAAGGAAAACAATTCGAAGGAAACCATGAGCCCCCAACATGAAGTCTTAGTCATAAACCACAAGCTTGTCTCAACTTGCCTAGTACACCTCTAGTTTTAGTCTTGAGACCACAACTTGCCTAATATTATTTCCTTCCATCTTTCCTACTGCAACTCTCTCCTTATATTGCATCTCCCTTCATATATTATACAAGCCAAAGTATATGTCCAAGAGAAATTTCTATACGTCAATCCCACACAAAGATGGGATGTCAATCCCATTCAGTCACAAGATAAAAGGATGCTAGTACCATATTTGGAAACCCTAGTCATTTAAGAGGTAAAATTGAAGATATCTGGAGAAATATTACCTCAAAGGATCCATCAGTAGAGAGGATATTTTTGTTTCCTCCTATGAGAAGGATTTCTTTCCTTTTTCTCTCTAGAACCCCTCTTTTATTCCCTCATCTGAACTAAAACCTATCCTTGATTCCTCATATGGCACTTGTAGAAACTATTATTTAAAATTGTTAAATGTTCACTAAAAATTTGGTTATTGGTGATGAGGATTGTCGGGTTTTCACTTACAAGCATTGGTAAATGAGATCCTTTATGGGGAAATTGTTAATCTGGAGGATGGGAAATTAAGGACTATATATGGATACATCTCAAAGATTCCGTATGTTTCTATATACGAGGTAGGCCAAGGTCAGGTCTAAGGTGCCACCCAAAGCGACATCAACGAGGAGTGTCTTAAGGATGGCAAGTTGCTGAGCCTTGTACATCTATAAAGAGCTTCAGCTATATTTTCTTTGTGCCTTGTACATGTTTTCCATTCATCCAATGCACATCTTCCTTGGAATATTAATCTTATCAAAGCGTTTTTCTACAAGTTTAAACAGTTGATGTCCTTGGACATATTTTTTATATCCATAAAGCTACATTAGAATTGTTTATTTATTTATTTATTTATATTTTTGAGAAAAGGGTATTCAGCCAGGAGTACATTACTTTAATACGTAACCAAAGTTCATTAAATATAAATCAGATGAACTATACATTTATAACATGCCAGCCACCAGATCAGTCTCTAGGATAGCAAAGTACTGGCTTTTAGGACAACCGAGTTCATCAAAAACCATATGTCCACACCAATGAAAACAAATTAATAAACTGAAACAAATTAGATTATGACTCTGTTCTGTTCTAGAGCAGAAATTGGAGAAGGTGCTTTACTGCAACTTCCCTTGAGGGTCCGTTTGGTAAACCGTATTTGGAGGTGGATTTTAGGATTTTGTGGATTTGGAGTTAAATTCATGGAATCCTGTGTTTGGTTGGAGATGGATTTAGATATGGAAAGTATAACCAAATCCAAAATTTGGAAAGTTGGATTTTGGAGGAAAAAAATAGTCATTTTTTAATAATTTCGTTGTTATATTAAATATTTAGTTAAAACTAATTAATAATTAATAATTAATAATTAATAAATAAATTAATAAATAAATTAATAATTCGTTATGTTTTATATATAACTTTTTTTACAATTATTATTTTAAAAATATTTAATTTATAATTAATTAAAATTAGTCATTAATATTGTTTTAAAAATTTAATTTTTTATAACTAATAGTTAGTTATCATAATTATAATCTAAATTAATAATTAATAATTTAATTAATATTAGTTATCATCTAATAATTAGTTATAATAATTATAATCTAAATTAATAATTTACAGTTATAATTTATAATTTAATTTTTTTATAATAATCTTAATGAATAATTTACAATTTAATTAATCATAACTATAATCATAATTATAATCATTTACTAATCATAACTATAATCTTAATTAATATTCAATTATAATCATAATAAATATTTACTAGTCTGATAATAATCTTAATTAATAGTTCATTAATTACTATTTATAATAATATTAATTATTAATATTTTAGTCACAATTATAATCATATTTAATAATTTATAATTTAATAATCTTTCATTATAATCTTAGTCTTATTATAATCTTAATTAATAATTGAATAATATTTTTATCATAATTATAATCTTAATTAATAACTTATTAATTTATTAATTATAATTATAATCTTGATTAATAATTTAGTAATTTATAATTTTATTTTAATATTTTATAACAATCTTATTTAATAATTTATACCTTTATTAATCATAATTATAATAATTTATTAATCATAATTATTATAAACTTTAATATAATCATAGTTTTATTATAATCTTAATTAATACTTGATTAATTTGTTAATCATAAATATAATCTTAGTTAATAGTTTATCAATTATAATTATAATATTGATTATAATAATCTATTTATCATAACTATAATTTTAAATAATTTAGAAATAAATATTTAATTATAATATTAATTAATAATTTGTTTGTCTTAATTATAATCTTAATTATAAATTATTAGTTACTATTTTATTACGATCTTAATTAATAATATATTAATCATAATTTTCATCGGTATTAATGATTTATTATTTAATAATTAATATATTATTTAAATTTTAATTAATAATTTATTATTAGCATATAATCATCATTATAATCTTAATTAAAATTTTGTTAATCATAATAATTTTATAATTATAATAATAATTTAATTATTAATCATAACTATAATTATAATAATAGTAATTAATTAATTAATTATTATTTATGAAATAGTATTTTTATTATCATAATTGTTAATCATAAGTCTAGTTTACCAAATTCTATGTTTGGTTGGAGTTGGATTTTGCTTTGGATTTGGATTTGGAAATCCATGATTTGGATTTGGATTTGAATTTTGGATTTCCAAATCCAAATCCAAAACAAAATCCATTTACCAAACAAGCCCTGAAGTGAGACACCTCATTCTGCCTTTTCCAGTCAGTATGTAATCTGTTCATAATGTAGACAAATACAAAACATCATCCCAAATTTATCAACTATGAAACATTCCAGAAAATATTAAACAATTTCAGAGTTATTATGACTAGAAAAATGAAATGGAATCGCTGCCAACCCATAAACTGATCTTTCTTAATGTGGGGGATAATTTGATGAGTCGAGTACATTTTGGTCTTCAGAAATATATATATACATCGGGTCTTTATCTGTTGCTACACAATTCATGTTTTCTGCTGGTTTATTCTAAAGGGTTATTCAAATAATAAACATGTACGCATTTGTTTATTTCAAACCCAACAATCAGGATATTTCCTACTTACATCTTGACTATGTTTCTCTTCCAGGAAGCGAACAAATCCTACTTAAAGTGCAATTACTCTTGTTCTTCCCTGTAACTCCTATTCCTTAATTGTGATTTAACTATTTTGTGCTGCAATCTTTAAAGGAAGAGGCTTATTCCAGTGTCACATAATGACTTGCACCACACTGTAATGATACTTAGCAGCACCTCGACATTTTGAAGCTTTGGCATCTGTTGGTTGTGAAATTTTACACTTCTTAATGTGTCAAACCATAAGAAGCTAAATATGCAAGCACTCCTTAGGAAGAATCTTGATCCTCAGTTCCTTGTAGTTATAGTTACAATTGCACAATACGTGAATCCATCTTTATTCCTTGTACTCTGGGATGACTGTTTCAATCTGCGAGTAAAAGTAGCGCAGCTAATAGCTGTATAATTGTCGGTGACAGTCAAAATCTTTATTACTGCTAATTATTATTTTTTAATTGTGTTCTCCTGAGTGGATTTTTCCAGTTTGATTTAATTTTCGGTCCAAAACCAAATAATGTTCACCCCTAAACACATCGGTGTAACGCATTTGGTTGTAATTTTTTTTTTTTTATAAGTTTAAATCTCAAGTACTCTTTACTTCTTCACAGACGAGTGGGACAGCTGTAGAGTACACTGAAAAAACCACAATTTTCTCCTCTTCTTCCACGTCCCACTACCAACCCAACCGGCTAGGGGTGAGCATTTGGTTTATTCGGTTCCAACCGAACCGAATAAGCAAAAATCGAATTGGACCGAAACCGAATAAGCAAAACCGAAATCGAACCGAATTGGTCAATAACCGAATCGAACCGAACCGAACCGAATTAACGGTTCGATTTTCGGTTTATTCGGTTTTTAGATTTTTTTATATTTTTTTTGTTAATATATATAATAACTAAATATACCTAGATATATTCAGTATATACCTATAACATATACCTATATATATTTAGTATATACCTATAATTAACACACACACACACACACACATATATATATATATGTAAACTAAATTTTCTTATTCGGTTTTCGGTTTTCGGTTTTGGACCGAAATCGAATCCCAAAACCAAATAAGAAAATTTAGTATTTTCAAAACCGAAACCGAACCGATTTTTTTTAAACCGAACCGAATTTCTTATTCGGTTCGGTTCGATTTTCGGTCCAAAACCGAATAATGCTCACCCCTACAACCGGCCCTAGAATGCTACCCCCCTCCCTCCTAAAACCCCATATTCTAACCTAACCAGATTGTAACCATGCTCTTCCTCCTCCGCCGCCGCTCCCCCCAGCTCCAGCTCCGGCAGCGCTCCCACGCCCGCACCTTCATCGACGGGCGTGTGAAATGGGTCCGCGACCGAGGCCTCGACCACGCCGTGGAGAAGGAGAAGCACCTCCTCCCCTTCCACTCCGTCAAGGAGCTCCTCCTCTCCTCCCCGACCCCCTCCCTCCCCCTCTCCTCCATCTCCCCCTCCCTCCGCCTCCCATTCCGCCCCATCCGCTTCCTCCGCCTCTTCCCCTCCGCCTTCCTCGAGTCCCCCTGCCCCCTCACCTCCCGCCCCCTCATCTCCCCTTCCTCCTCCCTCCTCCGCCTCCACGACCAAGAGCTCGTCCTCCGCTCCTCCGACTCCGCCCGCGCCGACGCCGCCGACCGCCTCCTCCGCCTCCTCATGCTCTGCCCCCGCCGCAGCCTCCCGCTCCGCCTCCTCGACCGCCTCCGCTGGGACCTCGGCCTCCCCGCCGACTTCCCCCGCTCCCTCCTCCCCGACTTCCCCGACTACTTCCAGATCGTCCCTTCCGCCCACAACCCCTCGGACCTCGACCTCGAGATCGTATGCTACTCCAAGGACCTCGCCCTCTCCTCCATGGAGCGCTACGCCACCCGCACCGGCGGCTACGCCAAGGGCGACCCCCTCTCCTTCCACCTGTCCTTCCCCAGGGGCTTCGACATGGAGAAGAAGGTGCGACAGTGGGTGGAGCAGTGGCAGAAGCTGCCATACGTGTCGCCGTATGAAGTCGGGGCCAGGTTGCCGCCTGGAAGCGATATTAAGGAGAAATGGGCTGTCGGGATGGTGCACGAGGTGCTCAGCCTGATGGTGCCGAAGAAGACGGAGAAGGATAACTTGGTGATGCTCGGGGAGCATCTCGGTTTGCCGGCAGGGTTTAGGAAGATGATTCTGAACCATCCCGGGATATTCTACCTGTCGAACAAGCTCAAGACGCAGACCGTGGTGCTGAGGGAGGCGTACAGGAGGGATCTGCTGGTGGAGAAGCATCCGCTGATGGGGTTGAGGTATCAGTATATTCATCTTATGCACAAGGGGAGGGAAGGTACCGCTGGGAGCAGGAAGGGGAAGGGGAAGTCAAAGTCGAAGTCGAAGAGAGTGGACGAGCGACCTTTCGAAGAGGATGAGTATGAGGATGATGAAGACAATGATGAAGATGATGACGAGAATGAAGAGGGAGTCGAGATTGTGGATGTTTCTGACAGTGAGGATGAGGAGAGTGATGACCAAGATGAGGATGAGGAGAGTGATGACGAGAATGACTATAATGCTACTCAAGAGGGAATACAAGGAAGGTCACATAACGTTAGTACAGAGAGAACCTTGCGGAGTAGGCCTTCTTCTAATGAAGCCAGGAGCCAGAGCAGGAGAAATGAGAGTTATAGAGAGAGTAATACTAGGGGGAAATCATGTGGAAGGGCCAATTTCTCAAGGACAGGACAGAGGTCATCATCCCCTAGGAGGAGCGTCTCGACATAAAACCTAATGGGTAATTTTTTCACTTGATGATTTGTTATGTGTTTAATAAAACACGCTAAGCATCATCAAAGTATAAGAAAATGGGCAGCAAGCTTGGCATGTATCACTTCTATTAGATTATGTTGTATCTTCTTCAACAAATTGAAATGCCATTTAATTTGTCTCACTTGCTTTATATGATACAAATATCTCTATTGTGTTACATGTCATTTTCTCATATGCCGACTTAACACTAACATAGACGATCTATAGATTCGCTTATGCAATAAAGAGGTCAATGTACAAAATCACTTGTCTTAGTTATGCAGTCAACAAAATGTTTAATAAAGCCCTAAGGGAACTTAATGTGGTAGCCTAAGGGCTAAGGCAGTGTAGTCAAAGACGTCCCTCTCAGCAAGGCGCACTAGTTGTGCCTTACACCTCACTAGGAGAGGCCTTTCTCTAGGTGCGTCCAAGGTGCGCCTCGCAACAAGACGCCAACAAGTAAAGACGAACCTGATGTATTTGCTCTTTATTTTGGCTCTATGAGCTCACCTGATAGAAAATAATAGTAATAGGAGTAATGGTGGTGATGATGATTTGATGGAGTTTGATGAAGATGAATGATTGTTCTATTGTTTCTGCTTTTTATTTTACAATTTGTGTATTTTGTTACTTTTTGTTAGAGAACACAATCTTGTTAGTTCTTTTGACTGCTATTGCTACTCTGCTAGTTCACTTGGTTATGTTTTAACATATCTTTTTGGTTGTAATATGTTTTTTGGTTTATTTCTTACATTACTAATTTATTTATATATTTTTTAATTTGTATTTTTGCGCGCCTTAAGTGCGCCTCGGACGATTGACCCTTTGCACCTCGAATGCGCCTTGCGCCTTGGAGTACCTTGGCCTAAAGTCTCATAGCATAAAATGGAAGCCCTTATCAGATGAAACTTGAAAGAAGACATGATTGTGGCAACTTTGTTTGATTAACTTTTAAGGAAATCAATTTTTGAAATTCCGAAATTCGAGAGAAAATGTCTTTGTTTCGGTTCTTGTATCGCAACAAAAAATGTATACTGCATTCAAGTAGGGAACTTGTACTGAATCTGAATTTATCTTTAATGTGCATATGACTGTGCAAACTTGCCTTCAAGCTATTATAGTCATCTTAAGGAGAACCATGAAGGCATGTGTCCTATCTCTCGATTGTTTGTGGAGAATCGATTTAGGATTAGTTGGTCTAAATTCTAAAATAGGGAAAGCAATTTTCTTTTGAATTATGGCCCTTTGAAAGATGATTGATTGTAACAAAGCTCCAAGGATGAAACTTGAAGAGGTGCTA
The DNA here is from genome assembly GCA_029216955.1 of Iris pallida. Taxonomy (NCBI): domain Eukaryota; kingdom Viridiplantae; phylum Streptophyta; class Magnoliopsida; order Asparagales; family Iridaceae; genus Iris; species Iris pallida. The sequence goes on along the minus strand of JANAVB010000799.1, from coordinate 4,416,873 downwards.
AACCATTTTATATTGGGTAGACAAAGAACGTGGTTTGTCTTCAAAACTATCTTGTAAGTACGCTGGGATTTGGTTACATTCTGTTTTTGGTTTCTGATACTAATGCTACTGTATTTGTAACCCCACTAGACTCCCTATTTAAGTTTGATCATAATATAGGGAACACTCCCTAGCCAACCGTTCTTTCATTCCACTAACCTTCATATTTGTAAACTTGAATTGTGATTCTCCTTCGGGTTTGTGTGTGCATGAGGGAATAGCCTCTTCTTAATCTCATGTGGAATAAACAAAGACGTGTGTGCGTGAGTGAACTAGCTTCTTAGGCCGGGTTTAGTACGTCTTATTTGGCTGCATCCTGCTTATTTATTGAAAAACAACAACAAAAGTTGTTAGGTTACACCAACTTCTGCTTATTAAGTTTATTTTTATTTTTTGATAAGCTGGTTCACTTTTGGACTTCTTTTGAAAGCGGGGGAGGTTCCTTCACAGGATTCTTTTGCTTCTGCCGTTTGAAAAGCAACATCAATGCCAAACCTGGACTTACTCTCCAACGTCTATGAGATGTTTAGGCATCCCAAGTAATGCACGAGAAGAAAAGAATCCAGAAAGTAGTGTAGGAACAAACTAATTCAATCTCACTAAACATAGACCACCTGACCGAATTCAGCAGTTTGGTTTGACAAAATCTATAATGTGTAGGACCGTTGAGCACCTCTAGAGGGGGGGGGGGTTGAATAGAGTGAGTGCAAGTGCAACGGAAAATAATCACCAATTTAAAAATTAAACAGATAACTATGGCAGTAAGTAAGAGACAGTAAATAAATATAGCAAGAGATAGAGATATCAAACTCAGTGACACAGCGATGTATACTGGTATCCCTCTGAGAGGACTAATCCAGTCTCGAGTACTCTTTCTCGATGTTAATCCACTAAGGCACAAGCTAATTGAGAGCTTGCAGTCTCTTACAACACCGTGCTTGGTGACAAGTGCACGACCAACTTCTTCGAGATGATCCGTGGCTATACAACTGTTGATTTGCTTAAAACATTTGTAAGGAATGATATATAATTTCTTGTAGTATATTATAACTTGTTGACACTTCGATATTGTCACTACCCGATGATCATTCAAGGCTTGCCAAACGGTGGACTGAGGTCGATTGTGCTTGGGGAGAAATTATTCAGTGACCCGGGCTCACCATGAGCCTTGATTCTCCTCCACTTGATAGTATGGGAATTTGAGGATGGGGAGGAGAATCAAGGCTGCCACTGCATGCACTCACTCATCAAGTGGAGGAGAATCAAGGCTCATGGTGAGCTCGGCTCACTGAATAATTTCTCGTGCTTGGGGCGAGGACACAGGCGTTTATCTTGGATAATCTTGTCGGAACCCTAGGGAAGTACGACTTGGGAAAAGTGATGCTACATCCGGAGCACTTGTTTGATATGTCTTCGGCTGTAGAGGGATTGCAATCAGTTACCTGTTGGCCAGGGTTTTTGGCTAGAGTTTTAGATTCATGCCTAGTGAGGTACGAGCATTTGTATGGAAGCGATGATAGAATTTTGTCTTGCTTGACGGAGCTGGGGGTTGGGTTGACTTGTGAGCCAGGGTTCCATCTAGTATGATCCCTATTTCGACATTGTCTCCATATAACTCAAAATGAGCTACTTGCTGATAATATCAGCGGATTGTTATTGCATTTTATTATGATTTACATTTTATTGGATTTTATATAATCCGGCCATCCCAAAAAGAATAGACATAAAATCTTTTCTTTTTAATATTGCATCGGCAGTTTGATTGAAATTGATCTCACCATTGTCTCATGGCCACTATTTTGCAATTGTACCAATACTGGAGGAATTTGATAACATATTATTGATCAAGGAATCAGTTTGCCCTTGCTCTAGGTCTCCTGAGAAGAAATCTGAGGTTAAATCTTAAACTGTTTAAGTTGACACAGTGGGCCGTGAACCTCAATGTGAGGAATAGGACCAAGATTGAAAGCTTAATCTGAGTTAGCTTGTTAGAGTCTTCTTTAGGTTTAAATTTATTTTACATTCACATGTCTCCTATATGCACATGATCAATATTTATAGTTGAAACGTGCCTTGAGGCAACCATAATTCTATTCTTATTGAGACCAAATACACTATGAATGTAAATTTAAGCTTCATGAAGCAAATTGCAGAAATAGTGGAGGGCCCCTTTCTCATGTTCGTTTACATGCTCTTGAATGAAAATGAAGAATAACATTGTCCACACATGCCTCAGGGAAAGGCTATTTTAACAACATATCTATTGAATTGTACTTAAGTACAATTAAAGTACATGCAACATTGGCCCCTAATCTTGCTCTGATCTTTTTGCAACTGACTTCTGATGTGGGAAAGAGCAGTATTCTGTACCTCAAAACAAAAGGATCAGTCCAAGCACTGAAATGGTTGACATACACTCAGATTGAAGTGAATGGACCTTGAAATTTCAATGATTCTGCCCTCAAAGATTATATATTATAAGATGGTTTATTCACAACTTTTTTCTCCATCCTAACAGATGAAGTTAGTTTTGGTTCCTGCTAAGTTGCTGCAGCAAAAGCAGTACAGCTGACACTTAGTTAAGCACAGGGACCTCAATTAAAATATTTTGAGAAACAATTTACTTTCAAACCCCATAGTAGTTAAGTCTAGAGGAGGGGTAATCAATAATAACCATTTCATGTAACTTCATCTAAGCAAAGGAAATAGTAGCTCGAATTAATGGGCTAGGAGCCTAGGAGGGATGATCCTTTTTAGGATTATATTGAAACTCTGCATAAAAAAATCAATCATAGTAGTTGTAAGTCAGGGAACCTTGTACATGCTGTCATGTGAGGAAATGACTTACTTGACTGAAAAGATGTACAGTTTTTAGTGGAGCATGAAGAAGTTTACATGGTCTCGATGCAAGTATGTAAAGAAGTTAACTGTTAGCCCTTCACCTGTCAGGTTGACCTCTGCGGAGACTTTCTTGGGATGTCCGCACATCCACTGACACCTGTGGTGTTACTTCATCATTTCAATTATGTGGATCTATTGTTCCCTGGCATGAATCGTACTTCAGCCTTGAAGCATTTATTCGAAGCCATAATTCTTGATGCAGGCAGGATGTTACAACAAACTGTTTGTTATGATCCCTTGAAATTATATTCCGTTTCAGTTTCCTGGGGTTATGCTGTTCAGGTATACAAAGCAAACTACTACTCCCAGACCTGCTGCCTTCACAACAGACATTTACTCCATGGAAAAGGCGTGGCGTTTCTTCAAGTTTATTTATGTTTAATAAAAGGGAACATCCCAAAGATCAATGTAAAAGACCAACAACATTCTTTCTTGGAGGTGTGCTCTATTCTGTGGGTAAGATATGGAGAGTACTTATATTAGACGACTCTGGAAGTTGTCAGCAGAGCATGGGTTCCATGAAGGATCTGCAACGGATTAAAGTCTCCTCAGAAGAAAAATGAGATGGAGCAGGTATGCGACATACAGTTTATGTATTTTTCGTAATCTTAGAAAACGTCAGGTCTTGATATAATTATTGGGGTGGTGTCTCATTTAGTGGTGTTGTTTTATAGCTGCTAGGTCTTAAGCCTACATTGCTGTGACATTTTATCTTCTTCTAAAATGACCATGGAGATAGATATCAGAAATCGTAGATATGATTAGTTGATTGCCATGGATCCATAGCTAAGACTTGAGTTGCAGCTTATCTGAAGAAAGTTGTGTCCAGAGGACCTGAGTCCCTTGTTTGCGAGAGGTAATTCTACAATTTGAGCATTATGTTATTTTTATAAACTGTTTCCAGAGATTTACTGCAAACATGGTATTACTTTGATTAAGATTGTCGCATATTGTTCTATATCATTTACAAGGTGTTTTGTCTATTGTGCTGATTGTCAGAGATCAAAGAACATTATAAATGAAATGACTGAGCGTCTGTTTTTTGGTTTTCAAACTGAAATTTCTATACTAGTTCGCAAGTTGCTACTTCTGTAATCTGGGTGCAACAACTATAGAAGATGATGACAAAAGCATAATTACATGCGTGGATAAACAGACATAAACCTTGTGATCTGCATCTGAGAGTGTTGATGCCTTTCCGACATGTTTAAAAATCATGATTCTGCATGTTCACTTAGTTTTTCTTTTTTACTATATTTTTGTCTTGTAGCCATAGAATTACTTGTATCAGGATAGACAAGATTGCAGATTATGTTTGATTAACTTGGCTAATGAAGAGAAGAATGATCCCCAACAAAGTAGAATGGAAGAAAATGATTCAAATAGCTGATCCAAGAAATTTGATACAAAACACCTTTTTTCCGAGAAAAAGATAAAGGCTCTGTTGTTGTTTGCTACTCGACTTGTTAAAACGTGATATGTTGCATACCATCATATACTATCAATTGTGTAAATCTAGACATTTTTTAGACTGATAACTAACCTAATGATTGACATATGTGCATTTAAAAAGAATTAATATATAAACTTTCAACTTCAATTGAAGGTTGTTTTCACCATTTAACCTTATTATATTCGTGAACTTGATTCCATTCTCACGCAATGTATTCTGTGTTGCTGGAAGAGAACTTGTTCCATGGAGGATGTATATATAGCGAGAGATGGGCTTATTGTATGGGTATCTAGGAAGCACGATTACTCCAAACTTGATGCCTAACTGTATCTTGTCCATGTAGGATACATATTGGACAGAACACGATCACTCCAAAATGACTACCGTGGGAAAATCAATGTTATGAGTGAGTCGCTGTGTCCATATCACGTCGTATCATATTCGTATCCAACTAACCGTCATAAACTATTCCTGCCCTATACCACTACCACTAGTTGCGGCTAAACAATAAGATCATCAATATGATGCACTAAACATGCTTCTTCTTTTTTGAAAAGGAGTGGTGCTGTCCTTTCACAATCGTCATGGTCTACTAGGTTTGCACTGCCTTTGCTTTCTTGAAATATCAAATTTCGTGTAGGTGAAAGTGAGCGAAATGAGGCCCGTCTACTAGAAAGAAACTCAATGATGCGACATAAAATCATATTTGTGCAACACAAAAGGGTTGTTTTCTTAGAATTACTAGTACTAACAAAGATATGGTCATCATATGTAAACTTCCAGTTTCACTATTGGATGTGGAGATCATTCCTTTGTCCCCAGACTATAGTGATGTCAATGAAAAGTAGTGAACAGAGACACGCAATTGGAATCTTTATTATTACAGGGTAAAGGGCGACACGGCGTGATTGCTTGATCTGGAGGATGCAGGTTTGAGTCACATAAACAACCTCTCCATATATGGTGGGGTGGGTTTTTTTTTTTGTGGGGGGGGGGGGGGGGGGGTGGGTGTGTGTGTGTTAAGACTGCCTAGAAGTTAACCTGCCCAAGGCGATGTATAAGTGGGATCCTGGTGGCACTGGGACATCCTTTTTTATTACTACACGGTAGAGCACACAGTGCTAATGAAGTATTTAGAAGGGACGATTAAAGATTTCATGCAGGAAGCAGGTACACTCCAGATCGATGTCGTGTCATAAAATGTCGTGCTTGATATGTATTAGACACGACACAGACACTCCAAAATACATTGATGTCAAAACTATGTTGTATTCATGTCTCTGTTTCCAATCATTTTGTATTTGTCCTTGCCACATAGGATTTTAACTGAGACAAGTATGAAGAGAGAATTTGTGATATGTTCTCTGGCTTGTAGTTGACAGAAAAATCATACGACTTGAATGAAACTCAGATGTTTGACATCTAAAGGAAAGTATGAAGAGAGAATTGTGATAATGTTCTTTGGTTTTGAAAGAACAAATCATATGGCTTGAAATAAAACTCAGACGCTTGACATGTAAAGGCAAGTATGAAGAGAGAATTGTGATAATGTTCTTTGGCTTGTAGTTGAAAGAACAAATCATATGGCTCGAATGAAACTCAGATGCCTGACATCTGGTTGAATCATGGAAATAAGAATTGTCTAGAATCCGTTAGGGGAAAGAATCTAGTAGGTTAATCAGTCAAGAAGATCTGAGCTCTGGGAGAAGACATGAGAATAATATTTAAGTTTTTAAATGCGTAATGCTAATGTATTTGGTAGAATAAAAAGTTTTCAGAGGTTTGTGGACTACTAATATGGGTCCAACTATTTTCAGAACAAGTAGACGCGGTACTGTGCACCGAGTCTTATTGAATGTGGAAGTTTCTGCGATGATGATTAGGTCGGCTTTCTGTGAAATTTCTTGCGGAGAGCACCGCCATGGAGTCTCTATATCTGTCACCAAAATGGAGTTTTTGTGGTGGATGTGCACTTGGACAATTATATAATGGAGGCTACAATGCATCAATCTTCATATCTATGTTGAAAGTAAGATAGATGGGAACTCAAGAAGCCTTCTCAGAGGGTAAGATAAAAGGAATATATGAGAAGACTTCTCAGAGAGCCTTCTTCGTCTTCTTTCCTGGGGAGCACTAGCATGACAACTTTCAGTTTAAATACAAATTGGCACTTAGTTGTAAGTTTGCAGTATGTATCAGATTGACTGTAATAAACCACCACCACCACCACCACTACTTAAAACAACAACAATGAAGCTTTTGTCCCAGATACGCGGGCTTGGCAGTAAGAAACCTTTTCTCTTCAGTGCAGCTCTTACAACCTAGCCCTGAAGATCTTAACGGGCGAGCCTAAAATGCATTGAAGCCTCAGGACTAAGTTGAAGAGGACTAGGGCTGTTCAGAAGCTTTTTATGAAGATCGTCATTTGAAGATGGCTACTAGAATTTTTCCTAATAATGTTCTAAGGTATGTCATTGGTGATGATGCTCCATTCAAAAGATATATTGTTACCATTAAGGTCTCTATGTCATCAATTATTGCAAACATGCGAATGTCACTGGATCTGCATGTGTTAGCCCAATAATTATATCATGTTTTTGAATATGGCTAATCAATTAAGTTTAACATAATGACTTCACTAATATTCATGTAATCACTATCATGTTGCTACTTAAACTTAGCATTGTCCTAATGTTAGCACTGTCCTAAATGTTCTATATCATATTGCTATGCTTGTATCATATTGTTTTGTTTGTCTAACATGTATTTGTAGACATGCTGTAAGCATGATCAAACATGATCAAACCAGGACATATGCAATTGAGTATTATTGATGGGCCAAAGACGGCGTTATACAAGAAGATTTCTCTGAACCGTCTAACGACCTATCCGGGACCTCGCATCGGGGGTTCCGCTGCCCGGTCAGCGGACAGGGGTCTAGGGGGCAGCACCCCCGTCAGGGGTTCGGGGGCGAAGCCCCCGAAAGGCATTCAGATTTTCAGATCTGTTTATCTTTGGACGACCGCCGTTAAGTGAAAAAGGCGTTTTCATGTTTGCTCAAATATTTGAAAAAATGCGTCATCAAAGGGTTCTTGGTTTTCCTATTTTATCAATGTAATTTTTCATATTTATTGAGTCTAGGAATACGATGTACACTGCGTCGTACTGGCAAATAGGCTACCCAAGAAACGTTTTCAAAATACCCTTTCATTTTGAAAACACGTCCACTTACAAAAACCCAAACTACTTCCTAACTGTTTGACTTTTCAAAAAGCTCAAAAACCAATTTGCAAAAACCTAACAGAACCCTAGCAGAACTCGGCCAGAGTTCGGTTAGTGAACGTTGCTTTTTGAACTTGGTCTTCCTGCAGTTACGGATCCCAACGAGATTTTCTCATAGAGTTCTGTCCGAATTCTGCCCGAATTCTGTCAGAATTCTGCCTTTGGAAAAACTATAAATAGAGAAGGATTTCGATCATTTCAATTCACTCACACACTCATTCACTTTCATATCTCTTCTCTATAAGCCTACTACTTCTTCCAAAGTGTTCTGAGCTATTCATTTTCAAATCCCAAGCCAGTTACAATCCTCTAGTCGATTTGTCAGTGCGGTACGGTCTAGAAGTTTCAAGAGCGGTTGTAATCAGAGGCTTGATTGAAGGTAGACACTTCACAATTGAAGTTGGTCGAGTACTTCGGATCAAAGCTCGCGTTGTAGAAGTTGCAAGAACTTCGGATGAAAACTTGTGGTAATTTTCTAATAGTGGATTCAACTGGAAGCTAGAGTTCTTCCGACTGGACTAGTCCTCACAAGAGGGAAACCAGTATACATCCTTGTGTTTGCGTTTGCTCTCTACTCTCTACTTTTCATTTACATATCTGTGATACATATATTATGTGATCTTGCTGCTAACATTTGTAATTAGCTAAATTCCGCTGCCTACTCTATTCACCCCCCCTCTAGAGTATTGCGTTTTACAACTCATTCCTACAATCGGTCCTACAACATGTACCTCGGAACCTTCCTTGCAGTCACTGCCACCAGTGTCATAGCATGTTTACAGTTTACTATTGTGAAAAGTGAATGGAGGGATCATAGTATGTCTTCAGTTACTTAACTATTGTAAAAAAGTGAAAGGAGAGCATTCTGGAAATGGTTTTAGAATGCCTGCAGGAGAATTTGGTCTCATCACTTATGTATCAGTGTAACTGAGACAGTATGTGGAAGTGGTTAGAATGCTTGCGGGAGAGAATTGATTTCATCTATCAGTGTTACACTGTGAGAGATGGTTGACAATAGCAAATTTGTGATGGAAAATGCAGTGTATCTTGTGTATGTAACACGTTTGGCAAAAGTTTATGAAGATACATGTAGACTGTTCTTGAGAAGGGATATGGAAATCAAAAATAGCATATGCAAAGTATTTCGCGTAAGATGGAGGAACCACACTCTTGCTGTAACTGTCAGGACAATGTTTAACGCAACCACAATACAGTGACTGCTGATTGTAGCGACCTAAAAGGCAGAATGGAAGGGTGAGGGTTTAGAAGGGTTTTTGTGCAAAAGTCCACTATATATATATTTTAAATGATAGGGTTTTATATGCGAATTTCATTAAGGTTTGATTATTTATTCAATGTGTGTGTGTTTTTTTTCTTTCTTTTTTCGTGTTTTGGATATCACATTACGATAATGTCGTTCCATGTTAGATGAACTTTCCATGATTTCTTAATGCCAGGCATGTAATATCCAAAAAAGATGAAGGCTAGGGTGTTCTCATTTATCACATGAAAATCTTGATTGTATAACCTGCAAATTGCACGATAAAAATTTGAAAACCATATCTTGACTTTGACCTGTTCATTGAGTGTTGCAAAGCAAGCTTTATGATAACAATGCAATTGATGAGCTACTTTATGCTTTTCTTTTCTTTTTCCCCTTTGCTGCTTATATTCTCCTGATGGATGATACCTTTTCCTTTGTGCAATTCTTTATGTCAGCAATTTGATTTCTGATTTTCTTTCCTGCGTGCATAATTCAGTTAACTTATGATTGGGACTGCTGTGGACTTGTGGGCCTTTAATTTTCTATGCTGACAATTTGATCTCTAATCTTTCCCTGCATGTTTACTAGGCTTACAGAGTTCGATGCTTATCATATGCTTGCAATGTCCCTGGTTAATTGCTGAAGGCTTCTGAGAAAAAAATGGTTTACATAGATGCAGCTCGATTCTTTTGATATGCCTGAATCAATTGCCTAGGAGAACTATAAACTCATACGAACCTCCACAAATTGTGTTTACAAGGATTCCTGAAAGATTAGACTAGACCCTTTGGAAATTAAGTCGAGTGTTTTCAGTGAATGCATATATACTTCAGTCACTCTCTTATCATTGGTGAATGAATGCAAGGAATGAGGGCCCGAGGCATGGGTAGAATCTGAGAAGTCCAAGTCCTTTTCATGCTGAGTCTCGTTCTCCACTCTATCAATATTGATAGAGCTTCATGGCTTTTGGATCTTCTATTGGCAAATTTCTGGAGCCTATTGTAACGGCCCAAATGTTGCACCCCGTCCGAGGCCCAGTTGCATAACCTTTTCGCGGATCAAAGTTATGCGGGAAGCTTCCAGAACATTCTAGAAGATGGCGGAAGGCTCTAGAAGATTGTGGATCTCTTCGGAAGGCCCAAGATCGTTATAGGAGGCCCAAGAAGCTTCTGGAAGGCCCTTGAAGTTTCCTTTTATGTCGCTAGGGAATAAACCTGGAATATGCCATTCCAGTTATGGTAGAAAGTAATAATCCTTGGAATATTCCTTCCAGGACTTTCCTTGTATTGCTCTATGAGCACTTATAAAAGGGGGAGGCTCTCATTTGTTCCTCACCACCCAAAGTTGTAGCCTTTTCTAGTATAGTGAAGTTTTAATCTTCCACTCTCTCCATCTTTGCTCCACTATTCTAATTTCCTTAGCGATCTAGCTAAGTCGGGTTGGAAAGTCTTGCACGAGTCTTTGAGGAGAAAGACAGTGCGCCGCACGGGACGAAGTGCTAGCAAAAACACTAAGTCCGTGACAAGTGGTATCAGAGCAAAGGTTCGATCGCCGTCATGTCTTCGACCGAAGCCATCATCAACGAGGAACCCGCACAACCCTCATCGCCTAAGGAGAAGGCGAAGACCTCGAGGAAGGGCAAGAGCAAGGAACCGTTGGTGGAACGGGCTCTTGGCGAGTTGGCTGACCGGGTTGAGATGCTGGAGAAAGGCGTGACGGGCGTCGAGTATCAAGTGGAGCAGAACCAAGCGGCTCACGAAGAATTCGCCCAAGGTTTGGAGGCGGATGTCGCCACGGCTATGACGGAGTTCCGAGAGCATCTCCGCGAGATGCAGGACGAGTTCGAGGAGGAACGAAAGGCCACGAAGGCGGAGATTGCTGAACTACGCAAAGAGCTACAAACCAAGGCGGAGGTCCTCGAGAGGGCCATTGCTGGTGGTCTGACTCCGAGGAGGGAGTCGACGCAGAGGGTGAAGTATCCAGAACCCAAATCCTTCACTGGCGTACGGGACGCGAAGGAGGTGGATAACTTCATCTGGAATGTCGAGCGCTACCTGAAGGCGGTCCGCATCGAGGATGAGACCGATAAGGTAAACACAGCGTCCCTATATTTCTCTGATGATGCTATGCTGTGGTGGCGACGCAGGTGCATCGATATAGAAAAGGGGCTCTGCAAGATCGAGACTTGGGAGGATCTCAAGAAGGAGATCAAGTCTCAATTCTACCCGAAGAACGTGGAGTATGTCGTGAGACGGAGTTTGCGACAACTCAAACACACCGGGTCCGTCAAGGAGTATGTGGCGGAGTTCACCCGCCTGATGCTTTCCATTTCCACTATGGGCGAAGAGGATCGCCTGTTCCACTTCCTGGAGGGTCTACAACCATGGGCGGCACAAGAATTGCAGAGACAAGATGTGTCGGATGTGAACGCGACTGTTGCGGCAGCCGAGAAGCTGATGGAGTATCGACGAAATGATGCCCCAAAACCCAAGGAAAAGACCACCACCAAGTTCAATGGTGGGGGAGCGAAGAAGAACAACGAAAAGGGAGGCCCGCCGCCGAAGGACAAGCCGCAAGCAAAGCCTTCGACGGAGCGGAAGATCGAGTGCTATGTGTGCGGTGGAAATCACCTCGCACAGGACTGTCCGAACAAGGGCAAGAGGGTGAACACGGTCCAAGATGAGGAGGCCGAGGACATGGAGCCTAAGAAGGGGGCTCACATGGGTGTCCTGCGCCTGTTGAATGCTTTGAAGAGCAAGGCGGTAGTGTCCAAGATCCTGAATCGAGAGCTGATGTACGTGGACGTGAAGATCAACGGCCACAACACCAGGGCGATGGTCGACACGGGGGTTACCCACAACTTTATCTCGGACGCGGAGGTCCGACGCTTGGGTTTGGCGCTGGAAAAAGACTCAAGCACGATAAAGGCAGTCAACTCTGAGGCGCGCCCCGTGCAGGGGGTGGCCAAAGGGGTAAAGATCCAAGTGGGAGACTGGACGGGTGTTACCAGTCTCACGGCAGCACCACTGGACGACTTCGACATGATCCTTGGGATGGACTTCCTCACTTCGGCAAAGGCGGTCCCAATGCCGCATCTGGGAGTCGTCGGGATCATGGAGGAGAGCTTTCCGTGCATGGTGACAACTGCACGAGGCGAGCTTACGAAAGGGAAGGCTCTCTCCGCATTACAACTCAAGAAGGGGATGCGACACGGAGAGATGACTTACCTTGCTGTGCTCAAGACGGAGGAGGCGCCCGTGCAGGGGGATCTTCCGCCTGAGATCGATGACGTCCTTGTGGAGTTCGGGGACGTCATGCCAAAGGAGTTGCCAAAGAGGCTACCTCCGCGGAGGGAGGTAGACCATGCCATCGAGTTGGAGCCGGGCACGAAGCCGCCCGCCATGGCTCCATATCGCATGGCCCCGCCCGAGCTGGACGAGTTGAAGAAGCAACTCAAGGAGCTGCTGGACGCGGGATTCATCAGACCGTCAAAGGTCCCGTATGGTGCACCGGTGCTGTTTCAGAAGAAGAAGGACGGAAGCCTTCGTTTGTGCATCGACTATCGTGTACTAAACAAGGTAACCGTCAAGAACAAAATCACATCCCGTTGGTGGCGGACTTGTTCGACCAATTGGGAGGCGCGAGATACTTCTCCAAACTTGATCTGCGCTCGGGGTATTATCAAGTCTGGATTGCGGAGGGCGACGAGGCTAAGACGGCATACGTGACGAGGTATGGCGCATATGAGTTTATGGTTATGCCTTTTGGTCTAACAAATGCTCCTGCAACTTTTGTACTTTGATGAACAAGCTCTTTCATCCCTACCTGGATCGGTTCGTCGTGGTCTAGCTCGACGACATCGTCGTGTACTCAAACACGATGGAGGAGCACATCGAGCATTTGAAGACTGTCTTCCAGGTGCTAAGGGAGAACGAACTCTTCGTCAAGCGGGAGAAGTGCTCATTCGCACAATAAGAGGTGTCGTTCTTGGGGCACTGGATCGGACGTGGCAAGATATGGATGGACGGCGCAAAGGTCCAGTCCATACGGGAGTGGAAGGCTCCCACCAAGCCGACGGAGCTGCGATCGTTCCTTGGCCTGGCGAACTACTACCGGCGGTTCATCCGAGGATATTCTGCCATCGCAGCGCCTCTGACCTGTCACGACCCGCACCCACTGTGAGGGTACGAGAACGTGACAACACCCAGCCTACGCCGCAGTGTCGGCGGTAGAACGCTGTCCTAGGTCAATCATCTAACAATATCAAGGTACATGTACAGTATATACACTCCGAATGGAGGTGACGTAGCAATATACAGTCTCAATCACATCTAAAGCAGAATGAAAGATAGGAAGATAGATAGATAAATACTGGAATGAAGGAAAAATCACATAACACAACCAGAGAGTCTAAGTGTCTACTGACATAACAAATCAGAACATCCAGCTCAATACAAGGCTCTAATACTGAAATGAAAGAATATATACAATCTGGATCTCAAATGACAGGAATAGAAAACCTAGACTAGGGAGCCTCAGTCTCTAAACTAGTGGATCAGGCTGGAAATCTGGGTCACCCATGGCATCTACAGCTGCCCCATAGTAGGTGTCTATGCAGGCCTCCTCCTCATCCTCTGTAATATTTTCAACAGGTCCAGTCAGGACGGGAGCGAGCACAAAACATCTCACGCAGTTCATAACGAGTTAGGAAATATAAAGCATGCAATAGAGTAAAGTACATGAAACGCTGAAAGAAGAAGATATATGAAAAACAGTAGAGATTTGATAACAGGAAATATCTAAATATGATAGGTAAGAACTGTAAGGAACATGTGATTTTAGAGTACAATATGGTTATGTAAACGGGTTAGGTTATACAATAAAATGGGACTCCTTTGTACGTGGGTGTACAATGGACATATACAATTTTTTATACAATACGATTGATCACATAACCATTTCTACTCCCCCTCCCCAATCAATACACAAGGATCCAATTCAGTTACGTTACCTTATACAATGGCTTGTACAATGGCTTGTACAATGACTTGTACAATGGCTTGTACAATGGCTCAATGTGATACTGAGAGTACAATATGCACAATGAGTGTACAATGATAAGGGTATTCAATAAATACATGTAAGTGAAACGCACATCACAATATGTACTTAGTGAATACAAGGAGATAACATCTCAGAAGAAGATCCATATAGTACCAATCCGTGATAATGATCGTGTCAGCATCAAGTACAGTAATCTAGAGCAAGAATGTAAATCCATACAAGTATGAAACGGTCAGAGAATGTACTCGCCTGATATCCTGAGTGTCTGAAGAGAATATACTGTCCGAGGAGTGGTGTCTGTCTCCTATAGAACAGCACAAGTCACAACAAGTCCAGAATAGTAAAATGGAGTCCTACTATGTATTCTACATGATTCTAGGTCAATCTAGGCCAAAGTCAACTCTGGTCAACCCTAGAAGTCAAACTAGGTCAACTATGGTCAAACTAGGCTTAACTAGTCTAATCAAGTCTAAACTAAGCTATTCTAATCTACACTAGCTAGCACAACCCCTAACAAGGCTAGGCAAGCCTATACTAGCTATATCACCATATAGCTTAGCTAAATCTAGAAAACCCTAGCAAGTTACAACCCCACTATTACACCCATAGATTAACACCACAATACATTACACAAACTAGGCTAAAAGTAACTCCTACATCATTAGCTAACAAGGAAGTATATATATATATATATATATATACATACACTCATACAATTTCCTACATATATATTGTATATGCCTAAACATGTAAGGCTAGAATATAGAGAAAGAGAGAGGGAGAGAGGGCTAGTGTGTGTATGAAACATGAAGTGTGTGGACAGGAAATAACAGGAAGGGGTGTGCTTGTGTGTTAACATGATATGGTGTGTCTGGTAGGGCAATACAAGAGTGTGTGTATACAGGAATTAAAAGTGTGTGTGTGTGCATTGGGATACATAACATGCATATATAATATAAAGGGGGCCTGTGTTGTGTGTGTATAGGTGTGGTGTGTGGTAGGACAATGTGCAGGAATTCATAACAGTGAAAGGTGGAGGAAGAGTGTGTGTGTTATGCTGTGACAGTGTGCAGGAATACCAATTCAGTGAGCAGTGAAGGAAAACACAGAACAGTGTGTGTACCTGTGTTAGCAGGCAGTGCAATTTCAGGAGTCATAAAACAGTGTGTGTGTGTATACATGGGTGTGCAGGAATTTAACAACAGTGTAAGAGAAGGAAAAGTGTGTGTGTGTGTTCCAGTGTCACAGGAACATGAAATCAGTGAAAGGGGAAGACAGTGTAAAGCAATTCCAGGTTGAATCTTGTTCTCAGATTTCAGTATCAAGAACTCAGGTTTGAGTTCCAGATATCAAACAACTCAGGCCTAATTCAGACTTGGAAAGAAACAATCCCATTCTCAGTTAAGAAGAAAAAGGAGAGGAATCAATCCATTGTTCCCCCCCCCCCCCCCCCCCCCCCCCCCCCCCCCCCTCTTTCCTTTCAATCTCAGTTTCACACCCTCAAGTATTCTCAGGTTCACACAAACTGACATAAAGTCCAAATCTCAGGTCCTTAACTAACATTCAAAACTGAGATTGCCCACCCATTCCAGATTTGTTAACTATCAATAATGAAGCCAAGGACAGGTAAACCCATGTTCAGCCATAGGGAATTAGTTAACACTTGGGTTTAAGATAGGACAGTGAAGATGTAATACAAGAATCAGTAAGAACAAGGCTTCTCAGGTTTATCAACAATTCCCAGATTTCTATCTCATACAACACATTCAACCTTATTAGCCCAACATCAAACACCCCAAAAAAAAATCAGTACATCAGTTGACTATTAATAGGAGAATTTGTATAGAACTAAACTAGCATTAAAACAGTATTACTGGGTTAATTTGGTGTCCATATGGCATTAGAAAAACTGGGAAACTCAGGTTTGAGTATCAGTCCTGAATCATCAACTCACTGGACTGAAACCTTAACTCAAACCCAAGCCTAATTTCGAAGGAACAATGCATTATATACCAACCAACTTATCATGTGAGAATCATCAAAATCAGAACACAATCTAGCATAGATTAACATAGTAATAAATCGGGTTAAGGAAAAATGGGAAACACTGTGATTTCATTGCATCAGGAAAACAATCCCACACACCCATAACAATCCAATATTCCATCTAAAAAAATCCAACTTAAATATGAAGCCCAAATCTACATACATTATACAATATTTTAGGATCATAATTAGCAAGCTAAACACGAATTAAACCATGAGAATTTGAATCGAAACAGAAATAAAAACCAATGCACTGCAACACACAAGCCTTCCCCATGCACACGAGATCCCGTGTCCGACTCGACACCAACTGACACGAGGCTTGGGGAGTGTCATGACAGACACTGCTCCTTGCTCAGTGTCAATTATCACGTGTCCTCGTGTCCTGTGCAGCCCGCACGAGCACACTGGTAGCAGGGGAGCTACAGTGCTCGTGCGCGCGCCACGAGCCCGCGTGTGCACGTGTCAACCACGACTCGACACGACACAGAAATCACGATACAACACTCGAATCCTCTTAGCAAACCCTTGGACTAGATTCCTATTCAAAAACTTTGGACAAACCCGATCGAAATGCCCTTTGAGGCATTTCGACAAACAGTCTGTCGTAGCTTCTGAAACGTGTCCAGAACGGACACGAAACCACTGATACTCGACACGAATCCTATCCAGACCTTAGGGGGACCCTTAGGGCTTCCTATTGGTGAAGACAAAATAAAAATCCATGGAGAAATGGGAAAGTTACCTATTGGTGAACAATGGGTGAAAAAAATTCCCAAATGGAATGATTTCCACAACCACCCAAATCTCACAAATTGTTGTTTCCCTGCAAATAACCAATACCAACAGCAAGAGCATTGATTTTAGGTCCTAATGAAATTGGTTTGGGAAAGAAAGGATTTAAATTGGATTTTTAATGAATTTTGGAAGATGGAACTCACCTCTTTCCTTAGAACTTTTGGATGAACCCTAAAAGAGGCTAGCCCTAAAATCTAGGAGGAAATTTATAGTGGGGGAATCCCTAGGTTAAACATAGTGGGCCGGCCAAGTTGGGTTTGGGTGGGGTTTTAGCTAGGTTAGCTAGTCCTATCAAGTTTAGTCACAAAATGACTTGTGAAACCACAAGCCATTTATCAAAACACTTGATTCCTAAATTCCTAATTAAATTTCTAATGAATCAATAACTACTAACTTAAGTCATACTAGGTTAGACTAGAGTCACTTGACCTAACCATGACCCACTAATTAGGGTTAGCTCCTAGGTTGGTCTACAAGAGTCAAAACTAGTCAAAAATCAAACTAGTCCAAATAAATTCAAAATAATTCCTAAAAATTCCCATAAATCATAATAAATTTAAATAAATCCTAAATGGCCAAAATATCCTCTAGGCTAGAATGTACTAGTCAAACATCCTAATCACATGACTAGGCTCTAAGGTTACACTAGTCAAACACCAAAATCATAAGTCATGATTTAAATAGTTTTAAAATATTTAAAAATTACCAAAAATCATATTATCAATTAAATACCATAATTAAATAAATTAAAATATAAAATTCCAAAATTACCCTCATTTTAGAAACTGGGTGTTACAAGTCTACCCACCTTAGAAAAATTTCGTCCTCGAAATTAAAATGGTGGTAGTCTCCTAGGTCAAACACCACACAATCAAAGTCTCAAACATACCGTCAGATAATCATATGCGTCTGTCCCAAAATCATGATACTCAGAATCTTTGTCATGCTAGTGAGCAAGGCTACGATAATCACAGAGTCCTTGACTAAGGTACATACCTCTAGAATTATGGTATTTAAAATTTTCGCGTTGTCGCATGCTTGGCAGCGAAAACCTTAAATTTTCACACCCGAGAAATACGTCCTAAATCTGACTATATGTCCTCACTATGCCAGCTAAACACGACCATCGAAGATTCTAGATTCCATAACTGGGTGACCTAGCCCATATGATTCATCTCAGAAGAAAATCAAACATGGCACAAAACAACAGGACAGATTTGATCAACCAACAAGGAACAGAGAGAATCGAAGTTCAAGGCAGTAATTGTAGAATTTGAATCAAGAACGGAACCTGCAACTAGATCTCTAACGGCCTGAGCATCCTCGGCTGTCATGGCGAAAGCTCGCCCTGGCTGGCCTCCCCTGGCCTGCTGCTGATGCTAGACAAACCTCTGCTGCTGAGTCTGCAATGGTGGTCCCCTCTGCTGCCCTGCCGGAGCCCTAGCTCCTGGTGCTACCTGAGCCAATGGTGTCGGGTTCTGAGGACACTCTCTACACTGATGCTCTGCTGATCCGCAAAGTAAACACATACCCAGTCTCTTCCTGCAATCGTTCCACCAATGGCCTGGCTTCTTGCAGAAGTTGCACACGGTGTCCTGCTGATACTGCACCTGTCCCTGACCCTGATACTGAACAGGCCTCTGCTGTAGCTGATGTATCTGAGCCCTCGGCTGCTGGTACTGCTGCTGAAACTGTATGCCTGGCATCGGCTGCTGATACTGCTGCTGAAACTGATGCTGAACGTGCGGCCTCTTGGCCGGTCCTCCGCTGCTGGTGCCCCCAACTGGGTCTCGTCCTCTCTTGAGCCTAAGCTCAAGATCATCCTCAGCCAGTAAAGCTTCCGTCAGAATCTCCTCGAATGCGGCATCCCTGTTGCCCTTGGTCAAGGACTTGACTTCCTTGACCAGACCCTTCCGGAACCTCTGGGCCTTCGCGGCCTCGCTCAAAACCCTCCACGAATCTGCTGAGGCGGCCGAACTCTCCAGCGTACTCCTCCACTGACAGGCTCCCCTGAACTAGGCTCTCAAACTGCGACTCTAAAGCCCTGAGCGCTGAATCTGGGAAGAATTTCTTCTTGAAGAAGCCCTTGAACTTCTCCCAAGTCTGTCCGGCTACCCCCACCCTGGGGTCCGACTGATACCAGGTGCGAGCAAGATCGCGCATCCGGCTAGCTGCGGCCTTGATCTGAAGATCTGCTGGAATCCTGGCCAAGCGGAAGATCTTCTCTATATGCTCGATCCACTCATCGGCATATAGGATCCCCTCTGTCCCCAGAAAGTCTCTGGGGCTCATCTTCTGAAACTGCTCGATCCCCGGTGTTTTTGGCTGCTGCACCACGGGTCGGGCTGCAACTGTCGAAATGACCAACTCCATGCCTCTGTCCTGTCGAGCCTGCTGTCGGTCCATGAACTGCTGGAAATACGCGAACATCTGAGCTGCGTCCACGTTTCCTGTAGGTGACGGCTGCTGGAACGGTACCTCTGGAATGACTGGGTCCTGCCTCCGAACTGGTGAAGGCATACCCTCAGCTGCTGCTGCTGCTGAAGTCCCAATATGAGCAGAGGTGGCAGGAGCTGTAGTCTTCCGACCCTGCTGAACTGGCTGAGAGGTAGCAGTCCCCTCTACAGTATCTCCATGAATGGCACGCTGTGATCGCGTCTCCACCATCCTGAAGACAGATCAAACGAGGGTATCAATTGCTGAGAAAGAAGCGATAAGTCAAGGGAGGACAGTTTATTTCAAAAGAAAGTATTAAAGTAGCAAGAATTTGATAACAAGATTCAGATTAAGAGCTTTTCCTAATGTGATTGAGTACCTCCAAAAATATCATAATCCTAATGCAGGCTGTAGTAATACTCTAATTCGAATACCACTACATAAACTCGACCTGCATGGGCCACCACTAAAAACGTGTCACGACCCGCACCCACTGTGAGGGTACGAGAACGTGACAACGTCCAGCCTACGCCGCAGTGTCGGCGGTAGAACGCTGTCCTAGGTCAATCATCTAACAATATCAAGGTACCTGTACAGTATATACACTCCGAATGGAGGTGACATAGCAATATACAGTCTCAATCACATCTAAAGCAGAATGAAAGATAGGAAGATAGATAGATAAATACTGGAATGAAGGAAAAACCACATAACACAACCAGAGAGTCTAAGTGTCTACTGACATAACAAATCAGAACATCCAGCTCAATACAAGGCTCTAATACTGAAATGAAAGAATATATACAATCTGGATCTCAAATGACAGGAATATAAAACCTAGACTAGGGAGCCTCAGTCTCTAAACTAGTGGATCAGGCTGGAAATCTGGGTCACCCATGGCATCTACAGCTGCCCCATAGTAGGTGTCTATGCAGGCCTCCTCCTCATCCTCTGTAATATTTTCAACAGGTCCAGTCAGGACGGAAGCGAGCACAAAACATCTCACGCAGTTCATAACGAGTTAGGAAATATAAAGCATGCAATAGAGTAAAGTACATGAAACGCTGAAAGAAGAAGATATATGAAAAACAGTAGAGATTTGATAACAGGAAATATCTAAATATGATAGGTAAGAACTGTAAGGAACATGTGATTTTAGAGTACAATATGGTTATGTAAACGGGTTAGGTTATACAATAAAATGGGACTCCTTTGTACGTGGGTGTACAATGGACATATACAATTTCTTATACAATACGATTGATCACATAACCATTTCTACTCCCCCTCCCCAATCAATACACAAGGATCCAATTCAGTTATGTTACCTTATACAATGGCTTGTACAATGGCTTGTACAATGACTTGTACAATGGCTTGTACAATGGCTCAATGTGATACTGAGAGTACAATATGCACAATGAGTGTACAATGATAAGGGTATTCAATAAATACAACATGTAAGTGAAACGCACATCACAATATGTACTTAGTGAATACAAGGAGATAACATCTCAGAAGAAGATCCATATAGTACCAATCCGTGATAATGATCGTGTCAGCATCAAGTACAGTAATCTAGAGCAAGAATGTAAATCCATACAAGTATGAAACGGTCAGAGAATGTACTCGCCTGATATCCTGAGTGTCTGAAGAGAATATACTGTCCGAGGAGTGGTGTCTGTCTCCTATAGAACAGCACAAGTCACAACAAGTCCAGAATAGTAAAATGGAGTCCTACTATGCATTCTACATGATTCTAGGTCAATCTAGGCCAAAGTCAACTCTTGGTCAACTCTGGTCAACCCTAGAAGTCAAACTAGGTCAACTATGGTCAAACTAGGCTTAACTAGTCTAATCAAGTCTAAACTAAGCTATTCTAATCTACACTAGCTAGCACAACCCCTAACAAGGCTAGGCAAGCCTATACTAGCTATATCACCATATAGCTTAGCTAAATGTAGAAAACCCTAGCAAGTTACAACCCCACTATTACACCCATAGATTAACACCACAATACATTACACAAACTAGGCTAAAAGTAACTCCTACATCATTAGCTAACAAGGAAGTATATATATATATATACATACACTCATACAATTTCCTACATATATATTGTATATGCCTAAACATGTAAGGCTAGAATATAGAGAAAGAGAGAGGGAGAGAGGGCTAGTGTGTGTATGAAACATGAAGTGTGTGGACAGGAAATAACAGGAAGGGGTGTGCTTGTGTGTTAACATGATATGGTGTGTGTGGTAGGGCAATACAAGAGTGTGTGTATACAGGAATTAAAAGTGTGTGTGTGTGCATTGGGATACATAACATGCATATATAATATAAAGGGGGCCTGTGTTGTGTGTGTATAGGTGTATTGTGTGGTAGGACAATGTGCAGGAATTCATAACAGTGAAAGGTGGAGGAAGAGTGTGTGTGTTATGCTGTGACAGTGTGCAGGAATACCAATTCAGTGAGCAGTGAAGGAAAACATAGAACAGTGTGTATGTACCTGTGTTAGCAGGCAGTGCAATTTCAGGAGTCATAAAACAGTGTGTGTGTGTATACATGGGTGTGCAGGAATTTAACAACAGTGTAAGAGAAGGAAAAGTGTGTGTGTGTTCCAGTGTCACAGGAACATGAAATCAGTGAAAGGGGAAGACAGTGTAAAGCAATTCCAGGTTGAATCTTGTTCTCAGATTTCAGTATCAAGAACTCAGGTTTGAGTTCCAGATATCAAACAACTCAGGCCTAATTCAGACTTGGAAAGAAACAATCCCATTCTCAGTTAAGAAGAAAAAGGAGAGGAATCAATCCATTGTCCCGCCCCCCCCCCCCCCCCCCCCCCCCCCCCCCCCCCCCCCCTTTCCTTTCAATCTCAGTTTCACACCCTCAAGTATTCTCAGGTTCACACAAACTGACATAAAGTCCAAATCTCAGGTCCTTAACTAACATTCAAAACTGAGATTGCCCACCCATTCCAGATTTGTTAACTATCAATAATGAAGCCAAGGACAGGTAAACCCATGTTCAGCCATAGGGAATTAGTTAACACTTGGGTTTAAGATAGGACAGTGAAGATGTAATACAAGAATCAGTAAGAACAAGGCTTCTCAGGTTTATCAACAATTCCCAGATTTCTATCTCATACAACACATTCAACCTTATTAGCCCAACATCAAACACCCCAAAAAAAAATCAGTACATCAGTTGACTATTAATAGGAGAATTTGTATAGAACTAAACTAGCATTAAAACAGTATTACTGGGTTAATTTGGTGTCCATATGGCATTAGAAAAACTGGGAAACTCAGATTTGAGTATCAGTCCTGAATCATCAACTCACTGGACTGAAACCTTAACTCAAACCCAAGCCTAATTTCGAAGGAACAATGCATTATATACCAACCAACTTATCATGTGAGAATCATCAAAATCAGAACACAATCTAGCATAGATTAACATAGTAATAAATCGGGTTAAGGAAAAATGGGAAACACTGTGATTTCATTGCATCAGGAAAACAATCCCACACACCCATAACAATCCAATATTCCATCTAAAAAAATCCTACTTAAATATGAAGCCCAAATCTACATACATTATACAATATTTTAGGATCATAATTAGCAAGCTAAACACGAATTAAACCATGAGAATTTGAATCGAAACAGAAATAAAAACCAATGCACTGCAACACACAAGCCTTCCCCATGCACACGAGATCCCGTGTCCGACTCGACACCAACTGACACGAGGCTTGGGGAGTGTCATGACAGACACTGCCCCTTGCTCAGTGTCAATTATCACGTGTCCTCGTGTCCTGTGCAGCCCGCACGAGCACACTGGTAGCAGGGGAGCTACAGTGCTCGTGCGCGCGCCACGAGAACGCGTGTGCACGTGTCAACCACGACTCGACACGACACAGAAATCACGATACAACACTCGAATCCTCTAAGCAAACCCTAGGACTAGATTCCTATTCAAAAACTTTGGACAAACCCGATCGAAATGCCCTTTGAGGCATTTCGACAAACAGTCTGTCGTAGCTTCTGAAACGTGTCCAGAACGGACACGAAATCACTGATACTCGACACGAATCCTATCCAGACCTTAGGAGGACCCTTAGGGCTTCCTATTGGTGAAGACAAAATGAAAATCCATGGAGAAATGGGAAAGTTACCTATTGGTGAACAATGGGTGAAAAAAATCCCCAAATGGAATGATTTCCACAACCACCCAAATCTCACAAATTGTTGTTTCCCTGCAAATAACCAATACCAACAGCAAGAGCATTGATTTTAGATCCTAATGAAATTGGTTTGGGAAAGAAAGGATTTAAATTGGATTTTTAATGAATTTTGGAAGATGGAACTCACCTCTTTCCATAGAATTTTTGGATGAACCCTAAAAGAGGCTAGCCCTAAAATCTAGGAGGGACTTCATAGTGGGGGAATCCCTAGGTTAAACATAGTGGGCCGGCCAAGTTGGGTTTGGGTGGGGTTTTAGCTAGGTTATCTAGTCCTATCAAGTTTAGTCACAAAATGACTTGTGAAACCACAATCAAAACACTTGATTCCTAAATTCCTAATTAAATTTCTAATGAATCAATAACTACTAACTTAAGTCATACTAGGTTAGACTAGAGTCACTTGACCTAACCATGACCCACTAACTAGGGTTAGCTCCTATGTTGGTCTACAAGAGTCAAAACTAGTCAAAAATCAAACTAGTCCAAATAAATTCAAAATAATTCCTAAAAATTCCCATAAATCATAATAAATTTAAATAAATCCTAAATGGCCAAAATACCCTCTAGGCTAGAATGTACTAGTCAAACATCCTAATCACATGACTAGGCTCTAAGGTTACACTAGTCAAACACCAAAATCATAAGTCATGATTAAATAGTTTTAAAATATTTAAAAATTACCAAAAATTATATTATCAATTAAATACCATAATTAAATAAATTAAAATATAAAATTCCAAAATTATCCTCATTTTAGAAACTGGGTGTTACATGACCGATCTGCTGCGGAAGGATCGGGCGTGGAGCTAGACGCCCCGATGCGAGGAGGCATTCGAGGCACTGAAGTGGGCTGTGACGGAGGAGCCGGTCCTGTCTCTACCGGACTACTCCAAGGCGTTCGAAGTGCACACGGACGCGTCCGACTTCGCCATCGGTGGGGTGTTGGTGCAGGAAGGGCACCCCATCGCGTTCGAGAGCCGCAAGCTGAATGACACTGAGCGGCGCTACACGGTGCAGGAGAAGGAGATGACCGCGATCGTGCATAGCTTGAGGACATGGCGGCACTACCTCCTCGGCACCAAGTTCGTGGTCATGACGGACAATGTTGCCACGAGCTACTTCCAGTCCCAGAAGAAGCTATCTCCGAAGCAGGCGAGATGGCAAGATTTTCTAGCCGAGTTCGACATGGTGTTGCAGTACAAACCCGACAAAGAAAATCAGGTGGCCGATGCGCTTAGCAGGAAGGCCGAGCTCGCATCTGTGTGCTTGCTCAAAGGGGACATTCTGGACCGTGTTCGAGTGAGAATCATGGAGGACCCACTAACACTGGCCATAGTGAAGCTTGCCAAGGAGGGCAAGACGAGAAGGTTCTGGCTGAAAGACGGACTTCTCTACACCAAGGACGACAGGGTGGTCGTGCCTAGGTGGAGTGGCTTGCGGAGACAGCTGCTCAAGGAGTGTCATGACACAAAGTGGGCTGGACATCCGGGGCAGAAGCGAACCTTGACGCTGCTGGAGGCCGCATACTACTGGCCTCGCATGTGCGAAGATGTGGAGGACTATGTTCGCACTTGTCTTGTGTGCCAACAGGACAAGGTGGATCATCAGAAGCCCAGGGGCCTGCTGGAGCCTCTTCCCGTACCGAGTCGGCCGTGGGAGAGCATTTCGATGGACTTCATCTCCGTCCTGCCGAAAGTGGGGGCGCTTGGGTCCATTCTCGTGGTGGTGGACCGGTTCTCAAAGTATGCGACCTTCATTGCTGCTTCGACGGACTGCACAGCAGAGGAGGCCGCGCGACTGTTCATCAGCATGTGGTGAAGTTCTGGGGCATCCCGGCCAACATTGTCAGCGACCGAGACCCCCGCTTCACGGGGAAGTTCTGGACGGAAGTGTTCAAAATCCTCGGGACGGACTTACACTTCTCGACCAGCTTCCACCCGCAGACGGACGGGCAGACCGAGCGGTCAACTCGCTACTCGAGGAGTACTTGCGGCACTTTGTGAGTGCCAACCAGAGGGATTGGGTGCATCACCTCGACGTCGCTCAGTTCTGCTACAATCTTCAACGGAGCGAGTCGTCGTACAGCAGTCCATTCGAGTTGGTGATGGGTCGCCAACCGCTTGCCCCGCACACGCTGAGTGCGGGGTCCTCGAGTAGAAGTCCTGCGGCCAACCAGTTCACTTCAGATTTCAAGGCAAAGGCGGACATTGCCAAGGTATTTCTGGAGAAGGCCGCGAGGAAGATGAAGAAGTGGGCCGGCGCGAAGCGAAGGCCGGTTGAGTACAAGGAGGGGGACATGGTGCTGGTGAAGCTACAACCACAACAGTTCAAGGTGTTCCGCAAGGTGCACAAAGGACTAATCCGGAAGTATGAAGGCCCCTTTTCCGTGCTTAAGAAGGTAGGCAAGGTAGCCTACAAGCTTGAACTCCCTGCCAAGCTGAAGATTCATCCAGTCTTCCATGCCAGTTGCTTGAAGCCGTACCATGAAGACTTGGAGGATCCCCAGCGCGGAGTTCCGAAGCGACCGACGGCGACCATGACGACTTCCTTCGACAAGGAGGTGGAAGCCGTGCTGGACAGGAGGACCATTCGGCGACGAGGCGTGTCCCCGTATGTGGAGTACCTCATCCAGTGGAAGGGCTTGCCTTACGGCGAGTCTAGCTGGGAACGTGCTGATACGCTGCATCAGTTCGAAGCCGAGATCCAGGCGTTTCTCAGCGAGCATGGTTGACGAGGGCGTCAACGCCTTAGGTGGGGGAGAATGTAACGGCCCAAATGTTGCACCCCGCCCGAGGCCCAGTTGCATAACCTTTTCGCGGACCAAGGTTATGCGGGAAGCTTCCAGAACATTCTAGAAGATGGCGGAAGGCTCTAGAAGATTGTGGATGTCTCCGGAAGGCCCAAGATCGTTCTAGGAGGCCCAAGAAGCTTCTGGAAGGCCCTTGAAGTTTCCTTTTATGTCGCTAGGGAATAAACCTGGAATATGCCATTCCAGTTATGGTAGAAAGTAATAATCCTTGGAATATTCCTTCCAGGACTTTCCTTGTATTGCTCTATGAGCACTTATAAAAGGGGGATGCTCTCATTTGTTCCTCACCACCTAAAAAAATTGTAAGCATTCTCCAAGTTAATAAAGAGATCCTTACGAGTCCATCTTTGCTCCACTATTCTAATTTCCTTAGCGATCTAGCTAAGTCGGGTTGGGAAGGCTTGCACGAGTCTTTGAGGAGAAAGACAGTGCGCCGCACGGGACGAAGTGCTAGCAAAAACACTAAATCCGTGACACTATGTACGGAACTAGAAGGGTAAGTTGGAATTTTAATGCGCATGCCTTGTTCCTTTCTGAAATATATTTCCCATTCAGAAAGAAGATGGTGAGACTGTAGATAGGGTTGTTGTAAAATTTATTGTCTAGAGGCTATTTAATTTTTCTGTTTTTATTGTACACTACCTCTGGCATTAACAAGGAGATCTTTTGACAAGTGAGAATTGCTTCATCTGTATTTGAGTTTTTAGCTGAAGAAGGCAGCCCAAGTATACTTTAGAATAAGAGCTTGTTGCCTGAAATAATTTTTTTGCCACTCATTTGTTGCGTGTGCTTTAATTTGTAATATACAAATATTGTGAAATTATTTCTGCAAACACTGATCCATAGTAGCTGCCTTCAGTGTATCTTTGAACTATTGAAAGTTCTTGGTGTCATGTCGTTAGGGTCCTTGTGTTTTTGTGATGATCACTTTGCTTGCAAAACCAAGCTCTTCTATTTAGGATGATGTTTGTAAATCCAAGACATAAGTGGAATTGATGTTTTCCTTGAGGAATAATTTCCCAAGATATATCCAATTGTGCCATCAAACATCTAGTTGTCTTCAATTGTAATCCATTATACATTAAGGTGACGTTTGGATGAATGCTTTGTATTTCTAGGAATCAACTTTTCTTTCTTTTCCATGGGAAACTGATTCAACATTCTAATGCCCATGTTTGAATAGGTTGGGAATATGTAGTCCGAAAAATTTAATTTCCTCATTCCCGTGTTTGGTTCAGACAGAAATATGAATCTTAATTTGTTTAGTTTTCCATAAATGTCATTTCATTAATTTCATGATGTTACTATTACCTAAATTCAGTTGATGTTATTGAGGGTATTACCGTAAAAGTTATATAATTAATACACCCAACCAACATTTTCAGAAAAACAAAAACATTTCCAAGTGGGGCCTTGAGTTTTACTTTTTCCACAGGTGCAGGAAACTAAAGGCCCCCCATATTCCCTCCCAATTCACAATTCCAGACTTACCAAACATGAATAAGGAATCCAAAATCTATTCCCAAGTCTCTAAAACTTGAACCAAACAACACCTAAGGATTCATCAATAAAAGGTGATGATTATCCACGGTCGAGATTTATCTCAGTGTTTCAGAATCTTGTGATTAACATTTTCAATTTTGCGGAATAATGCCCAACACTAAACAGTGGTGCATTAAAGAGGGACCCTTACTCGAGCTCTAGTTGCTCAACATGGAGTATATATGAATGCATACAATTTATAGAGAAGAAAAATATCTGCATTAGACAAGAAACAATCAGATTAAAGACCTGAACGTCTTTTTGTTCTATAGGCTCATATCAAGTATCAACTTTATAATCTTTTTTTCTTCGCAATAGTTTTGGAGAGCTTATTGGTATAATAAGAATGAGACTACTTGGTTTATGTTGTCAGCTGGTGAGATAAAATAGAAATGTGGAGAAACAAACTTTGAAGTCTAGAAAGTTTGCTAAAATTAAGAGGAAAAGAGTATATAAAATCCAATGTTAGTAAACATTTTAGTGAAATGTAGACCGCGATCATGGACAACATATACACACGGGCTGATTACTTGGACTTGGTATTGATAATTCATGTGACAAGATTACTAGGATGTTATTGATAGAACCAAAGCAAGGTGGTTGTTATGGAGAAGCACTTTTGAAATTTACAGATTAGAAAACATGTTAAGTAAATTGGCCGAGATCTTTGTTATTTACTTTTTGTGGTTATATTATATTGAGCCTCCCAAAATTTTGAGGTTGCTGTTTGAATCCTTTTTTTCCCCCTTCCACTGAGCTCTTCTACACTTTTTTTGAATAAAGAAGAGAAGTGTCCAAACCTTATTTTATTTGTTTTCATGGATATTGATTGAAAAGGCTCAGTTCCATGTCTTCCATACAAGAGAAGTCTAGAAGATATTTGGGCTATATAATTAACTGACCAACCACTCATGGCCTGAGGCTTTGAATAGGTCAATAATTCAGACAAATTTGCCACTATTTTGGACTAAATACATTGTAATCTTTTCAGTTAGCTTCCATGAAAGCTTATAACATCAGTCTTCTTATGTTAGGTAAGAGTGGAACTTTATATTGTCTTATATTTTCACTCATGGTTCCAACTCCAAACTCAGTAAAGGAGAAGGGACTATAAATGCACAATTATCATTAATGGAACCGTGCTGAAAGTTCTTTCTTAAGAAGGTCGTGGGTGGCCAGAGGGCCCATTTGGAGATGTAGGATCTCGACAGGAAACACTAAGGTGCAGTAGATAGCGAAAAAACGTTGTTAAAATATTGTTGGATCTTCATAAAACAGAATACATGGAATATAGTTTTGTCCAGTGTCGTCTATGTTGATGTTGTTGTTGTTGTTGTAGCAGGTAAGGACCAAACTCCTTGTCTCGGAGTACAGTGACTTTGACTCATAATTTACAAACTAACAAGGGTCGTTAACATATAGATATTGATGTGAAACTGACCTTGTTAAGATCCATCTAACTTGAACCAAGCCTTATCAATGATCAGGATCAATCTAACATATGGCCATAGTTATAATTGAACCAAGTCTTCAATTACTATCAAACTTTTTGATTTGACATGTGAAATTAAAACCCACATCTCCATAGTCAAGATGTTTAAAATCGAGATAACCAAATGGTCTTAATACTTTACTACATAAACAAAATGTGGTTCAGAAATGCTAATTTTTTTTATATCTATTATCTTGCTCCAAACTAGTTACTGTTACTGGTTATACGAGAAATTGTACCATAATCTATAATTGGCGACATCAAATTGTAAGAATACTTTTGTCTGTCAATAAAACCACTTACATGATTTCCTTACCTAGATAATAAGACCATGGTTTCTTGTTTCGAGATGGTCTTCAATCAAACAAGAAGAAAACATCTACACATTTTCATGACAAGGTTGTCTTCACCGCAAAGATGACGTTGATGAACCTTCTACTTTGGAGACATCATCTTTTGAAGAATATGCATGCATAGGTCAAAAGGTGTTTTCATAATGTAGTTGGTGAAAGAAATCATCCACATTACATAATCTTTAGACCAGGATCATGTATATATATATATATATATATATATATATATATATATATATATATATATACACAACCATATATACATATTTTTATAGTGCTCTTGTAAGGATTAACCTTCCTATTGTATGCAAACAATTGGGAATTCAACTTTCTTTTACTTGTGCAAACTTTTTTGTTCCGGGTCAAGGGGCAAAGATAGCGAGACAAACCTGCTTCCACTAAGTATGCTAGTTGATGACGACTTCTGAAAGCAATCAAAATCAAGTAATACCAGCATCATAATTATAAGGTATCCTTCGTAAAGTATATCGTATCGTATGAGGATTGATCTCTTATATGGTTTCCCTTCTTTTACTTGTATTTTGTGATATAGAATTAGGGCTAGTTTGGATTACACTTACATTTCATTCATTTGCTCAAATGCCCATTTCTAGGATGCTCGTTAGGCTAGCATTTCGGAGATGTCCATTTCGGTGCCCAAAATGAATGAAACCTTTGAAAAACCACCCGTTTCGTTTCTTGCATTTAGCACCAAATGGAATTTCGGATGAAAAGTAACTGGAATTCAAACTTGTCCCTCATAATGCTCTACTAGTCATAATATTGTACAATATGTAATTTTCTAACATTAGATATTAGCAAACATTATGAACTCTCCTAGAGTACGTAGAAGGCCACAAGCCATTGCCATAGGTCAGTTTCAATGTAACTACTTACAAAGAACATTTCCATGGAACTATTTCAAAGAAGAGTTTATTCCATGTAAGTAGACTTTGTATATATATTGTTTGCCATCCTTTGTCATGATACACCAACCTCATCTTTCCAATATTTAAATGCAGCCCGCCATTGACTAAACCTTCGACAGCACAGGATTCAAATGTTCACCAACTTCAGGAAACACCTACCAAAACATTTGGCCACTACTCTTCTTCTTCTTCTTCTCTTTGACACGTTCCTGCCACCTTCTCTTTACATATATTTTTTCTTTTAATTTACATGAATTCATGAACTTCATCATCTTCTCTATCCACATCAAACAATAGGCTATATATATATACATGCAAGCATTTGGTTCGTATCAACCATCAGCAAATAATCCACTCTTCCCTCTTACCTTTTTTTTTCCCCCCACAGGAAAGATGGCAGCATTGAAGGCTTTTATTGCGGTAGCGACAGTGACCTTTGCCATACAGTCAGCAACGGCGACCAACTTCACTGTCGGAGCCCCTGGTGGCTCATGGGATCTCACTACCAATCTTGGGTCGTGGGCGTCTGCGCAAACTTTCACAGTGGGTGACAATCTTAGTAAGTGATTCATAGTTCATTCTATATAGATGTGGTCTCAAGTTTTAAGCACAGCAACATACCAACATATCAGGAAAAATATTAATCAGGTTGATAACTTCTTGTATAGAAGTTTACCAAATATTCTGCAGGCTCATACCATCTTGTTTTCCATGTAAATAGTACTGACAGATATTCTCAGAAACCCGATAATTAAAAGATCGATTTCTCGGAATTTATATCAACATATCAGGAAAATATTAATCAGGTTGATAACTTCTTGGATAGAATTTTACCAAATATTCTGCAGGCTCATACCATCTTGTTTTCCAAGGTAAATTGTACTAACAGATACTCTCAGAAACCCGATAATTAAAAGATCGATTTCTCGGAATTGATCTTGTCAATGAGAAGCATCTGCAGAAAAAAAAATAATGCATATTTCAGTGATTTTTGTCCTCTGTTCTTCCTGTTTGTAACATTGTAACCTTGAACTTACTGTGAACTCCTGTACTGTTGGCAGTTTTCAGTTACACCACCCCCCATGATGTGCTGGAAGTGACCAAGGCCAACTACGACTCGTGCGGCACGGGCAGTCCGATCGCGTCGTACACGTCCGGCAACGACGTGATCCCTCTGCCGGCCGCTGCCACGAGATACTTCATCTGTGGGACGGCGGGGCACTGCAACGGCGGCAGTGCGGGCGGTATGAAGGTTGCGGTCAGCGTCGTGGCTGCGGCGGGGACTCCCTCCCCGCCGGGCTCTTCTGCTCCTCCTCCCGCTGCGGGGACTCCTCCTTCGCCGACATCCGTGCCTCCACCGCCGCCGCCTCCCAAGAAATCAGGAGCCAACGGCCGCGGCTTGGAGGCGAAGGCGGCAGCTGGCTTCGGGTTCGGAATGCTCATGCTTTTGGCTCTGTGAGAGCTCTCATTGATCTTGTTTAGATGCTGACTTGTGTTCTCTGTTTCTTCTTCTACACCTATATACATTGTATTCCATGTGGCATACTATATTTCAATAAGATTAGTAGAAATAGTTATTTTTGGCTAATATTTCATAAATGGAGTTTGATAGAACAGTAGATATGTCAATATGTCTGTGATACTTCCTATTCCGTGTTAAGTGACACATTTATCCAAAAAAAAAAGAAAAAAAGGTATGCTGATATATTGTGGCTTATAACTCGAAGGCCAAACTTGATTTGCAGAATTACGGCCTAGGGAAAGATTATTCATTCATTTTATGTCTTTGGATGGCAAAAAAAAGGAGCACGAAAGAAAAATGATTCTAAGGGAAAAAAATGGATGGACATTACATTTTTTTTTTCAAAGAAAAAAAAGAAGTAAAGAATTGATTTCTTTTTTCGCTTTCCGCGAACCAAGTGAGGCTCAAGAGAGAATGATCAGAACAACTGAACCCTGCTTTCCTGAGTTTCCTCTAACAAAGAACTATAGAATAAACATAATCACCACCTCTGTTCTAAAAGGCGGCGCCTAGGGACTGGACGCCGGGTATCCGTCCGATGTCTGCTTAGGTGCCCGTCTAGTCCCCCTGACGTCCGACTATGCATGTTTTGCGGTTTTATGGATTTTATGCAATTTTTACTAATTTTTTTTGTATTCTTTTTATTTTTTTGAACCGCCTAGATCTAGGCGCTAGGCGGAAGGTGCCCATCCGACTAGCACCTAGGGGCTGTTTGGATCGTAGGAAAATCGCGGTAAGTGGAGTGTTTTGCTACAACTGGCCGGAGCTCGCGGCAGTTGCAGCGTTTGGCTCGCGCGAGAATCGGCATTGCAGGTGTCTAATCCATGCAACAGTAGTTGCAGAACACAAATTTTTTCTTACAACAAAGTGACATCAAAGAAGTGGGAGAAGTGAGAAGAAAGTGGGAAGAGAGGAGCTGCTGGCGGTGGTGGCGGTAGCGGTGGGGAGTGGTGGCGGGGGTGGAGAGAGAGGAGCTGGTGGTGGTGGCGGTAGCGGTGGGGAGTGGTGGCGGGGGTGGAGAGAGAGGAGCTGGTGGTGGTGGCGGTGGTGGCGGCGGTGGTGGGGAGTGAGGAGGAGTTGGCAGTGGTAGTGGTGGTGGGGAGAGAGGAGGAGCTGTTGGTGGTGGTGGCGGTGGGGGGAGAGAGGAGTGGTGGTGGTGGCTGCGGCGGTGGGGAGTTTTTTTGGGAAAAAAATGTAAAAAGAGAGAGAGAGAGAGCTGATATATATATATATATATATATATATATATATATATATAATAAATTGGGGGGTAACAGTACCTAGGTTTACCACATCTCAAAAAAACTTCCACTTTCTACTTACATAACTATCCAAACACCAAACCAATTTTTTTTCCACTTGCAGCAGACAAAATATATTCTATCCAAACACATTTTGGAAAGTGCCACTTGCTGCAAGTGCCACTTTCACACTTTCAAAGAGTTACATCTATCCAAACAGCCCCCTAACGCTTTTCACAACCTTGATCACAACACTTGTTTATTCTCAACAGAACATTAGTTATTTAATCTCTTACTAACTGCATTAATAATTCATCACAAAATCAATCCGGAAATCTCTGCCAATCCAAGCAACGGCTAGCTTCAAGCGGAGTACTACAATTTACTCATTCCATATGTAATTTGTCAACCAGTTTTTGCCATCTCAATAGATTTTGCGGTCTGTCAGACCAAAAACAAAAGAAGCAATGGAAATGCAACTTTAGACATTAGCTAGATCAACACACTGTTACATCAAATATAACCACCACTCGGATACACGACACATTGCACCAAGAAGCAAATTATTTTTTTTCTTCCAGTAATAGCTGTTTCAATTAACAGGCAGGAGCATCCCTCATAATTTACACATGAGACAACATCAATCAGTCCAAAACCTTGTCTTGAACAAAGAACACTGAAAATTTGAAGCTAAACACCAGAAAGATCGAAACCAATCATTAAATTAGTCCATCCATCCCCAAGAAACAGATCAGTAGTCGTTCAGCAAATTTTCCCGATGTTAAGAAGATTTAAGCAACCGGTGGGCATGACTCAGCATCTTGAGAAGTATCGACGTCAGAAGCTGGCATGAACTGCCACATAGGAAACCCAGGGTAGCTCATGATAGGCATCATCAACTTGTGGCCGCCCGGCGGGATGCCCTGCCCTTGGGCAGCAAATGCAGCAGGAATTACTTGTGGATGGGGCATGAAGCTCGGCTGGGCGTTCAAAAATTTTAGCTGCTGCTCGAGATTCTCTCTCTCCGCTTTCAGTTTCTGCTTCTCATCACGAAGCTCATTCTTCTCGGCCTAAAGGAGATCAAGATACCAATTAGTGAAGCTAACAAATTCTGATACAAGGAAAAGGAAAGAAATCAAAGTAGGTCTAAGCATTGTTCTACAATAACATCAACTGCAGACTCAACAGAAACATGCTTGCTTTGTTCTAGAGCAGAAAACTTAAAAGCTACATGAAAACTACCATAAGTTGAGAAGCAATTGCCATTAACCTGAAAGTACAAGTGTGAGTTCTGGCACTCCTAACTCAAAACAATTTCCAGTATATTGTTTTAAACTGACTCCCTTTCTCTCATCCTCATATCAATCAACATCTCTGCATAAGTACTGTTTTCTCACTACTAATGCTTCATATACAGCTTCATCCTAGACAAGTAGAGGCCACAAACAAAGAAAACAGAGAATAAAAACATTCGAGATGCTCCCTAATTTGTTCTGGCAACTCTCCCTAGTTAGAGATTTGCATAAGGAATCTGATGCGGGCCCACTTTTTAGGCCTTTCAGTTATTTAGGCATAAAGGGGTATTGTGGTCTTTCACCACAATAACCCTCTTAGGGTTTTGTTTCTCCTTTCTATTTATAGCTAGGGCTAGCCGTCATTAGTTTTCATGCTTGTATTGAGAAGAAACTCTCAAGCGTCATTCAGAAGGATTTAGACTTTGTCCGTCCATCAAAGTTGGGAGTTTGTTCTTTTCTCTAATAAAGATCGTTATTTTCCTTTTAGTTCTATTTTTCTATAAATTATTTGTGAATCGATCTGGTCGATTCACATCAATTGATATCAGAGCTTTCTACGAGCCATGGCCGATGGGACGAGAAACACGATCGACGAGAAGATCCGAGGTCTTCGGGAGGACTTCACCGCCGAGATCGAGAGCTTGAAGAAATCCATGGAGGTCCTCGCGAAGGATCAAGCGTCCACGAACCTAGAGATCCGCACGGAGATGCGTGATATGCGGAAGGAGACGTCGACGATCATGATGCTTTTGCAAAACATCTCGAACAAGATCAATGGCGGCGAAGCGGAGGCGGCGACAACCCAAACCCTAGGCGACCAACTAGGGTTTGTTCAAACGGAGGGGGAAACGACCGAAGATCACGGAGGACCGGCCGACGGGCGATGGCCCGCACCCGCCGTCACCACCGCGCCGCCGGGCGGGGCCCTGGCGGCCGGCGAGCAGCACCGGACGGCGGCCGAAGGTCGCGGGGGCTTCGCCGCCGACCGCGCGAGCCCGGGCGGGGCCGCTGCCGTTGGGGGCGGTCGCTTGCCGGCCGCCGACCGCCACCCCTGGCCGGTCGGTGCCAGAGGAGCCGCCGGCGAGCGGCCGTGGCCGGACGCCGGCGACCCGTACGGTCCCGGCGGATCGGCTCCACATTCGGGAGAAGCCCTAGGGCTTGGGGCCCCCTACGGGGGTCGGACGATGACAGCGAACTACGGAGATCAGTTCGCGGGTCCGGGAAGGGGCTTGGCGGGAGTTTCGGCTTGGACGGGAGGAGCGGAACCGCCAGGAGGAGCGAGGCACGCCGGAGGCAGCAATTTCTTTGGAGAAAC
The DNA here is from genome assembly GCA_029216955.1 of Iris pallida. Lineage (NCBI taxonomy): Eukaryota > Viridiplantae > Streptophyta > Magnoliopsida > Asparagales > Iridaceae > Iris > Iris pallida. The sequence goes on along the minus strand of JANAVB010000799.1, from coordinate 4,380,840 downwards.
GGCGGATCCCGCCAACTTCCAGAGAGGGGATCTACCCCCACGACGACCACCACGGAGGAAGAGGAGGAGGCGGAGGATCCGACGGAGGAAGAGGCCGCTATAGCAACATACGCAGTTCCCAGATTTCCACCTTGAGGACAAGGTGGCTCTTTTAGGGGGCGGTATTGATGCGGGCCCACTTTTTAGGCCTTTCAGTTATTTAGGCATAAAGGGGTATTGTGGTCTTTCACCACAATAACCCTCTTAGGGTTTTGTTTCTCCTTTCTATTTATAGCTAGGGCTAGCCGTCATTAGTTTTCATGCTTGTATTGAGAAGAAACTCTCAAGCGTCATTCAGAAGGATTTAGACTTTGTCCGTCCATCAAAGTTGGGAGTTTGTTCTTTTCTCTAATAAAGATCGTTATTTTCCTTTTAGTTCTATTTTTCTATAAATTATTTGTGAATCGATCTGGTCGATTCACATCAGAATCCTGCTTCAATTCTCTCTCTTAAACCATCTTTGTTGAGTTATCGTTAACCAGGCCCATGCACATTAATACTCAATTTCATTGTTTGTCTATATATAAGTGTGTGCGCTCGTGTGTACGTGAGCATGTGTTGATCCAATTAAACTAAACAATAACACCCCCCCCCCCCAAAAAAACGATGTAGAATGTTCATGTCAGATTTGGGCCTAAACTGAGAAACAGACAGTTGAGTATGTAGACACAACTTTTAGCTATGCAGTTTAAGCTATGTTTATTCCATCCACTTACAAAACACACGACAAGAAGTTCCCACTATACAGATAATACGATACTATAGCCAGTCTTTCATAATGCTCCACATATGATAATATGATTCATGTATAACAAAAAATGGATACAGATATAAGGAGCTACGCAGTGTGTGTGAGCTGAAATAGGATGATTTCTGAAAGAAAAAAAAAAAAAAAGAGATGAAGTGGCAAGTCAGGAAGGAATAAATGAGGATAGAAGCAGAGAAGAAAAGAGTTGAGTCAGTTGGCACAAATCCACAACAGTAATGGTCACAGTGCACTAAACAATTGAAACACAAATAAATTTTTTTTTTATCCCCATAGTATTCTGGACAAAGGCACCAGCTTCACCATCAATCACAATAATAGCATTGATATTTATAATCTGGTGAGTAACTAGATACAAAATCTTACCTTCAGTTACTAGAATCAATTTTGTTTGTCCAGAACTGTTCCAAAGTCAACAACAATCAAAGAACAGCCAAAGAAGCTCAATTTAGAGTTCTAAAATCAAGGCTTGGGAATTCATGTTTGTTGCAGGGTTAAATATGGGGCAAAATGTTTAGCATGTTTTGGCTGTTTCGTAAATGGGCTCTGATCGTGTGAATCTAAGCTATCAAGTTTTATGTGTTAGACAATCTGAATAAAGAATATAGAAAAACTAGGAAAGGGAAAATATGTTACATTGAAAATACATAATCCAGCCATTACCCATCAAACTAGGTTGCTATGTTGCATAATAATTCAGACTGTTCAAAAAAATTCAATAAAAGGTGAAGAAACAGCTGACACCTGACTAATCGTTGAAGCGTAACTTCGAAATGTAAGAAGCTATTGAAATTGTTAGTAAGAAAAATTTCACTCAAGGGAAGGTAACTACTCACTGGATAGAAATACTATATCAGAGCTACAGCTATAACATAGTATATCCTAGTAATATGGTTACTGGCTATCAGAAGTGAAACTTAAATCATATGTAACTTTATACCAGGCAACACATCTACTACTAAGTAAATCAAGGTAAAATTTGACCTTTATCAATATGTCAAAGATCTGGATATGCTACCTATGATCTACTTTGTTTTAGACAACATTCTGCATTGGTAGATAAGCAACCTAAGTCATCATGTCAGCCAATATCATACCTTGCTAGATAGGCAAATTAAGTCACCATGTCTCAAATGTGTATCTTTGTTAATTTGCTACTTAAATGCAGATAACATTTAAAGATGTTACAGTTGCATCCTTACATCTTGATCTTCAAATAGTAGCTAGTTGGAGACTCATGTTTGAATCAACAAGTTAACTCTCGCCAATATACATTTAGACGATAAGGAAGTTTTAAAATTAACCGAATATGCTGGACTTCCTACTGAGTTTTCACTGTTTCCATGGCCAGAAACAAAACAAAAAAAAAGATAACAGGAAAGGAAATTTACATTATTATTATATCAACAAGATAATTACTCAAAAAACCTTGAATGGTCATCTTCATCATCTCATCACGGCAATGGAGCAGAAGTATATATTTTGAACAAGCCAAAATAAGAACAAAATTTAGCTGTCCGTCCATAATTACAAGATACATAAAATATGCAAACTTAAAGGAAATATTTAAGGAAAATAATGCTGACCTTCAACTCTGCGATCTTCTCTTGGAGACTTTCATTTGAATCTTTCAAGTTTTGTGCTTCAGAACGCAGCTGGCTCACCATGCGAGCAGCATCACTCAAGATAGCTGCTTTGTCCATCTTTGGTGGCTTTCCGGGTTCCAGGATGGAGCACAGCTCCAGAAACCTGGAAGTAAACCCACAGACTTGCAGTAATGCCATTGAGAACCAAAGCTTTACAATCATGCAGATAAATAAGTTCTATAATTGCATACAATTAAGGGTAAACATACTTCTCGTTCAACCTGTCCCTCCTCATTTTCTCTCTAGAAGCTTTGGATCCAGGTTTGCTGCAGGATTCTTGCAGTACACTGTAGCTCAGAGATGTGCAGTAGTTACAGCTAAAAATACGCAGAATACAATCACGAAGAATTCGATCTTGTAATCAAGAAAAGACCAACCGTTTGCGGGAGCCTGATTCTTTGGGGCCGTCAGAATCCACGAAGGATCCATCAATTTCCACACTGAGAGAGGACAAATTTTCACATAACAAAATAATTCCCAATATGAAGGACCAAAACACAAAGAAACTAGAAGGATGCATGACATAATGAAGATATATATATATATATATATATATATATATATATATATATATATATATATATATATATATATCAGCATCACAGTGACAGAACTACTAAAGAGTAAAGAATGTCACAATTAAATGGAGCACTTCAATATGTTAGGGAACTCTTAGGTAATTGCAAAGAACAATTGTGTGTCCATATAAATGGGTATCGTTCTGCCGTAGGTGCCTTTGGGCAGCCACTAGCCAGGGACTTCCCGAATGCTTAGGCTGCTTCTGGGATGCTTATTGGAGGCTGCTTCTGCTTATTTTTCCTAGAAAACGGTCCAAGGCTGTTTGGTAACAACAACTCCTCAAATTCTTTCTGGAAAGTTGGCTCAAATTTGGGGCAGCTATTGAAAGCAGCCTCCCACCTACTGTGAAAAGCTGCTTATGTTGTGGTCTTTTGGAGAACAACAGCAGTCCCGAACCAAGCCTTAGTCGCGTAGGAGGCCTCCTAAAACAAAATGCACATCATCTCTAAGCAGTCACCATAGAAAGTTCACAAGCTAACCAATTCAGCTGAACAGCAGATTCTCTTATTGAACGGTTTTCGAGTTTCTCCAAAAATGCCAATATCGTCTTGATCTCCGTTTTTACTGTGTGGTTCGCATTAGTCGTTTAGGAAACCTCCATTTAGACGCTCCACCACCCTCCTCACCACCCCACCCCACAACTCCCCCCCCCACCCCACCCCACCCCCCTCTGCGCCGTCCAACATCGCGGCAATTGACCTTGCTGGCTCAATTCCCATAAACATTGCACCTACAGTAGCACCTAGGAAGCACAGACGCCCCCAAAACTCTCGGCCGTGTCGTGTCGTGTCGTGTCGGACACGTATTGGACCAGACCCGGACGTTCCAGAATAACAGTAGGGCATTCCAGAATAGGTGCCGTGTCCTTACTCCCAAACCCTCAATTAAATTTTTTTTTCTAATTTCCATCAATCGGTTTCTACCGAAAAATCAGAACTTTGTCCGATAATTCCCATACAAAAAACAGAAATTAGGAAAAATTAACCGAAATTCGGAGTTTCGATGCACGTCGAAAAAAGAAAAAGTTCGAAAATGATTAAAAAAAAAAGGGGTAATTTTTTTTCTTCTGAATTTACTAAATCCGGAACGAAACGAGCCGGGAATTGGTATCACCTGAGATTGGGGGAGACGACGCCGAACCCCCGCTGGGCCCAGTACTGGTCGCCCGCCGGATCGGGGACGTCGTCGATCAGCGCGCAGTCGACGATCCAGTCGGTGCTCTCCAGCGACTCCATCGCCGGAAAATTAATAAAAATCGCCGATTTTTTTTTTTCCTTTCCTTCCTTCTTTCCCCTCTTTTTTCTCCCCTCTCGAGGAGTGGAGGGAAATCACGAGATGATGTACGGGATCCCAAACAGGAAGGAGAAACCAATTGAATGCGCACACGTGTCCGATCACGTGGGGCCTCCTCCGTGCTTTCTAGATAGAGTGGATGGCGACGTGGTGGGCTGTGGAAAGAAGGGCTTGTTTATTGGTGGGCCCGGCCAATTAGGTGTTGAGTGAAAGAATAATCATTGGCAAATTGATATAGAATGAAAGAGGAGCTCGGTGTGAGTGTGACCACAGTGCCTCTCAAGACTACAAAAGTTACCAAACTCAGAGTGGGTCTTGGAGTTATAAAAAAAAAGGTACAAGATCCTGATAAGGAGACACAAGATCAATGAATCGATTCACAGAAACGTATTATTTTTTCTATTTATTTGGAGAGTTAGAGATAGTGGATCCAACAGATATGCAATACAGTATGCATAAAGTCTCGTACGAATTGTTGGACATCTAAAAAAAAAAATACAAAAATTATTCTTTTATGAAAATAATGTTATAATCAAAATAATCAAATTTTTATAAAATTAGAACTAAAATTAAAATCAAACAGAAATTAGTCATAATCAAAATCGAATCTAATTGATAATCTTTCATTTTATTCAGTTTGTTCGGTTGTACTATTTTTATTGTTTAATGAACTGGACCCAAATTTGATATCGTAGTTAAATTATATTTAAAAATATAATTTTTGTACCTATAATTATTGTATTTTAAAGTTGGGTTCAAAGTTGGACTAATTATTAAATTATGAAATTGGGGCGTTAAAACGGATGCATAAATTTGTTATTTTCAAAATATACAAAAAAATATACGCAATTTTAATCGTTAAATATGCATAAAATTGAAAGTGTTTATATAATTGCACAAGCCTTAATATGTTTTTGGTTTCTGACCAAAACAAAAACTACTAAGTAACAAATTTAATATTTTCAAAACCGAAACGAATTTCTTATTCGGTTGGTTTCTCAATACAAAGCTGAATAATGCTCACCCTTATGTGTTATTAAATGTACCCATGTTTTATTTTGTTTATTCTATTTATTACGTTTAGGAACTTTGATCAATTTTATATTTTCTTCAGTAATTAAAATTATTAGTTTACTTCTATAACTATATTTGCAAAAATACATGACATATTTAAATGACCACTTACTAACATTGTCACCTTGGATAGCGGTACATTGTCAAGCTTGAACATAATATTCGTTGTTCTATAAATTAATTGAAAACAAAATCTAGCTAAATATATGACAATTTATCCATTTGTTAACAAATCGTATTATGTCTATATAGTGGTCAGAGAAACAAAAAAATCTTCATTACTACTAAATATATCTCATTCAATTTGGGTCCAAAATTATATTGCCACTAACAAAATAAAGCTCAAATACCGAATGTGGTATCAATATTTTTTTACAACATCAATAAAAGTTTTAACTCGAAATACAATACCAAGATCATAAACACACTCGTTACATAAAAATTTAAAGTAAAATTTTAGTTTATGAGAGCAAAAAATGAAAATCTAACCTTCATCGTGATCTAGAAATTCATTGTAAATGGCTAGCCTATGATTTTTTATATCAAAATTGGGGAGTGACTTTGTAAGTGGATTCTAAAACAAAGAGAGTAGAATTGCATGTTTGTTGATTTTTTTTTTTTTTATTTCATCTTCATTCAATCTTTATTTTGAGTTTTTTTTAATGAGATTTACTCTAAACCTAACCATTTTGTTAGTTAATTCTTATTTCTATTTTATTTTTTTAAATTTAAAGTTAATACGATAATAAAATTATTGATTTAATTTAAGTAATTAAGAAATATATAGGATAACAAGAAAGAAGGTAAATTGGAAAGAACTTAACAGTCAACAAAATAGATAAAGCCAATAAAAAAAGGGTTTATATAACAACAACCGGTAGGTGAGATGGGACATGGTAGTGGTACTAGAATTAAAATATATTAGGGTTTGAATTATAGAAAATAAAATAAAATTCGGATTTGTATATAGAGAAAAAATTATGTTTATAACTGTAAGATCATTTCAAATTTATAATATTTAAATATAAAATAAAATTTTAAGATATTTAAATGTCTATTAAAATAGTTAAAGATATTGGTGTGCAGGCTTTGCATAATTAAGAAATTTAACTCCAAATTAACATTTTTTTTTCATTTCCTTGAAATGATTGCTGAAAGATTGAGTTGAATGTAGGGGTGAGCATATAACGGTTGAAAACCGAAAATCGAACCGATCCGAACCGAAATATGATAAACGGTTCGATTTTTTTGGTTATCGGGTCGACTTTTTTTAAATTTTTGAAATAACGGTTCGGTTTTAGGTTCTTGATCCGAGTAACCGAAAATTAATTTAGATTTAGTAGTTTATCGAACTACCCTCAATTTATATGTACTAATACTTTTTCTAACTCCTAACTGACTGTACTCTACCCTTATATTCTTTGTCGGTGCTTCTTTAAGCACTCTTTTTCTACCCTAAATCTATATATAGTAGTTTTTTTTCACTCTCTATATTGTATTAATTCATAAATACAAAAATATTATATTTTTTTAAAGATATGTTATCTAAATAGACGTCCAATTGCTAAAAGTTTGAAGACCCGGACCATTGGCCTATGAAACCGAACCGACTGAAAATCGAACAGAATTAATTCAGTTTGATTTTGTTCGGTTTTTTATAAATAAAAGTTCGGTTTTCGGTTTTAAGAAATACGGTTTACGATTATTTCGATTTTTATATATTCGGTTCGGTTTGAACCGAACCGAACCGTTGCTCCCCCTAGTTGAATGACTACTATTCTTTGCTACTCAATGTACTCATTAATCACTTAGCTCCATAAAAATTGGAGAGCATGGACTTATTGTTTTTAAAATAATTGTGGGTGTTATTTTTCAAATAATTAACCGATTCATATTTTTATAGAAAAGAAGAATATTTGGTACACAAATTATATATATATATATATATATATATATATATATATATATATATATATATATATATATATATATATATATATATATACTCTCTAAAAATTGTCATTCCGTTATTGAAATTTTTGGTAATTTGTTGCTAACCTAAGAACAAAAAGTTTAGCTAAGACAGATCACTCCTTCGTAATCTTTTTATTATTATTACAACCCACACATATAAATAACCCCATTGTCCTTTATTAGTAGATCTTAGATTAATTAATCTATTAAAATAAATATTAATTACACATTATTGGAAGCACAGCAGAGAATAGAGCACACGAAGCAATAACAATGCACGGAGTGTTCCTAACAAAAACCCATCAAATTTGAGTCAGTTCTTCATATATATACAAACACGACACGACACGAATGTCCCTTTGTTTCATTTAAGCTATATATTAATCTAAATCCAAAAAAAGAACTAAAAAAAACCAAAACAAATAGAAAGTGAAGAGAAATTAACAAATTAGCTCACAGTCCAAACCACCACTGCTAGTGGGCTAGGCCTGGCCGGGGCCCGGCACGTCCCCAGTGGCAGGGCTAGGCGGAGCCAAGACCGGCGCCGCCGCCGCCGCGGCGGGCACCGGCTGCGGGACGTCGGTGGGAGGGTTTAAGAACGGAGGCGGGGACGCCGCCCCGGCAGCCGGCGGCATCGCCGAGGTGGAGTCCGCCGGAGTGGAGGTCGCGGGAGGCGAAGTTCCGGCGGTCGGATCTGACGGCAGCGGCGGAGGCACGGCGGCGGCGGTGGCGGGATCGGGGAAGCTGGTGACGGGGGTGCAGGGGCCGCCGCCGCCGCCGCCGGCCTGGCACGAGGACTGCGAAGGCGGGGGGCGGACGGCCTTGTGGGCCCAGGAGTGGCGGTGGAGGCCGAGACCGAGGAAGAGGCCGGCGGCGGCGAGGACGAGAACGAGGAAGAAGAAGATCTTGGTGGCCTTCCCTACGTAACACAACATTTTGCTCTCTTCTTCTTCCTCCTCCTTGTGCTGTGCTTTGTTGCTTCACTCTCTTTATTAACACTCTCTGCTGTCTTTTTTTTATTTATTTATTTAGGAAAATTCTTCACAATTTTTTTTTATAATTTTTACTCAGGACGATTCTAAATTTGCTTTGGACTGTCCATTCTTCCAAACCTTCCCAACATGACCGTAGGCAAATTCTCCAGCCCTATAGTATATATTAGGACTGCAGAAATTTTCAACAGTTCTATCGTATACGTAGGACCGTAGAGTACTGGATTATATATAGACCGTAAAAATTTTTACAGTCCTGTATGTAAGCAGGATTTTATAATTTTCTTACAATCCCAGTTGTCTATCTCTGTATTTCAACAGGATTGTAGAATGTAGAAAATTCTACGGTCCATATCTAATCTAAAACTATAGAAAAAATTTACAGTCCTATATATATTCTAGGACCCTAGAATTTGCCTACAGTCGTGTTAACTTTTATACTCAAAATTTGAACTGTACTTAAGCAAAAATAAATAAATAACAAGCATGTAAATAAATAGAAAAAAAAAAAATTAGCCCACCCTCAAATAAAAGATAAAGTGACTATAGAATTCTCTTTTATTTATAGTGCAATGCAAAAAAAGGTAGTCTCTTTGTTAAATGTCAATGTGCTTTGCTGAGTGTCTCCCTCTTTGTTTGTGGCGTTCACGTGAGTGCGATGGAAAGAACGAAGGTGTGCAACTCTATATACTGTGTTCTGCAAATTTAACTGTAAGTCCCTATTTTGGGACTAATTTTTAAAGAATTTTTATGTAGACATTACACAAATTATTACCGGCCCGGCCTGTTTAATTTTGATTTTGAGTAACTTTTATTCAGGAGTACAAAAACTTTCTAGGAGCTGCACACCACTCCTTCTTGACACACGCCTCCCCCTCCCCCACCCCACAAATCCAAATAGACTTAATTGCACTTTGATACCCTCAACTAATTTCGTTTTTCAACTTGATACCCTAAATTTTTTTATCCAACAACTTAATACCATAACTATTAAATTTTTTTCAACTTCGTACATAAATTTTTAAAAATTTCGAAAATGTCCTTATCCCTTCCCTTCGTACATAAATTTCGAAAATGTCCTTATCCCTTCCCTTCAACTTCGTACATAAATTTTTAAAAATTTCGAAAATGTCCTTATAAATTTTTAAAAATTTCGAAAATTTCGAAAATGTCCTTATCCCTTCGTACATAAATTTAGGATGAACTTTGGACGAAATTTTAAAATTTTAAACCCATTTTAAGGTTTCGAATTTCTAATATTTGCCGACAGTCGCGAATGGGAAGCCTCAGAACTGTATAAATTTTCTACAGTCCTCACAACACACAGGACTATAGAAAATTTCTACAGCCCTTACTGGATCTAAAATTTATGAATGTTATGATAAGTGGCACACGACCTATTGGAAGGACTGTCGAAAATTTTGGCAGTCCTACCTATTGCTAAATGAACAACATATTTTCTTTAGATCTGTCAAAAGTTGTGACATTCCTAAAGAAAATTGTGACATTTCTAAAAAAGAATATGTTGTTCATTTAAGACTGTCAAAAATTGTAACGTTCCATTATGTATTTTGGACAGTCTCGAGTTAATTTTTTTTGGTGGCAAACTTATAAAAAAAGAAGAAAAAAAAAAGGTGTCCTCAAGATAAATTGTGACATTCCATTATGTATTTTGAACAACATATTTATCTTTTCTTTTAAATTGCCAACTAATTATGGTGGTCCATCATTATATTGAAGGTGTCATCTACATTTTATTTGTTAATGTTACATTGAAGGTGCCATCTAATGATGGTGGTCCATTCGGTGGAGATTGGTGAGAGTTAGCTAGGGAATTCTGGATGGATTAAATTTCAAGTTTGTTTAGTTGGAAAATCCTTTGCTCAAAAGTTAAGAATTTTCTATATGTCCCTCAAATTTAAATTTGTACGGCATGGAAATGGAAAATTATTCTCCAACCAAAAACAAACGAAAAAAGAAAAGAAAAGAAATCCATGCACTTTGGAGAAGAAAATAAAAATAGAGGAAAACAAGAATGCAAATACGCTAGAAGAAAATCACTTTAAAAAAAATTCATATATTGGCATTCTTACACCTATTTTATTTTCCAAATACGAATAATTGAAAGGAGAAAATAAAGTTGCATGCCTTGACTACTTTTATAAGCATCAGTGAGTAGAAGACTCTAGTCAAAAGAAGTATCAAAATGGAGGAGCTTAAATAAAAGGACGTTACTACGTGGACCGTACTTTTAATAATTTTGGTCCGTAGTCCATGTGACAATCTCCCATTGGCAGGTCTACTGACGACGGTTTTCCAGCAAATAGGGGGACGAATGGGGTTGGATCTTTTGTTTCAATATTTTGCAGATCTACTTGTTATTTCATACTTGTATCTTAACAAATTTAAAATTAGTCCCTGCTAATATGATTAATTTGCAGTTGATGATTGTTATGATATTACCTAACCATTGGCTAAAGATTCCAACATTTGTTGTAGGACAAATGTGACTCAAACATGCTCCCAATTTTTGTTAGGTGGTGCTCACATGCAGACCATGGCTACTACTGGCGCTACAAGACAAGACATGTGTTCAATAAATTTTTTTTATTGCCCTAATTTATATTAATTTATTAAATAAAAATAATAGTACGATCGGAATCCGACAAATAAAATAAATCACTCAAAGGTTAGCCACTTGGACTCATTCCGACTAGGATCATGTTGAAGTCCAGTCTGAATTTGATAATAGCATATTTATGAAATCCAAATCTGATTAAATATTTAATTTAATTTGATTTAGATGTCTATAATTAGTGCTGGACTATTTTAGATAATAATAGGATAGTCCGGTACTAATTATGGACATCCAAATCAAATATTTAATCAGATTTGGACTCCATAAATATGCTATTATCAAATTCAGACTGAACTCCAACAGATCGAATAGATAGGATACATATCTCCCATCTTAGCCACTTAGACTAGAGGTGATTAGCATGCTCAATACATCAAGATGGTTAGTTAATTGCCTACTGTTTTGTCTGCTAATTAAAATTGCATTCCTTGTGATTATATTTATGTGTATGGCCAGTCCAATCTCATTTTAGTTTCATTTGGAGTCCAAACTTAAAAGGAGTAGCTGAATTGTTTAGCCTCTTGAAGGAGGATTATGTGTTCGAGTCTGAGCCATCTTGAGTCAAGTCAATTAGCTCGAGCTCGAGCATATCATTTAATTTGAAATTAACTTCACTGATTGAAATGATGATTTGAACTCGAATTTTAGTTACTAAGCCTATAGTGACCCAACTCTGCGTGCAATTTATGTTTTGGTTCATTGGTCCTCATAAGTCCACAAATTGTTCTCTTTCCGACATACTTTTGAGACCTTAATCATTCCCATAACCTACTGAACACACTCCACCCAGAAAAAAAAAAATTCTAAATGCCTATTCTACCATTCTCCTGCTCCCCTCCCCCCGCTCCCTCCGACCCCGTCCCCTCCTCCTCTGTCCCCGACCCTCTCCCCCCTGCTCCCCCCGACCCCTCCTCCTCTGACCCCGACCCTCTCCCCCTCCTCGACCTCCCCGCTCCCCTCCCTCCCCCTCCGACCCCCCCCCCCCCCCCCTCCGACCCCCCCCCCCCCTCCCTCCTCCGACCGGGGGGGTCGGGGGGGAGGGGGGGGGGGGGGGAGGGGAGGGGGTCGGAGGAGCAGTGGGAAGAGGAGGGGAGCAGGGGTAGGAAAAGGGTAGAATAGGCATTTCGATTTTATTTTATTTTTTTGTGGGATGTGTTCAGTAGGTGATAGGGGTGCAGATAGCCACACCCTTAAAAATAATATTTAGATAACTTAAGCTAATTTTGTACTCAGAAATAATTTGTTTGGAACCTTGAAATAACTAATTTTATCATATGTAAAACGGCTCTTACAAGGGAAAAATCATAAACTCAAACATATATTCCTTCGCGTAAATGAATTCATGATGATCATATATATATAAGATACAACTCATCGATTCGAAAAACAGTTTAAATAATATTTTTCCATAAACAACATGTAAAGCATTTGCACAGGGTTGTCAACAGTACATTTATATGTTTTACTTTTACAACATATGAGAGCTGTAGTTTTGTGTGCTGGTAGATTTGTCATTCATGTAGGGGACGATAATTCACAGGACCCATGAAAGCTACTCACATTCTATTCCTACAGAACTTTCCCAACCATGTAAAAATCAAGAACAAAGACGTGGATCAAAGGTTGAATGAAATATAGAGCTCAAAACAGTGTACAATTTCAACAAATACAAATTGAAGAAAGTTATCCAACACTCTGAAAACTACATATCATCTCAAAACACTGCAGTGCCTTGAGAGTAAGAATTGCTCATACATTGCCGGAAAAAATATGCTACAAAGAGAAAAACCACACTCTTACAAGTAAAACACTGAATGATACAGATTTAGCACATTCAGATAGGGCATTCTACTTTTACATCACAGCCAAATCTTTGTGACCTTACTATACAAATAAAACCTAATGTTAGAAGATCACATGGCCATTAAATAGTTCACCCCGTTGCCTGAGAGAGCGAGAACGACGGCATCCAGATACGGTCGAGGTGTCCATAAGTAGTAGACGCCAAACCAGCATCAACCAAAACTGAGACGAGAATCCGTGGACCGTGTCTGGGTATGGCGTCGAGGAACCCCAATCTCACAAGAGTTTACACGAGCAGCGAACCGGAGCGAGCTTATTGACTCCCCTGCTGACGATGCCTCGGGGGAGATGTTGACGAACATCAAGGTCTTGGAATCACCACCAAGGCAAGGCTGTTAAGGAAAAGGAAATCATGGTGAAATACTAGTGCATCTTTTTATTTTGACAAGTATGGTATGTATATTGATTTATATTTCTAACTTTCGACAACAACAACAAAAGATTTATTCCAAAATCCTGAGGCTGAGTGCTTAAGTCCTCTTCTTTCATTCGGCTCAGTAAGGGTCATGCCTTTTATAACACTAACAAAATCTATATCCCTCTTTAATACTTCAAATCATGTTAGTTTAGGCCAACCTCAAGTCCTAACGGTTTCATTAACGATTATATTATCAAACCTTGGGGTGGGGTAGGGTGCACGAATAGAACTGTGTTGGACATATCCAAACCATCTAAGTTAATTTTTTCTCATAATCTCTAACTTCCCACGGACAAGATATACTCCACTTTAATGTATTGCCACAAATCCATCGTAGCATTCTTATTTCAGCTACACTAATCTTTTGGACATGTTTCTTAATTGCTCAACATTTGGATCCACAAAGCATGATTGATCTTATAGCATTTTTACAACTTCATAGGTATCTTGAGATCACACATTACTCCAAAAGTACTCCTCTATTGCAACCATCATGTTTTAATTCTATGCATGATATCCTTAACAATTTCTCCATCACAAAACATGGATGGTCATATAGCACAATTTTTTTTTAGAATTTTTCTTTCAACTTCAGATGTATCTTTTCATAACACATTACTCCAAAAGCACTCCATTTCAACAATCATGTTTTAATTCTATGGATGATCTTTTAGCAACTTTTTAGAATTTCTTTGAACTTCAAAGGTATCTTGCGATCACATTACTCCATAAGTACCCATTCATTTTAACCATCATGTTTTAATTATATGCATGATATCCTCCTCAATCTCTCGGTTTTGATGAATAAGTGGCCCTAAGTACTGAAAACTATCATTCTTAGGTATCTCTTGTCCATCTATATGGATTCCCCTCACGTTTCTTCTTGACTTCGAGTTAAAATCGTATTTCATATACTTTGTCTTAATCAGCTAATCTTAAATGCCTTATATTTTAAAGTCCACACTTCACACTTCTACTTTAGCATCTAATACTTCTCTAATCTCATCAACTAACACATATCATCAGCAAATATCGTACATCTTGGAACCTCCTTCTAGATATACCTAGTAATTCATGAATAACTATCGCAAAAAGGTAATTATTCAACGTTGACCTTTATGTACGCCAATGATAATATGGAGTGAGTTACTATCTCCTCCAATAGTTTGTATGGTCGTTGTAACTCTCATATTCTTACTAGTTAATAATCTCAATGTAACTACTAGAAACTTGTTTCTACTTTAAATCTCACCACATTATTTGTCTAGGAACTTGATCATAAACTTTTTATAAGTCAATAGAAATTATATAATCTTTCTTTTTCACTCTAAGTTACCCATCAATCTTCTTAGTAAGTAAATAGCTTCCACGGTAGATCTCTCAAACAAAAAGCAAACTGATTATCTGAATTCTAGTTTATTTTATTAATATTTCTTCAGTTACTCTCTCTCTTATAGCTTCATGATATGACTTAAAAGCTTAATTTCTTGATAGTTGTTACAACTTTGTATGCCGTCCTTGTTCTTATGTGTACAGTGTACTATAATATTGTTTCTACATTCATCTGGTATCTTCTTAGTCCTTAGGATTGATTTTATTGGATAATTTAGTAAGACGCATCAATCATTTCTCCCTAAACATTACGACACCTCAATAATAATATCATCATGTCCTACATTTTTTTCATTTTTCATTTTCTTTTATGCATATCACCAAGTCCTACCTCTTTCCATTTATACCTAACATTTAGGCTTCAAATTTCCAACAACAAAAAATCTACTATTTAACAAAAAAAACTACCTTTTCATGATGGTAATTATCAAAACCATGCCTAAGATACCATTTTATCGTAAGCTTTTCATGTAAGCATTTAGTAGAACTCAGCAGACTTTCACAAATGGAGAAGAGCTTGAGATATTGTGAGAAATATAAAATTAGCGATGGTCCAAAGGAGACATAGCCAAGAGCGAGTTAGATGAAGGCGAGTGAAGTGAATTGAACACCAATGAGAGAGAAGAAAAGAAATGAACCTGAAAGAGGGGAGAAGGACTAAGACTAATTAATGGAGTAATAGAATAATGTATATGAAAGCTTAGGAAAATTTGTTAGACCTAGGCACATTACTCCCTTTTTTATAAGTGTTGAGGCTAGAATGAGCACATATATGGTCCTCCTAACCAACATTTATCACCGATTCTACTATTTCGTTAGGAGACACAGAAAGCTGATGTTAGAATATCAAACCATGAAACAAACTCATGTTATCTATACTACTACATAATAGCAAAAGCTAAGGCTTCACCGCAGAAATTCGTATTCCAAATATGTCCTTACCGATCTATACTAATTAAAATTGTTCATTAAATTTAAATTTGAAGCTAGATAATAACGTATAGAAAAAGGAGGTTGTTCTTTGCTCTTCCCAAGTCTCATTCATAGCCTTGATTAATGTTAATTATATTTCAAAGTGGTATTTACACGATGCAATCTCTCAGAAATTATTATAAAGTGGATGGAGAAACTTTATTTCTATTTAATGTTTGCATGTTGGGTAGCTAATTAATTGCTAAAGAAAATATTTGCATGTATACTTGTAAAAATATAGGTTCGACTACACAAACTCAAATAAGAACTTCCAATAATGTGATGACATGTGGCCAGCTTTTTCTATTTAGGCCCCTTGACTTTTTCTGTTTAGTTCCTTAAAAATCAAGACATGAGATGCATGTTATCCAACGGCTCTCAGTGGGCGAGTTCTAAAAATTAGGAACTCATGAGTTCCTCTAGGATTTTTGTAAAAATAAAGCTACAATATATAAGGCCATTGATGGCAACTTTAATTCCATGTAAATGCCTTTATGAACTGTGTTTATTTTGATATGTTCGTAATGTGTACAAATGTGTTTGAACAAAAACCCAAGTCAAATAGTTCCTATATCTTTTAGGATCCAACCAACTATAGAAAAACTACACGGAATTACAGTTCAATGGATATGTAGGAATAAGGATATAGGATCCAACCAACTATAGAAAAACTACACGGAATGACAGTTCAATGGATATGTAGGAATAAAGAGAGAAAGACTGGTAAGACAGTGGTAATTTAAGGGAATGATAGGCCTTTTCTAGGAGGGGACGATATGTTTTTGTCTATGTTGTACTATGTGCTAGGCGAGGCGATAAGCCACCCGCCTCGCCTAGACGCCCACCCAGGATTCCACCATCCCCCAAGGTTCTTTTCCCAGAAATCAAAGAAGCAGAAGAACAAGAATAAGAAGTAGAAGAATAAGAATAAGAAAAATAAAATCAAAGCAACAACATCAAAAGAAGAAGAAAATAGCAGCAAAAGAAGCAACACGAATTTTTTTAAGGGAAAAAAAGTTAAAAACAGAAAAAACACGCCTAAATACCGCCTACTTTTTCCTTGGGGGACCCTAGGCGACCATCGCCGCACCCAGGAAAATTTTTCCAGGTCGAAGCGACTCCTCTCCAACCTGCACGCATAGGCCGCATAGGCGTCGCCTGTGATAACATAGGCTTTCGTAGAGAACTAGGACATTCGGGCATAGTTATTGGAGGATCCCTTGGTTCAATATCAAGATCCATACATTTAACGATTAAAAAGGATGTAAAATAGATCAATTCTAGGTGTCTTGTATTAAGTTTTAACTTACATTTTGTCCTTTTGTTGTGATTTTGCTTTTAATTTAACATTTTCATGTACAATCAATCAATCCTAGATGTACTTGTATTCAAATTTGGGTTCTGCTATATGTTTAGGTGTCTTGTATTAACTTGAGATGTTGTCCTTTTGTTATGATTTTACTTTTAGTTTAACATTTTCATGTGTAATCAATCAATTCTGGATGTAATTGTATTAAAATTTGGGTATGCTCTATGCTCTTCTCATGTTTGTGTGTGATGAGTTAAGCATTGTAGTTGACAATCAAAGTTACAAATTGTTTATGAAACATTATTAGCTAACCAAGTAAAACCTTAAAACGTACTAGGAACCGATATGACAATCCAACTAAACCTACCTCAATTGAACCATCGTATTACACGAGTAACATTCCTTGTACCTAATCGCTTATGGTAAACCAAGACGTACCACACACCTAGTAACTATGCTTTTGGGTACTATAGGGTGCATGTACTTGGATGGGCCAAAGTAAGAGGAGAGAGATAGCTAGGGTTTGGGAGGGGCATGAGAGGCAAGAGGGGGTCAAGTTTGGGAGGGGTCGGAGAGGGATGGGTGTCAATTTTAGGAGGGGGTTTGTAGAGGGAGGCAACTAGGGTGTGGGTGATGGTCGTGTTGGAGAATAGTAATAGGGTTTCAAGAGAGGTCAAGGAGAGTATTCTTGAAAAGGTAAAAGAGTTCATGAAAATGTAATGTAGATGAAACGATGGAATGCTTATTGAGGGGACAAGTCACGAGGATTGAGATCCTTATATTACATTAAACAAAGTGGGACAAAAGAATTGCCTAATAAAATAGTAAAATACAAAAACATTCTACATAATCCACTCTCACAATATCAAAAACAAGTGTCCTTATGTTGTGGACAGAGGAAACAGAATCAATTAAGTTCGCCATATCAAATAAATTTAAAGGCACCGTTGCTATAATGGCATCACAATCCAAGCCTTCTCTCATTTTAAGAGGACTGTATAAGAGCTTTATAAAAGAGTTGACAAGGCAAAAATTTCTAAACGGAGGTGTTATGCGTGTATCAGAGGGCTGTGTCATTCAACCTAGACAACTAGTTGGTATATCCAAATAATAGGTAGGAACATAAACTAAAACATTATGGCTACAAAGATAAGTTAAATAAATAGCAGTTCTTAATATGAATAACAAATACTGTGTGGCGGATATGTAGCCGTACATTCCGTCTGCACATCATATCTATGCAGTTTAAGCTCATGCAACCAAAGAACACCCTCCAAGTTCTCCTAAGGACCTAGACTATAAAGAGTCAGAGACGAAGAGGTAAATGATGCAATTTTCTATAGAAAACTGAATTCATCTATTACCACGAAAGGCTCAATTACTGCTACCAAGGAACACCCTCCAAGTTCTCCTCGGGACCTAGACTATAAAGAGTCTAAGACGAAGAGGTAAATGATGCAATTTTCTAATTTCTATAGATAACTGAATTCATCTATTACCACGAAAGGCTCAATTACTGCAATAACTATCAAACACACATTTTAAGAAGAAAATTCAGCACATATGGATTGTTGATATAAAAAAATCACCGTCACCCCATCGTGAGTTTGACGGTGTGGACATGTTAGAGACATTATTGTAG
Source organism: Iris pallida (assembly GCA_029216955.1). Lineage (NCBI taxonomy): Eukaryota > Viridiplantae > Streptophyta > Magnoliopsida > Asparagales > Iridaceae > Iris > Iris pallida. The sequence goes on along the minus strand of JANAVB010000799.1, from coordinate 4,362,243 downwards.
ATAGTGGCACATAGCTTGTGAGAGCATCCTTTAGGTTACTTGAATATGTACCCTTGGCCATAGGGCCTAATAACACAAAAAAGGATCTAGTATAAGTTGGACGAATCTTTAGAATCTCACCTTAAGTTGCATGATGTGTTGCGTGGACACAAATATGCCACGACACAATACAAATACAGCAACACAGACAACATCAATTTTACATATCTTAGTATGTGTTGGAGGGTATGTTTTGTATTCAACATGACACGGCAATAAAACAGCATTGAGTTTTTAAGTGTTGGTGCATCCAAGCTCCCGTGCCATAAGGGATCAATAGCATCCAAAACACAAATCAATCCATAGTCCATAGTCGAAACACTCTTGCACCAATAGCTCATGAATCAAATTAAGAATCTGTTCTTTCAACAGAGACTCAATCATAGCAAAATGAGATCCATCAGATACGATCCCAACTCTCTTGATGGAGAATAATTATACAAAATCGAGTAACAATCTACGTACAACACAATCCAAAATCACATGTTAGAACCTCAATTTCCGATCAAAAACCTTACACAATTGAAACTGAGGAATAGTTCGAAGTTCACCGACGAATGACAATGAAAACCCGAATTCAAGGCACTTAAGAAAGAATGAAAGTTCGAAGTTCACCGACGAATGACAATGAAAACCAGAAAGAAGAACGAAATATTCATAAAAACCAAACATGTGTCAGATCATTTCTCAAAAGCTCAGTAAATTTCTGGTCAAAACAACAATAGTGACAGGATAGAAGCAAAATATAGATTATTAAACGCCAGTTCGATTCTGAAATTTTTGTCGAAGGACATACACAAGAAAGCATCAGATATTAGAAAGCCATTTAGAAGCAAAATATAAATTATTAAATGCTGGTTCGATTCTGAAATCTTGGTCAAAGGACATACACAAGAAAGCATCAGATATTTGAAAGCCATTTAGAATAATAATTGCGGTATTAAATTATAAATTACCTGGAGAAGGTATGTCAGCTTGGAATTTCTATATGGCACATGATCCTCTTTCTTGGCAATGGCAAAGATAACATCACTCAAGGATGATAAACTTTTGTTGATTGCCTGGAAAATAGCACCAAAATTATTTGGCTAACCTATATAAAGCTCCCAACATTCAAAATTGAACAGCATAATTCGTTTATTCGTTATATATAAAAATCTACCTGAGTTTCCTTTAGGCGATCTCCTGTTGCGCCACTTCTAGCAAGCCGCTCACTTCCAGCAAGATCAATGAGATTTAGTACCCCTTGAACCTGCTGCTCTGTGCTCTGGAAGCAATTAGATATGTTAGAAAACTATGGAAATTTAACATTCAACCTATGGTGTTAGGAAATCCACCTCGTTAACCCCTGATATCCGTAACGTAAAGACAAAATGGCTTCTTGATGACTGTTCGTTCATTTGGGTCCTACCGACAGACCTGGCAAAGCAGAGTAACAAATGTTTGTGATAACTTTCTTTAAAGAAGAATAATGGTTTACTTCCACAGACAGAGAATAATGCAAAGGACTAAAAAGAACAATAAATTATAAATTATCAAAGTTTGGAATCTGATTTAATAAGAGCGGAAACAGCATTAAGTTCAGGGAAAACAAACATTTACATGTGAGATTATTAGTGTAAGCAACATATGTTTGTGCAGGTTACATGATTGTGCAAGACCTATATAACAAGACAAAAAAGATGTGCTCCTAAGGATACTGTAGAAATTAATATATAAATATTTCAAAAGTAAAGAAATTTGTTAAGACCAGATAGATATGAAAAGTAAGGGCTCAGAAGATGTTATGAAATTTAATACATGTCTAACAAAATTGAATAATTGATCGTCTTACCTGCTCTGGGCTGCCTGCTGAAGGAGAAAAGAAACCTCCCTGATACTGCATACATCTACAATTGTGAGGTCAGATACATGTGTGTTGCCATTGGAATCATGTTTGATAGTGTATTGTTTGCTAGGCGCAGCACTAGGCTCATGGCTACCAGGACGATTTGGTGATAACAAATCACGGATTGTCTCATTGTAAATTTCCAACATTGAGGCCTACAAATAATAGATAGTTTTGGGACAATAATTCAAGTATTTACTTGTCGATCAAACAACTATTCCAATACAAAACTTATACACATACAAACCTGCATCTTATACTTCCACCCTTGAGTTTGTAGAGATTGGCTGGTTTCGAAGATTTGCTCCAAGGAGCGCGGTATTAAGCCTTTCTGCTCTGGAGTGTCCCGCGTACCCATCATAGTATAAGTCTTCCCTGAACCAGTTTGTCCATAAGCAAATATGCATACCTGACAATAATAAATTAGTATACCACCATTTGAATAGCTGTACAACCACTCAGGTATTCCAATTAGAACAACTCTAGATGCAATAAGCTAATACAACAGGAATCGCAAACTAAAACGTTAAGAAATTTATGATGAACACAATACAAAGAAACAGGTATGGAGTTAATAAGATAGAAGGACCAATAATCCCAAAATACTCAATATTTGAGCTAAATGTAGCCAATACACAGACAACCAGAACATCCACATACAAGTTAACTGCCAACATGCTGGTAATATAACCTCCAAGCTTTTCTTGAACCAGTATTACCTACGGTAATATGAGTGAATGATTTAGCCAAACAAATTTAAAAAAAAAAAAAAACAATACAGAAGAAGATGAATTCCAAACTTGCAAAATTGCAATAGGATGATTGATACTTTTAATAACTGGTGGGAATGTTATTCCTTTCCCTCTTTGATTTAATATGTCAGAGATGAATGCAATTGACGTGGGACGAAGATCAAGGAAATGTATAATTGGTATGAAAATTAGGTATTTGGAAAAATATTGGATGCGGGAGCTTTAAATGAAACATGAACAATCAACTACTATAAATTTATTGCAAAAATTATAATAGAAATGCCAACAAAACAACCGACTTATAATAATAAAAATACCCGAGTTTGAAAACATGCAAGTTGCTCGAAGACACTACTTTTGTGTTCGAGATCCAATTCACGTCAACATCGGAGAAGGAGGCGGAGAAGAAGACAAGAGATCCGATTCACATTAGGATTTTGGTATCGTACCATACAAGCTCAAAGATATATTTATCATTCTTTAATTCTTGGCTATTTATAGTCGCAAGAAATAAAAAGAAGTCAATTTCTAATGGTTTATCCCTAATATAACCAAAAATCATAACTAATAAAAGAGGTAAAATGATTTATATCCAATAATCAAAATAACTAAAAGATAACATCAAATCCAAATTGGGTCTCCATCATTAGGCCTCCCTTCCACCATATTCAAGTGAAAGGATAACCTCGTCCACCTTCTTAATGCCGCCTTCTTCATGAGGCATTGTAATTGAACCTCTGGCTACCTTGCCCAGCACCAATGCCCACCATCCGACTTCAATGTTTCATGTATGAACATTCCATGCTCAATATGCTTTTTCCAATGACCAACCAATTCCTAGAAAACATCCTCTAGAGCAAGGATAACCTTCATTGAGTAGGGCGCAAGCCACGCCTTCTTTCATTGAGTTACATGACTCAACCCATGACGAGCCACTTTAAGATTTTGGTACCATATTATACAAGCTCAAAAATATAATTCTCATTCTTTAATTCTCCAATGATAATTGATGAACTTACAAGTTGTTTATAGTCTCAAGAAATAAAAAAGAAGATAAAGCCAATCTCTAAAGGTTTATTTCTAAGATAACTAAAAATCATAACTGATAAAAGATGTAAAAATGATCTTTATCTAATAACCAAAATAACTAAAAGATAACATCAAATCAAAATTGGTTATCCATCATTAGGCCTCCACCATGGCCGATTTGGAGGGCATGACCACGACTATAATTCTCGAGTTTCACAGTTACATGATTCACCATGAGGTGGATTTTTTCGAAGCCGAGGAGAATGATAGAGAACCAATTTGGATTTGATGTTATCATTTAGTTATTTTGGTTGTTTTAGATATCGACCATTTTTACCTCTTCTATCAGTTATCATTTTAAGTTATCTTAAGGATAAGCATTTAGAAATTGGCTTGATCTTCTCTTTATTTCTTGAGAGTCTATAAATAGATTTCTCATTCTTCGTACAAAAACTATAATATAAATGCAAATCGAATTATTATTAATAAAATACATGAGTTTAAAAACGTGCAAGTTGTGTTCGATCTCGAAGATGTGACTTTTGTACTCGCGACCCAATTCGCATCAACGTCGAAGGCAGATAAGAAGACAAAAAGAGATCCACTTTAGGATTTTAGTACCGTACCATACAAACTCAAAAATAGATTATTATTATTATTATTATTATTATTATTATTATTATTATTATTATTATTATTATTATTTATCAATGAGTAATTTATGAACTTACAGAATATTTATAAACTCTCAAGAAACAAAAAGAAGATAAAAGCAATATTTAAAGGCTTATCCCTAAGATAGCTTAAAATCATAACAGATAAAAGAGGTAAAAATGATCTCTATCTAGAATAACTAAAATATAACATCAAATCCAAATTGGCTCTCCATCAGGCATTAGCAATTCCCTATATTGTTTGCATCTCATCTCTTCGACTATAATCTATACCTAGGGAACTTGGAGGACGTTCCTTGGTTGTATGAGCTCAAATTACATAGACAAATGGTAGGTCTACCTACTCGGCAATTGGCCATTAGGTTTTGGGGCATGGCCCTGTGATGCTCTTAACTATATGGCTACGAATCTAGCACCAATATAGAATGTTGTTGAAATCTGTTGGTCATAAAAATCTTGTCAATTCTCTTATGAAGCATTCTTATGCTTTACATAGGTGACTCGCATGATGATGGGAAAAAGGCTTATTATTTATGTTTAATCTTTGTTGTCAATACAAGATATGCATCTTATGATATAACCTAATGATATGATTTGTTTATACGAGGATAATTCATCTTATGACATCCTTTTCGTATCATAATACAATGCATGTCACCTGACATGGGTCCGACGTAGAAATTACCAAGTTCACCTGAATTTGAACAGCTTAAATTCAACTTTTAAGTGGTTTAGAATTAATATCTTTTAACCTCGGTCTGAATGTTCATACAAGTTTTTGTTGCAGACAGGCTCCTCTTCTGGGTGTACTCTTCGGGCAGATTTTTTTTTTCTATGTACATCGTTTTCCAGTATCTCCATTGACGGCGTCTATCATTTTCAATTCAAGCATGGCATCCAGAATCTACGAAGACTTCAACAACTCAACGAACTGGTTTCCTCCAGAAAGAGGAATATTTGATTTCAATATTTCTTATTTTTAAATATTTTGAACCAAAATCTCTAGTTTTGGTTTCTCAATATGACTTTTTATCATGGTTTAAAGTATCGGCCGATACCGATCCGATACGGCCGATACCGATACAGTTTGGCATGTTCCGATCCGATACCGACCGATACCAAATATTGACCGATACCGACATTGGGGGTCTTTGTTCCGGTCAATTCGGCAAAGAAAATTAAACAAAAAAGACAAATCAACAAGGGTTTAAAGCATAACAAGGTTGTAGAAGCATGTAAAAGAAGAAAATCACATCTATTGTGTGTGTGAAGAAAATCACATCTATTGTATGTAAACCAATCGGTAAGGGTGACTACTATTTCATTTAATTTCAAAACTACTAAGAAATAACACTGAAAATACTTAAAATTATGCCTAAATGTATAAAATATATGTTTTTAAATGTAAATAATCTATTAATAATTATTTGTTTTCCGATACCGAAGTCCGATACTCCGATATGATACCGCCGATACTACCGATATCGCCGATACCAATACTCATAGGAATAGTCCGATACCGATTCCGATACCGATATTGTGAACCTTGCTTTTTATCTCTGTTTCTAGAATCTTGTAAGTTATAAATTGCTCAAAAGTAAGAATTTACAAGTTATTTGAATGTCAACACATCGACTATTAGAGCTAGCTTTTATTGATATAATGATACTACACTCGAGTGCAATACCAGTATGTAATGTTAGCGTTAAATTTTTGTAGCTCTTTATCAAAACCTTGTTCCTGAATGATTGACAATGCTCCTTATCTTTTTAACAATGTGCTAAATGTGTGTGTGGCTATATTAATTTCCAAGCAAAGTTACTGTGGAACAATTTATCTTACGATACACAATACGATAGTCAAGCAAATCGATACGCGACATGTATCTCAATTTGACAATCCATTTTTGAACAAGTGCTAAAATATCATGACATTTTTTTACACCAAATCATTCCAGACAGAGAGGTGTTTGTGTCTCAGTGTGTGTGAGTGTGGGCGCATACCAAGAAAAAGAAATCCATATATATATAGCAGGACAAGAAATCTCAATAGTAACCCAACCTTATAGCCGTCAAGTGCACTCTGCACTAGCTGCGAGATCTCCACAAACACAGCTTCTTGGGAAGCTTCATGTGTGAACACTTTGTCAAACGTGAAGGAATACTTCTGAGCTGTTCATATTAGAGTAATAAAACTTAAGAATACTGAATCATGAAGCACATAACAAAAGATATACTTAATAGTAAACTATCCCATGACAAGAAACAATAATATATAGCAAAGGAAAGATACATGAATAATGTGGTACCATTGTGCATCAAGTCGATGCCTCGTCCCAGAGCTTCAGTTGATGTTGGATAAGAAACAACTGGCCCTTCAGTGTCGTGAATATCACTGTCAGGTATAGCAGGCCTCACTCGACAGAAAACCCGGATATTACCTTTGAGTTCCTACATAAATACTGCTCAGATAAAAACCTTTTCAGGTAATATTGCACATAAGTAAATAAAATAGTTACCAATATAGTATTGTGCAACTTTTTGCGCAATTTCTCTCCATCGACAATTTGATTTTCAGCATCTGTAATGCGACTTTGCAAATCTTGTATCATTTTCTTCTGATCTTCATACTCAGCCATCGTCTCCGTGGTTGTTAAATCAGCCCTCTAAATAGATGCACAAAGAGTGTAGATATAGTAAAGTTAACTTGCTCCTAACGACAAATCATGTAGTTATATTATGAAAATAATGTGATAAAAGTCACTACTAACCTTCAGCTTTTCATTTGCTACAGCAAGCTGAAGCTCCAATGCCTTTATTTGCTCTCTTTGTGAAGAGCATGCCTCCTACAACAGTTCACAGCAGATAGAAGTTAAAAAAGCAGCAAATAGAAAAGAGTTATGGTACAGGAAAGCAATGAGCAAACCTACCTCAAGGGCAGTGGAAGTTGTCATTATAGTATCCAGCTCCTTGGATGTTTTACCAGTAAGTTCTTTACAATTAGCAATTTCAGAACTCAATATCTGCACCTGCGCTAACTGATGATCACGATCATCTCTTACTTGATGCAATTCACTTCTGAGGCAAACGACTTCATTCTTAAGTTCTTCTTTTTGCTTTACGGCCTCTTGCTGAGAAAACTGGAAACACGCAAAGCAAACTGCAAATGTTAGTTGAATACAATAACAACTACAACTTTATGTGGTTCATATATCAACAATCAATGCAGGCAAAGTTCAAGAGAAAGCTCCAGCATTCCAAATTATCAGATTTAGTTTGAATTTTACAAGAAAGTCGGAAAGCTCTTAGGCACATTGTAAACCCAAAAGTTTGCCAAATGTTTCATACTTCAGTGTGCACTTTATAATGTCTTCAAAATCTTAGGTACGTTTTGTAGTTTCTTTTTGAGTTTTTGAATAGACGTAGCATGAGATCCGCAAACACAATGCCAAGGTTCAGCAGCACCGAAAGTTTAATCATTAGTGGGGCTGGCATGAATTAGACTATTAGATCAATCTGCAATTGAGTACATAACAAATTGGGTAAGCCCAACATTTTATGTAGCCCACGTCTCCTTTCCATGATTTCCAAGGACGCATGGACGCTCCAAAAATCAGTGTCAGGTTATATCATGTCCAAGTCACACATGTATCATACACAACACAGATACTCCAAAATACACTAGGATACACCAAATCAGTGTCCCGGCATGCTATTGTGTCCATATCATGTCATGTTGTATTTTAGTCAATGTAACATAGATCCTTTCTCAACTGAAATGAGTAAAGTCAAATTACGTGGATGATATGCATCTGCAACAAATAATCAATATGCATCTTCATGAGATGTATCCTCGTCTTGATTACATGACAATACAAGCCATCCCCTACCAAAACCCTAACCCCATATTTTTTGTTGAATACCCCCTTTCCATATTTTTTGTTGAATACCCCCTTTCCACACGAATTACTCCAACGCTATCTGTGCCACCAAACGTAACTCAAACTTTATTGGCTTCAAATAATACTGATTAAAGCATTGGAATACTTCATGATTACAGGTGTTTCCGGAGGAAATATAGTGTGTGCTTAGAGATACGCATTTGGGATGAGACGATCAGAGTTTTTTCATATTGTTTATTCTGATAGGAACTGGTCAATCAAGAAGTTTCATCTTTATTTTATGTTTATTCACGATTCTTGATAGGAATGGCTTCAAATCAAGGTTCTCAGTGTCGGTATCAGAATCGGACCCTTTCTATGAGTATCGGGATCGGCCTTATCGACAATATTAGCGGTTTCGGATCGGAGATATTTTTGGTATCGAAAACCAAATGATTATTAATAATTTAGGGGAAAAAATTATACATTTAGTAATGGCTTCAAATCAAGGTTCCCAGTATCGATATCGGAAACGGAGCCTTTCTATGAGTATCGGGATCGGCGTTATCGGCAGTATTTCGGATCGGAATACCGGATTTTTTTGGTATCAAAAACCAAATAATTATTAATACTTTAGGGGAAAAAATCATATATTTAGATTTAGCCATAATTTTAAGCATTTCTTATTGTTTCTAGTAGTTGAAGTTAATTAAATAATAGTCACTCTTGTTGATTGGTTTACCTGAGATACATAATTTCTTTTCATTTACATGCTTTTTACGACCTTACTAGGTTTTCAGACCTTGTTGAATGATTTTTTTTATTGGTTTACCTGAGATAAATAATTTTAAGCCAAATAATTATTATTAATTTAGAAAAAAATATTTTATATATCTAGATCCAGGCATAATTTTAAGCATTTATTATTGTTTCTTAGTAGTTGAAGTTGAATTAAATAATAGTCACCTTGTTGATTGGTTTAACTGAGGTACATAATTTATTTTCATTTACATGCTTTTACGACCTTACTATGTTTTCAGACCTTGTTGAATGGTTTTTTTCCATTCAATTTTATCTGCCAATTTGACTGGGAAAGAGACCCTCAACGTCGGTATCAGTCATTATTGGTAGCGGTGGGTATCGAATCCGGGCATTCCAAACTATATAAGTATCGGCCGTATCGGCCGATACTGCAAACCATGCTTCAAATCAAGAGGTTGCCAGTAGCAAGTGTAAAAGGTCTTTATTGGGACTTCTCAATAAAATTAGCCGGGTTTCCCTGAACTCATCCTCTTACTCAAAAATATTCGTGACCCCTTGCTCTCTTCATAAACTTATAATGATTAAACCATATTGGCCATAGCACTGGTCTACCGCAGTTATTTGCAGCAAGTTCCATTCCCCGACTGCAAAAATTAGGAATCAATATGTAACATGATGCCTTATCTCCATTTTATGTCCCAATTCATGGATTGAATTTTAAAAAGCCAACCAAGATAGGAAACCTTTAATACTAATATCTACTCCCACTGCAACTGCAATTTACCTGCAACACTTTTCATCTGGTATAGTTTGGTCACTTTGGCCCCCTTCAACAAACTTCCAACTTGGTATTGACATGAAATCCAATTGTGATAAAACAAGGAAGCTTACATACCAATTTAAACATTGCTAAAGATAAGAAAAAAGATTTACAATATCATTACTTTTGTCAACAAGCCAATTGCAATAACAACAGGATTGAAATCGAATACGGTGGTTATAAAAATATATAAGTGAAAGTATACAACTAGGCTACTCAGCACAATAGAACAATTTAAGTTCATAGTTGTTCTAACAATTTCTGAAGCTCTAGACAAGATATAAACTCATACAAAGAACTATAGAATGTTATATAATAGTATCACCTCAGATCATCAGATAATATACAGTTCATCACAATAAGTTAGCATGTGCATCAATTCTAGACTTACCCTGGAAGAGTCCAACTGATTTTTCAGCAAGTTAGCATGGTCCCTCAAACCAGTGACAGATTCCATCATAGCACTTTTCTCCTTCTGCAGCCGTGAGATAGTTTCCCCATTTTTAACAGCATCTGCTTGAAGATTGCTATTATATTGCTGCAAGCTAGTGTTGTACTCTTGCAACCTCCTATTTGTTTCTTGCAGTATTTTAATCTTGCAGTGCGACATAGAAGAATATAGAGTCAAAACAGAGCCTTTAGGTTGCACTTGGATAATTCAAGAAAGCACTTGTCACCTGATCATTGCTCCGTTCCAGCTCTTGAGTGATCCTTTGAAAATCTTCTGACAAGGAAGCTAGTGTATTTTCACACGTAGCCCTAGCCTCAGCTTCTTCCTCAAAAGACTTAATTGCAGCCTATCATTTTTTTTATTTCCACATTCCATTAGAAACATTGAAAACCCAACAGTTGGAAATATTTGCACTAAAAAGTACGCACCAACTTTTCATCTCTTTCCTTGCTCAAATTCTCCTTCAAAGACAAACATTCTCTCTGAAGATCCTCAATCATTGCATTCAATTCTTTAAGCTGAAGATTCCTCTGTGTTTCTACATGAACAAAATTAACTATGCATTAACATTTAAGTTCACCATGTGCCAAGAAAAAAATGTGAAGTAAAAGAAAGAGATGGAGAAGTTGAAAGGTGACCATTACCAATCTCTGTGTGCCTTTTCTCTTCAGATTTTAATAAATCCTGAATCTTCTCCTGCTCCATCAAATAACCATCTTCAAGTTCCATAAACCATTTGATGCAAGTTCTCAGCTTTTTAATATACTCCATCATCTGCTCGTTCTTTCCCTAAAGGTTCCGAATAGCACAAAACCATGTCAAAGCTTCAGAAGAAAAAAACATCACAAATGCTAGAAATAGAAACTCTCCAGTTACTAGGAACTATAACAACAGAAAAGGTGATACATTGCAAACCTAATGAAACAACCTAGCATTACTCGAGTCCTCCCCCTTAAAACTCAAAAGCTACAACAATAGCAAATTCATATTTGCCATGATATGAATAGCTATATTAGTAGAGAACGAAAAATTAGCTCCATCTGACATTCTAGAGCTTTCTAATATTATGAACAACAGCTGCACTAGCAATATTATGAGGAAAGTTTCTTTTACAATTAAAATTAATATAAGAGAAATGATGATTTCTTAAGCTAAATAAAGCAGGACTTTTTGTGACACAATAGACTCAGTTCATTTTTTGCCACACAGCAGCCTGGGTCTATTTTAGTTTCTGTTCTCGATTGGACAAAAATTGAATTCGCACAGAGGATAGTGATATTTTAACGTATAGCAGACTATTTTTGCATAATATATACATAACCTCCAATAGTGTACTTCTTGCTTACACAGGAATACGGACTTGTAGATAAAATACACATATGCACATATAAAATTATCTAGTTTACAACAGAACTATCCAAAATTCATGCCTTAGTTTACACCAGAATAATGCACACAATCGATAAAACAATATTACGAGTGCCTAGGGACCATTTAGCAAAGTTACATGACTACTTTGGGTCCTACTGAAAAGCTTTACATGGTAAGAGCCCTGGCAAAACCCTCTTATGTAGCATTAGCAACAATTCTCTGCAGCATGTTGGAGTGTAGCCAGCAAAACTGTAGGGAGTCTAGGGACCACGTATAGAATGAGAAATTACATTGCGCTAGTGTTATGTCAAGGACAGACAGTTATGGATGTGCTTCGAATGTGACATGAGGTATGTCAGGATTCAGCCGTTGAACACCCCTCCTCCGCTCTACAACTTTGTCTTACGGTCGCGGTTCAGATTCACTTTGCACAAAAATTGAGGTAAACCTACCATAGAATTTGAGAGAATCTAGATTAAAGTAACTGAAATATATAGATCTGTTAACTATTTGATGCAGGACCTCATCTTTCAAGAACATGCTATGATTACTCAATTAAGTCAAGTAAGACCTACAACTTCAACAACCGATGAGCTCTTAGAATGTTTTACTGCAATTACAAGCTTACCATTTCCTCAAACCATACAAAAGACCAAAAATCACAAATTCATAGTAAAAGAAATTTTTTTAAACATACATAGAAATAGATAATGGTAAAGAGCAATGAAGTGTTAGTGCAAAACTTAACTCGCAATAAATTTCAAAAAAAAGGAACCAAAATTTCACAAAAATGGAACAAACCAGCTCTCCATTAACCAACTAATTGATCCCACGCTAATTGTAACTAATAACTATTATGGTTTCTTACTATTCAACAACATATGTTGCACTATGCCAAATATTACAAACATCCAACTAAATATATATTACCTTGAAGTCCATCTTGTTCTTCCCCTTCATCTTTTCTGCCAGAACCCGCTCGACATCCTCGCGGCAGCTAAAGTCGACTCCACTGCTTGCACCATCGGAACCCATGGAATGTGCCGGCTCGCCAAGCCCGCCGGAGGCGGGACCACCATTGATGGCGGAGAGAACTTGTCTTGGCCGACTCGAGGGCACCACCATCTTTCCTACCCCGATTCTCCGCCGCTTGTCCAGTGGAAGCTCATCTACAGTCTCCTTCTAAAGGGAGCCAGAATTAAAAATAAAATAAAATAACAAATATGGGTTATTTTAGTAAGACCTAGTTCAAAAATTGAGACATGGGACTAAAGAACTAAGTTTTAGGCTGTGTTACAGGGAAAAAGAGATGGAAACGGGATCATGAAGAAATGAGGGGATCCGTTTCTTCTTGATCCCGTCATGATTTACTTTCCTTTCCCTTCACTTTCTACTGAAGCATAAAAAAACACTATAAACCATATAATCCCAATTAGGAAACAAAATATAACCCCTGTATTCCCAGAATTCGAATATAAATCTCCTTAAATGCAAGAAATCTCCTTCTATTTCAAAAATTAATGCGGGAAAAATCACATGCCCAAAATTCTCCTTTTGCACCAAAATTAAGGCAAGAAAAGGAGAGAAAGGGGAAACAAGCTCGAGCCCAAAATTCCTAAACCTAATCTACTAAATCCAGCTTCCATATAAAATTCAAGCAAGAAATTGTTACAACAACATCGAAGAAGAAAACCCTAGAAATTTGAAAGCACGGAGAGTAGAGAGAAGCGAAGCTCACATTGTTTCCTGGAGTTCTGGGAGGGAGGTTCTGGCCCCGCGAAGACATTACTTAAAGGGAAAACTTAGGGTTAGGTTTCGTAGGGAGCTGTCGGTTGGTGGGGCTAAGTGAAGTAGAAGGAAGAAGAAGAAGGGAGGGAGGGACCTCGACGGAAAACACGAAGAAACCACCGCTTCTGAAGTAAAAAAAAAAAAAAATCGCTCCTTTTTCCCCCTTCGATTCTTCGTTCTTCAAATTAGGGTTAGGGTTTCCGAAATCGAGATCGAATCGGTGGGAGGAGAGAGAAAGAGAGCGGGGTTTTGAAATGTTTTGAAATTGGGAATGGAGCGGAGTCTCGAACCTTTTCAGTGGCAATTCCGTAAAATAACCGAAATCTTACGGGCATTTGAGCAACGGTCGGGTGATGCATCCTTTTTACCAGAAAGGAGGGACCGCATACGAATGTGTATGCGGGTGCGACGTTTTTGGTTGGGACATGGCCTTCACTTTTTTCAAGTTTGCAACAAAAACATTCTTAAGAGGTTCATTTGTTGAGATAGATGTGATGTTGCAATCCTACCAAATTGTTGATGGATGTGACTATGCACCCATCATTAGCAGTGCCATCTAATTGTCACACATAATCACTTTGTTTTCATTCCATCTATGTGGATAATGAGATCATTTGGGGACAATTGTCCCTAATTAATCGCGATTACTTGTCAGTTAAAACTAACGATATTTTTTGTCTTGTTGAGTCTTACAGAATCAAAGTTATCGACTCAGACATTTTATTTGAGGACCATATGGAATACATGGATCTAGACCACTTGGTCTAAAATGACTTAGTATTTCTGGTATAGGCAAATCAAACATTTGCTTCTTGAGTAGCATAAGCTATTTCGCAATAATTGTATATGTTACGAAACGACATACAAAATATCGAATAAGGTGACCGACACTTGTGGCAAATTTAAGAATACAAAAATATATAAGTGAAAGTCATAACCATAACAAAATACCGATAAAGCGAGACCATTACTAAATAATATTGCAAAGGTTTACAAGATAGCTACGACTTCGATACCCGTGATACCAAATAAAGTATACAAAGAGATACCAATAACTCCTAAAGATTATGTCCAATAAATTTAAAAACCCAATCTCTCTCTTTCTCTTACTACCTAACATCTCTTTTGAGCACAATTATCTACAAGAAACCCTAGACCCGTTAAATATGGAAGAATATTAGTGTCTATAATTTATTTTTTATTGCTATAACTTAGGACATTGTTTATTCTTTTCTAAAATTGTAGGAATTATTCTGTTTTGATTTCATAACGACAAATTTTTTTAAGGTATAACTAGTAGTCTAAATTTAGATGCATAAGTTTTTCCCTACTTCATACTTATCCTAGTCATGGGCGGAGCTAGAATAGGCAAGTGGGGTCATATGACCCCACTAAAAACTATATATATATATATAGTGTTGTTCTTGTGTCTCTCTTCCTCTCTTACGTCGTGTCGTATCTCTGTCTTCTGTCGCGCCTCTCTCTCCATCATTTATCATGTAACACATCTAAATATATTTTAGTTTTGTCCTATTTTTTTAAATAATTTGTCCCCTATTGATTCATGTCCTAATTGATTTTGTCCTTATTTGCTCTTAGATGACAAGATTTAATTTGCTCTTAGAATAATGCAATTATTTGCTACAATAATATTCTTCGATTAAGAAAACATAAAAAAATATAAAGTCAAAGTAAATTAGTGGTAGGAAATAAAATATTTTTATCCTGTTTTTACTTGAGGGAAAAAAATAATATCTAATCATCATAAGATCCTAGGATGGCAAGGTTCGTGACTAAAATTGTAGGATTCAAATATGGATTTTAAGATACATTGATTTTCTCGATCAAATGGTCAAAAAATGATCAAAAAGACCTTGTATGATCTGACTATAATGACACTAAAGTTTAAGGTTCTGACTATATTGGTTTAGAAATGTTTACTTATTAATGTCAATAGTATTTTGAACTGAATAAAAAAATGAGCAGCTACAGTAGGAAAACTATAATGGACAACCAAGGTTAGGTATAAAAAAAGGATTTTGTGGCTAATATATGCAAAAAAAAAATCTTTATATTAAAAAAAATGGATTAAAAACTTTGTCAATTGTGAAGCCCATGACTTTTATTTTATTTTTAGTGTCCATATTTTATATTGTTTGGTGAGCCTTTTGTTTTTAGCCCATAACTTAAGCCTTGGTACCCACAATCCGAAGCCCAAAACCCATTAGACTTACCCATTATCCCACTCCCCGGTTCTCTCCCAGATCCGCTCTCCATGCCCACGTCCTCTCCTTCTTCATCTCACGTAACATTTCTTCAGAAGTTCAGAAACCCCACAGAACGTTCACAATCCCATTTCCCACAAAAAAATTCATAACTTCCTCCTTCCTCCAGAAAATCCAAATCCGAGACCACCACCGCGCTCTCCTTGCCGCCCTCTCCGATTCCAGACCCCACTTGTAGTGCCCCATCCCTACAACGTGCTCCGTTGTCCGTCCACGGGGTGCGCGAGAAAGAAACACTGTCGCTATCGACTCGATCGGGACCGATAGGTCGGGATCGATCGAACGGGAACGGTTGAATTAAGATCCATTCCCCGTTATGGAATGGCTTCTTCGGAACCAAGTCCCATATTCAGCGGACAGCGCCTCAAGGATTGACTCTGCGGCTGAGTCGGAAGATACCTCCCGTTGCTCTGCTTTTCACGCCGCTTGCGTTGGTTTTGGCTTTGTTTTCTGAATGCGTTTTCATGAATATTGTCAGTCCCTGTTTTACAAAATTGATTTAATTAATGTTATTTAGTTGCTAATGACATGTTAAGCTTGAAAATAATTTATTATGATTTTTAGGAATTTTTTTATAATTTTTAAATGATTTTTAAATAGTTTTTAAGTTAAAATATATTATTTTGTAATTAACTCAATTGTTTTAATATTATTATGTAATATTTAGATTTATTTTAATATCGTTTTGTAATAAAATCAATTGTTTTAATAGGAGTTTGCAAATAAATATTTGCAAACTATTTGGTTTGGGACTTTCTGCAATTTCCTAAACTACAGGGACCTAACTGCTAAACCTACCTACCCCCCCCCCCCCGTTCTCTCTCTCCTCTCACTCACCCACTCCCCGACGACCGACCAGCTGCCGACGACCGGCCAGCTGCCCCCGCTATTCCCGGCCGACCCAAGACCCTAACCGATCTCCTAACCCTATAAATAGGACCCCCAGACCAAACCCTAACTCTAGCTCACCACCACGACCACCCCGACCTCCTTCTTCCCCGACGATAACCCACTTCCCCTTCGCCTGAACCCTAGCTCCGACCACACCCCACCGCCAACTCCACAGCCGCCTATACTACCCACAACCACCACCGAATAATTCGCCACGCTGAGACAAGTCCAGCGCCACCCGAGCGCCGCGTCCTCGACGCCCCTAGCCGCCGTCAGCACACTCGACGACCCTCCAGTTCGTCGGACACGTGAGTAACACCCTATAAACTGTGTCGTGCGTGTCCCAGTCTCCCACATGCGACTCGTCGTGTCTTGACAAACCTAGGGGTAAGTCTGGACACGTTTAACTCGACCCATGCGTGTCCCAAACAGTCGGGACACTTGGACTCAGCCATCTCTTCGTGTCCCAAACAGTCAGGACACGAAGTTGGCTATCGGGTTTAAATCCGCTAACCTAAAAAAAACCTAACTAACACTAACCCAAACCCTACCCCTAACACACAACTCGGGCTGACCCCTTGCCAGCCCGATCGAGACCAAGAACTCGACCCCCTTGGGCCGAGTTCGAACCCCCCTTCCTTGTTTTATTTCTTTTTTTTGTTTTGTTTTATTTTATTATTATTATTATATATATATATATATATATATATATATATATATTTATATATATATATATATATATATATATATATATATATATATATATATATGTATGTATATATATTATTATATATATATATTGTTATATATGTATATATACAGTATTTGTATATATATATATATATATATATATATATATATATATATATATGTGTGTGTGTGTGTGTGTGTGTGTGTGTGTGTGTGTGTGTGTGTGTGTGTGTAAATACAAAATATATATATATATATATATATATATATATATATATATATATATATATATATATATATATATACTGTCTTTAAGTATTTGTCTTTAAGTATATATATATATATATTATTATATATATACTATTTTATATGTATATGTATGCAGTATTTGTATATGTATATATATATGTTTTACATTGAGTATTTCTATATATATATATATATATATATATATATATATATATATATATATATATATATATGTATATATATATATATATATATATATATATATATATATATATATATATGTATATATATATATATATATATATATATATATATATATATATATATATATATCCATTATGTTTATATATATAAATATCTATATATTTTTATGTATATATATAAATATTGTAGTTATATGTTTATTCTACCTTGTACAAAATATTGTTATGTAAAATTTTACAAGTTACTTTATTATATATTTTGTGACTTGTATATTTTTACCACTTTAAAAATATATTATTATTATTTAAATTTCTGTATTTTATTTGTTATGGCCAATTGATGTCCAAACCTAGCATGAGTTTTTGGGCCCAATTGTGTCTAATACATTCAGAGTCTGTACAAGTCATATTGGACTTGATTCATGGCTCTGGGTCCTGTATTTGGACTTCGGTTCAATTCAAATACATGGACAAAAATAGTAAATAATTAATTAATTAATTTACAAAAACTGTTGCTTACTGTTTTTGAATTTTTATATATATTTTAAGTGCTATAAAAATCTGGAAAAATTATATTTAAATACTCTGTTAATTTAGAGAATTTTTTATAATTTTTCCAGCATTTATTAAGTGCTGTTGGTATTTTATAAAAATAGAAAAACAGAACTCATTTTCAGTATATTTATGTTTGTTGATTTTTAATAAATATTTATGAGGGTTTATAAATTCCAAAAAAATTAGTATAAATTTCTATAATTTACAAGGATCATTTTGGTACTTTATTCTATTTAAAATGGAGATTTTTGTCTATCTCAAAAATTGTTGGATCATAGTGTACAGTTTATTTTAATTATGGCATAGTTACGACTTACAACTTTTTGTGTTATTTTGAGTTATAGTCGTATTGAACCCCACCCCACACTAGTGTAACGACCCTAGAAAGTTAGTTTGAGTATTGTGTCACCCCACATTGGTCTCCTATGCTAAAGTCACCATTTGGCTAGGTGTCCAATCAGAAAGTCGTATTGCACCACTAGTGTCGTAGTGTTTAACTTAGGATAAAAACTAAGTTTATGTATTTATTTATACAGTGACGAGTTACCAGGCATCTATAGCAATTTTATCGCTGCCTTGCTTTGCTAAAGGCAAGTACCTCTACAAACTTTACATACTGCTATAACAATAAACTGTGATTTTCCAACCATGTTAAATGCTAATCCTTGGGGTAGCAAGTTAAAACTTTACATGTTGTATTACTTTCAGTCTCTACCATGTTTAGGACAGTTTTTATATCTCTCACATGTTAAATAACGGGTTAAGAAAAAACTGTTAGTAGTGGTTCTCAAGTGGTGGCAAGGTGCACTTGCCTATAGGTGATGGTGTTGTGTAGAGGAAGGAAGAAGAAGAAGAAATAAATGGAAAAATGAGGAGAGAGAAAAGTAGGTGGAGATTTATGATGGTGGGTTGTGGTGGAATGAGGGTGGAGAATAGGTTAAGGTGTTCCTCTCATGATGAACCAAACCAACTCCACAAAATAAAACCAAGCCATGGTCCAAAACCCATTTACGAGAAACCAAATCCACAAGTCGAGAAAATAAAATACGTGCCAAAATCAAATTATGAGTACAAATACGAAATACAGGAAATACGGAAAATGAGGGTGACAACTCTACCCACCTTAAAAGAATTCCGTCCTCGGAATTTAATCAGGGAGCTAGAGATTGCCACGACAAGCTACACTAAGCACAGACAAGCTACACTAAGCAGTTCAATCATACAATCACACATGCAATATAGGAATGAAGAGCGCAAGGCATAAGGAAGACATTATACCTTATGAGTCAAACAGGTAGGGATAACGTGATCGGATATCATCCTCACACTCCCACGTTTGACTCTCCCAAGGAGCGATGAACTCAAGCAACATGAACTAAACTGATAGTCTTGCGCTTGAGGTCTCTTTCCTTGGTCAAACAGGGACACGGGCCTTTTCTCATACGAAATGGTTGGTACCAATAACCATTTTCGAATGATCTAGGACATGGCTCGGGCCCGGGATATACCGTTGTAATTAGGACACATGAAACATGACACGTGTCCCGCATAACAATGGCGGAAAGCAAGACAATAGGACACAGATACCTCTCTGTCGATTCTGGATCTGGGCCTGGGCCATGGCGAACTGCTGAGACCTCTGCTGCTGGAAAGCCTGGGCCTGAGTCGGCAATGGCCTCGGGGGCTGGTACTGCTGCTAAAACACTTGGGCCTGAGGCGGCAATGGCCTCGGCAATTGTTGCTGCTGCTGGACTGGTACTGGAGCTGGTGCTGGTCCCCTAACCGAGGGACTAGATACTGTTGATGCTGAATCGACTCTGAATGGGCAGGACCCCACCCTATGGTCCGGTGCCCCACACAACAAGCATAATCTCAGCACCTTACGACACTCTGACACAACGTGTCCAGGCTTTCCACATTAAGAACAACCCACGGCGGAAGGCTGCGCTTGCATCTATTTCTGCGGAGGATACGTCGGGGTAGAGTGCTGAACCGACGTAACTGAGGTTGCTCGCCTCGGAGTTCCAATGGTCAAAGCCCTAGCTGCTGGGGCTGGTGCTGAAGACTGATTCATTTGACTGTGGGACCGCTTCCGACCTCCGGTCCTATCTACAATCCTCTGGGAGGTATACTCGTGCCTCCTTGCGGCTCGCAAGATGGCATCAAAAGTTCTGTGCTCGAACTGTTCTACTGCCAATATGATCTCCAAGTGGAGCCCCTGCTGGAACCGCTGGGTCCTATCAAACTCGGTCGCCACCAAAGTGGGAGCAAACCGACTAAGCCTAGAAAACTCCGATGCATAACTGTCGACCGTCCTGCCTCCTTGCTTCAAGTTGGCAAATCTGGTCTGTAGGTCATATCGAGCCACCGCGTCGAAATACTTGGTCTGGAATCTTTCGCTAAACACTGTCCAAGGAACAGGTGCTGTCAATCCCACCGCTTGCATGGCCCACCAGTTGCGGGCTAGATCTAATAACTGCAGGCGCACCACCGCCACATTCTCGTCTTCTGGAGTCTTCGCGGCCTCTAGAATAACTTCTGTATCCTGGAGCCAAGCATCTGCAGTAATGGCATCCTCGGTGCCGTCGAAGAATGGAGGGTTCAGGCGCTTGAAACTGTTGGATGCACTGTTTCCCGGATGACCGCCTCTGTTCAGAGCATCTTGTACTGCCTGGTGCAATGCATCACCTCGACGATCTTGAGAAGCTAACAATGATCTGATGAGACCTTCCAAAGTGCCATCATCAGGCTCTACTGGCTGGACTGGCTGAACTGGGGGCACTGGTCCTTCAGAAGGCATGGCTCGAGAGGCTGCTGCTGAGGACTGAGCTTGATCTTCTTGCTGTTGCTGGGCTGCTGGCTGAGCTCCTTCCGGCTGATCAACAGGAATGATGCCACTGAAGCAATGACATCAGGGATATTAAGGAAGGACCAGGATAGAACAATGATGCAAGCATGTTATCAAGTCAGGGATCCAAGGAGATAAGAAGATACGAGTGGAGATCAAAGGTGAGTACAGATTGAGACATCTATCTGGTAAACCCCCACATATCTTGATTGACAAGACCTGCATGGGCCACCACTACGGGTCGTGTCACGCCCCAGAACCAGAATACTGGAGAGCGGGGGCGGACATAGCCAGCTACGTATAATGAAATGGAATCCATCTCACTATACGGTCACGGCTGTCTAGATATGTGAGGGTTTATCTACAAGCCATCAGTCTCTTAGGGCCATAAATTATCCTATTGTCTTAATCTCAACCAACTATTAATAATCACAAGATATCAGATCACCAAATATACAATTGTAAGGCGTCCCAAACATTACATATCCAGATGATCATGAAGCTAGTCGTACAAAATGTAAGGACTAGCAAGAGTTAAGTCATACATGATCAACCTCGAGTTGCCAATCATGTTACAGCCCGTAGGCAGACAGTAAGTAAAAGTGCATCGAGCTAACAGGTGCTCGTCGGCTAAACGCCTCAAAAGAATAATTTTTA
This sequence comes from Iris pallida, assembly GCA_029216955.1. Classification (NCBI taxonomy): domain Eukaryota; kingdom Viridiplantae; phylum Streptophyta; class Magnoliopsida; order Asparagales; family Iridaceae; genus Iris; species Iris pallida. Next base: position 4,340,411 of record JANAVB010000799.1, on the reverse strand, counting down.
CAATAGAGTGAGTGAAACAAAATAGAAAACTCACTCGTTGTCCGGGTTTCGTCTAGTGTTCACTATCGGGCTGGAAGACAGGTAGATCCTCTGGAGCTGCTCTGGTATCTGGCCATACAAAACCAGCTGGGTCAGACCCCAGAAAGAGCAAGTGCCACAAAGGAGGCCACGAAATAAGAACAAAAACCAGCAATCAGCACAATAATATAATTACATAATAGAAGACAGTAATTTAAGAAAAGCATGATGGGTAATATAAAAGACAATCTTGTATAGAATCACTAAAAAGATAGGACATATGGAAAAGCATGACAGGATGATATACGATGAGATAACCATGGGACTATTCAAATGGCCAGGTTACAACCCGTAAACCAAACAAGGACCGGGGTTATAACCCTTCGTCTGAACGAAACTTGGTTTCCCACCATTTATCGGCAAGGTGAATATAAGAAATCAGGTCAAGTAACAATCTGGGGTGACAATCATTATAGTGACAATCTGGAGTGACAATCCTTCAATCATTCTGGTACAATCTTACAATCAATCAATTCTAGACAATACTATACTGGACTAGACTCCATCCAAGCAATTACGGCCAATCATTGCCTACGGCTTTCTACATTAACTAACTAGGATTATCACAAACCTAATTACTAACAAGATGCAATGAGATGTTCCTTCAGCCACAAGCCCTGCAGCTAATCCAGGTTATCCAGGCGATTTGAATTCATTAAGCAGTTATCAATAATTATGTGCCCCAAACGACGGTGAGCTGGAAATGTTCCCTACTCGATGGCAGGCTACAAGTCCAAACAATTGCGGCCGGGATAACGGGATTGCCTGTAACTGGAGAAATCTCTCATGACTACTGAATTATTCTAGTTATTAGCCTTAATCCATTTTAGTAGGTACTCCTGACCGTGGTACTCAGGAGTCCCATCCTAGACATGATGCGAGACTGGACAAGTGGATTTAACAAGCAAGAAAGAAAGAACCACCCACGGTGTCAAGGCAGGTCAAGTTACAAGTTACAAGTCAAGTCAAGTCAGGAGTGCGCCGCCACGGGCCACTATCATGTCAGGTTGGTCATGTCAGGAGTGCACCACTACGGGTCACTGTCGTGTTATGCTAGTTCCTTGTCATACCAAGCCATGTACAATAGTCATTCCAAACATATTAAGTAAATTCAAGTTCATGACAAAAGGCGTAAGGATATAAAATAGGCGTAAAATATCTAATAAAATATCAATGTACAGGGCTATAGAAGATCCAGGCTTAAGGAAAATAAAACCAAATCTTCATAATAGGACAGATTGCGCAAGGGTCCCTGGGGTCGGGTTGCGCAGGAGTCAAGTACGCCAGGGGCCAACTGCGCAGGGGTGAGCTGCGCAGGGTACCAACTGCGCAGGGGTGGATGGCGCAGCAGATGGTTTGCGCTGATTCAGGTTGCACAGGAAATGGATGGTGTAGGGCCAGATTGCGCAGGAACGGACTGCGCATGGATGGATTGCGCAGAAGTGGACTGCACATGAGCAGACTGCGCATGAGCAGACTGCGTATGAATCCATGCGCACTCGGGTTGAGTGCAGTTCGCCAAGGGGCAAGCTGCGCGGTCGGTACTGCGCTAAAGAGCGCTGGCCGAGGGGGATACGCAATCCAGTACTGCGCTAAAGAGCGCAGGCTGCTGTCTTCTTCTCCAGGCCGAGAAGAATACTCCAAGAACTCCAAAGTTCAAAACTTCATAACTTGATCAAATCAAAACGAAATTTAGATTTTCAAAGCTCTAACTTGAGTAAAATTAAATTCTCTTCCACATGGAAGCATCAAAACAAACTAAAATCCAAGTTAAATAGATCAAAATCATACAAATCCAAAAATAGTAAAAACCTAGATCTAGAACAATGGAAACTCCAAATCATAAAATGTCAAGTTCTAATGTTGATCTTCATAGCCTAATCTAGCTAATAGACAAATAAAAAGTGGTTCTCAAGTGGTGGCAAGGTGCACTTGCCTATAGGTGATGGTGTTGTGTAGAGGAAGGAAGAAGAAGAAGAAATAAATGGAAAAATGAGGAGAGAGAAAAGTAGGTAGAGATTTATGATGGTGGGTTGTGGTGGAATGAGGGTGGAGAATAGGTTAAGGTGTTCCTCTCATGATGAACCAAACCAACTCCACAAAATAAAACCAAGCCATGGTCCAAAACCCATTTACGAGAAACCAAATCCACAAGTCGAGAAAATAAAATACGTGCCAAAATTAAATTACGAGTACAAATACGAAATACAGGAAATACGAAAAATGAGGGTGACAACCCTACTCCGCCAGAGCATGGAGCGTTCTGAGGAACGTACCATGGTCCCGCCCCCTGTAGAGCTACGACAGAGAGCAGGGACAATCAAGGACTTCATGGGTCTGAACCCCAAGGAGTTCTTAGGGACTGAGGGCATAGTTGTAGCAGATGATTGGCTAGACTCGGTAGAGAGGAAGCTCCTTGGAGTTAGGATGCCGGATGACCTCCAGGTCGAGGCAACGAGATTTCTGCTGATAGACTTGACATGAGTTTGGTTCCGGAATGAGCCACTATTCGCGAGAGGGAAGGCCACTTGGGACCAATTCAAGACCCAGTTCAAGAAGAAATTATTCTCGACCACCGCCAGGGTAGCCATGGGGCTACGATTCCAGAACATCCAGCAGGGAAACCGTTCTGTTGACGAGTATGTGACAGAGTTTAGTCGCCTGAGCCATTTTGCTCCTAGTCTAGTTGCAGACCCAGAGGAGATGACGCGTAGGTTTTGCCATAGTCTAGTTCCAGACATTGGCATTCTTATAGTGGCGAACGGTACGACTGACTACTACCAGAGCCTAGAGTTGGCCCGGAGCATAGAGGAGCATCTTCAGTCTTACAAGAGGCCGGCTTCTGTACACCTTGAGGGACCCTCCAAGCGTCAGGCTTTCCAGCAGAAAGTACCGACGCCACACCAGCAGACATACCGTCCTCCCACACCGCATCATCCGACCCTGCCAATTAAAGCCCCGGGACCCCGGCAGCAGCAGAAGAGAGCTTTTTGTACATTCTGTAAAAGGGTAGGCCATGACGCTTTCATCTGTAGGAAGAGGTTAGGGCAATGTTTAGCTTGTGGGTCTGCCACACATCAGCTCCGGAACTGCCCAGTAGCTAAGGTATCTAGAGGGCCGCTTCCGACTCAGCAGCAGAGGTTTAGGCAATATCTGCATCAGCAGAAAGGACCCCAGGGAAAGACTTATAGTTTGGCCCTTGAGCCGGAGCCGGAGCCGGATTCGGAGCCCGATTATTTGGCTGACGTCATCACAGGTCATGTTTATTTGCATACTTTTCTAGCTCTATGCTTGTTTGATTCTGGTGCATCTTATAGCTTTCTGTTATTAGAGTTTATGCATAAACACCACTTAGTAGCTACACCTACCGAGGAGATGAGTAGAGTAATGACGGGTGGAGGACCAGTGCCCATTAGAGCTATCTATAGATGCTCTATTACTATAGCCGGGAGAGAGTTCAGGGGACGATTCTTTGTGATGCCACTCCCCGGGTATGACATCATATTGGGGATGGACTGGCTTAGCTATGCCCATGCAGCTATAGACTGTCATGAGGGTAGTATTCTGTTCAGTCCCCCAGGCACGATATCATTCAGTATCAGGAGGACAGGGCCGGAGATCAGCCTAGAGCTGAACTGTTGTGCGACAGTTGGGGAGATAGCACCGCCACACCCTATCATTAGGGAGTTTATGGATGTATTCTCCGAGGATCTTCCAGGACTTCCGTCTGACAGAGATGTGAAGTTTACTATAGATTTATTACCGGATTCATCACCAGTATCCCGGGCTTGCTATAGAGTGAACCCCAAGGAGGCCGTAGAGATGAAGGAGCAGATTGATGACCTGTTGAAAAAGGGTTTCAGTCGATCTAGTGCTTCTCTATGGGGAGCGCCAATGCTCTTTGTGCCTAAGAAGGATGGTACAGTTCGGTTGTGTATTGACTACCGGTCTTTGAATACCATCACCATTAAGAACAAATATCTTCTACCCAGGATAGATGATTTGTTCGACCAGTTGAGTGGGGCAAAAGTATTTTTCAGGATAGATTTGAGATCCGGGTACCACCAGGTGAAGGTCAGGGCAGCAGACATCCAGAAGACGGCGTTCAACACGAAGTACGGGCAGTACGAGTTTCTGGTAATGTCATTTGGTCTCACAAATGTGCCAGCTGTCTTTATGAATTTGATGAATAAGACATTTCACTAGTATCTGGATAAGTTCGTAGTAGTGTTTATCGACGACATCCTGATATACTCGAAGACACCGGATGAGCATGCAGAGCACTTGCGGACGGTTTTGGGGATTCTGAGACAGGAGAGGTTGTTTGCCAAATTGTCAAAGTGTGAGTTCTTTTTGGACCGAGTGGAGTTTCTCGGTCATATAGTTACTGGAGAGGGGATCTCGGTGGATCCCAGGAAGATTGCTACAGTTGAGACATGGAAGGCTCCGACGTCAGTTTCAAAGATCATGAGCTTTCTGGGTTTAGCCGGCTATTATAGAAAGTTTGTCTAGGACTTTGCTAGGATAGCTGAACCCATGACAAAACTGATGCGGAAGGACGCAGAGTACATCTGGTCAGAGGACTGTCAGGCAGCATTTGAGGAGCTGAAGAGGAGGCTGACGACCGCTTCAGTTTTGACATTACCTTCAGGATCTGGAGGTTTTACCATATACAGCGATGCTTCGGGAAAGGGGCTAGGATGTGTCCTACAGTAGCATAAAAAAGTGATTGCTTATGCATCTAGGCAATTACGAACTCATGAGCGGAACTATCCTACCCATGACCTAGAGTTAGCTGCGGTGATCTTTGCACTCAAGTTATGGAAACATTACTTATACGGAGAGCGTGTGGAAATTTTTACTGACCACAAGAGCTTGAAGTATGTGTTCACACAGAAAGAGCTGAACATGAGACAAAGACGATGGTTGGAGTTGATGAAGGACTTTGACATCGATTTACAGTATCACCTCGGAAAGGCAAATGTGGTGGCAGATGCGCTGAGCAGGCATCCGATGGCATGGTATCTGATGATAAATCGGCATTTACGGAAAGATCTGGAGAAGCTCGGTATCGATATAGTTCGGCCAGGATCAGTGATACAGATGATGGCGCTTGACATTCAGTCAGGTTTGATAGAGCAGATCAGGGAGGCACAGTCTATAGATGAGAGCCTTCGCAGACTTCGAGCCCAGGCTTTAGCTAGATTGCTGGATGACTTTACCGTAGCAGAGGACGGATCCTTGAGGCATGGCAGCCGATTGTACATGACGAAGGGAGAGCTGATAGAGGCAGTCTTGCATGAGGCGCACCGATCGAGATATTCTATTCACCCTGGTGCTAACAAGATGTACCGTGACTTGCAGGAACATCTTTGGTGGCACGGGATGAAGAGAGATGTATCACGTTTTATTTCGAGATGCCTAGTTTGCCAGCAGGTCAAGGCGGAGCGCCAGAGGCCAGCTGGTCTATTGCAGCCGTTACCCATTCCCGAGTGGAAGTGGGAACACATTGCAATGGACTTCGTCTCAGGGCTTCCTCGTTCCCAAGGAGGGAAGGATGCCATTTTGGTCATTGTGGACAGGCTGACGAAGTGTGCGCACTTCATACCCTTCAAGGTGGGGCTTTCCACCGAGAAGTTGGCGGAGCTATACATGCAGCAGATAGTTCGCTTGCACGAAGTACCAGTGAGCATCGTGTCGGACAGAGACAGCAGATTTACGTCCCACTACTGGAGGAGCTTGTAGGAGGAGTTGGGCAGTCGGCTCAAGTTCAATACGGCTCCTTCTTCCCCGACGAGAACCCACTTCCCCTTCGCCTAAACCCTAGTTCCGACCACACCCCACCGCCAACTCCACAGCCGCCTACACTACCCACAACCACCACCGAATAATTCGCTACGCTGAGGCAAGTCCAGCGCCACCCGAGCGTCGCGTCCCCGACGCCCCTAGCCGCCGTCAGCACACTCGACGACCCCCCAGTTCGTCGGACACGTGAGTAACACCCTATAAACTGTGTCGTGCGTGTCCTAGTCTCCCACATGCGACTCGCCGTGTCCTGACAAACCTAGGGATAAGACTGGACACGTTTAACTCGACCCTTGCGTGTCCCAAACAGTCAGAACACTTGGACTCAGCCATCTCTTCGTGTCCCAAACAGTTAGGACATAAAGTTGGCTATCGGGTTTAAACCCGCTAACCTAAAAAAAAAACCTAACTAACACTAACCCAAACCCTACCCCGAACACACAACTCGGGCTGACCCCCTGGCCAGCCCGACCGAGCCCAAGAACTCGACCCCCCTGGGCCGAGTTCGAACCCCCCTTCCCTGTTTTATTTCTTTTTTTTGTTTTGTTTTATTTTATTAATATATATATATATATATATATATATATATATATATATATTTTTTTTTTATATATATATATATATATATATATATATATATATATATATATATATATATATATATATATATATATATAAATATATATATATATATATATATATATATATATATATATATATATATATATGTATTTATGTATATATATTATTATATATATATATATACTGTTATATATGTATATATACAGTATTTGTATATATATGTAATATATATATATATATATATATATATATATATGTATATATATATATATATATATATATATATATATATATATATATATATATATATATATATATATATATATATATATATATATTTAATATATATATATATACATATATATATATATTTATATATTTATATATTTATGTATATATATAAATATTATAGTTATATGTTTATTCTACCTTGTACAAAATATTGTTATGTAAAATTTCACAAGTTACTTTATTATATATTTTGTGACTTGTATATTTTTACCACTTTAAAAATATATTATTATTATTTAAATTTCTGTATTTTATTTGTTATGGCCAATTGATGTCCAAACCTAGCATGGATTTTTGGGCCCAATTGTGTCTAATACATTCAGAGTCTGTACACGTCATATTGGACTTGATTCATGGCTCTGGGTCATGTATCTGGACTTCGGTTCAATTCGAATACATGAACAAAAATAGTAATTAATTAATTAATTAATTTCCAGAAACTGTTGTTTGCTGTTTTTGAATTTATATATATATTTTAAGTACTGTAAAAATCTGGGAAAAATTATATTTAAATACTCTGTTAATTTAGACAATTTATTATAATTTTTCCAGCATTTATTAAGTGCTATTTGTATTTTATAAAAATAGGAAAACAGAACTCATTTTCAGTATATTTATGTTTGCTGATTTTTAATAAATATTTATGAGGGTTTATAAATTCCATAAAAATTAGTATAAATTTCTATAATTAACAAGGATCATTTTGGTACTTTATTTTAAGTAAAATGGAGCTTTTTGTCTATCTCAAAAATTGTTGGATCATAGTGTACAGTTTGTTTTAATTATGGCATAGTTACGACTTGCAACTTTTTGTGTTATTTTGAGTTATAGTCGTATTGAACCCCACCCCACACTAGTGTAAAGACCCTAGAAAGTTAGTTTGAGTATTGTATCACCCCACATTGGTCTTCTATGCTAAAGTCACCATTTGGCTAGGTGTCCAATCAGAAAGTCGTATTGCACCACTAGTGTCGTAGTGTTTAACTTAGGATAAAAACTAAGTTTATGTATTTATTTCTACAGTGACGAGTTACCAGGCATCTATAGCAATTTTATTGTTGCCTTGCTTTGCTAAAGGCAAGTACCTCTACAAACTTTACATACTGCTATAACAATAAACTGTGATTTTCCAACCATGTTAAATGCTAATCCTTGGGGTAGCAAGTTAAAACTTTACATGTTGTATTACTTTCAGTCTCTACCATGTTTAGGACAGTTTTTATATCTCTCACATATTAAATAACGGGTTAAGAAAAAACTGTTAGTAGTGTACGTGAACATAACCCCCTTCTCCGTATGTATTTACCGCGCACGGTAACATTCTATATGTAACTTTGCCATATGTTCTGATCTCGCGTTTGTGTATGGATATACACCGATGCCGTTCGTGCACGTATGTGCATGCCAGAAAAAACTTGATATGTGCCACTGTACATCCTATTCACCTATTGACCGATTCACGTACATACTACGGTTTTAAACTTTTAAACTATATGTTGTCATTTCTAAAAGGACCAATTAAACCATGATATGCCATGATTCCAGTTTATTACATTTCTGTTCATGCTTCGTATATTTAGTTTACTAGAATCAGTACTTGCTCCCGTCCTGACAGGATAACGTTGTAGGTATTATTACAGAGGAGGAGTTGCTCTGTGACTCATATTATGGAGTTACTGCCGAGGACCAGGCTTTGTCTTACGAGGATGTACCTGCGGGAAAACTCGTCTAGTTTGTGTAGTTGCTCGGGATATTTAGTATAGTCATGTATTAGACTACGTATTTTGTAACTGGACCTGTATCCAGTTTTACATTTCGGACTTGTACTTGGACTTATTATTATATGAGATGACTTTTGTGTTTGGAGCATTTATGACTCTTTATTACTTATAGAACTGTTAGCACATTTAGTCTTATCTTGTTATCTCTAGAACAACTTACTACGCTTTATCTCAAGCGTAGGCTGGACATGACTCGGCCCGGCCCAACAATTTGGGTAGCGGGTTGTGACAAATGTTTTTGATGGTTTTCATGGCTTACGTTTCGAACTTCGCATTCGTATCAAATTTTCTTGAATAACACAGGCTTGTGCGATTTCAGGTGATCGCGTAGACAACGTCTAGCGCGGCCAACCAGTTTCTCGCCTCAAGTAAATACTAAGGTGAGTGGCTGACCCTTCTTCCCTCGACCCTCTTCTCAATTACATTATCGATACGAGACATGTGCTATGCTAGATGTAATGCAACGACATGAATGATATTCCGATAAACGGTCACACGATCCCACGAACACGAACTATACAAATGCTTGTCATATAACCTTATCATGCTTGCAATTACCGTATTATATAGAACCGTGCTAAGAAAGGATGAATCGATTAAATGAATGTCGCAACGATACTATAAGATGTGCCTTGAAATAACAAATTAACTTAGCACGGTCATGGACAACTTGTCGACAAGGGCGATTGTTTGTTCGGACGGCATCCGCATCCCGAGGCCACGGGACCGTTCTGGCCTAGAAAGAAACACGGATAGCTATGTCGGATGCATGCCACGGTAGGCAGGGGCTTTCAACGGGGCTCGCTACCTGCGCTGAAAGATCCCTGTATACCAAGCTATATGTCCAGGATGGCTTGTCGTGCCAGTGACCTTCACGAATGCACTCTATTATGTCTTATTATTATCAATATGACAGGGAAGAACATGGTAAGTTTACGCTACAACGGCGCACTCTACCGGGGGTAAGATCTATCGTCGTTATACGGTTGTGCCTACAAATATAAGTTTGAATTGAGTAGGATGGCTAGAAACTTCACTAATCAATTGCATGCACGCTCACTTAACTTCTTTAACAAATGAGAGCACGGGATTTAAACTGCCACGCACCAGCACAAAGTGTAATGTGCTGACCCTCGCTCTCGACAGGTACTCGGAACCAGGATAGCGTGCCAAGGAACTGAAGGCGACGCTCCTTTCTTTTGAAGCCTTGCTAGTGCGAAGGCTAACTCTGCAACTTTTGAAGACTCCAACCCAACTGCATCATGAGTCGCAAACTCTCGCCGATCCCAGGTCTTAGAGAGTCATTTTGATGTTATGTAAAAAGGGGATGTAAATGTATGGAATGACTATCTCATCGATGTCGGTTGTAAGCCCGAGAGGCCTCTTTTGTAATCGAGTCTGTAACCTATCTTATTATCAATGAAAATACAAGTTTCCTTCTTTGTATAAATGTGTTTAATTTCTCTGCGTACTCTTAGATATGTTGTTGTTTCGGATAACCTTATGAACCGCCTTGTGCAAGCGCAACTTAGGCTTGCACGACATCACGCCCGGGGGAGGACTATCGATTCTACCGAATCAGGGCTTGACATAATGGTATCAGAGCACGGCTTTACGTCCTTGGCCTCCAGAGTCGAGTTTTTAGTCTCAAAACTGTTGGTCACGTGTCGATGAGATATGTCGTTCCATACGAGTGAGCTCGTAATAAGTTTTGTGACTAACGTAGTTTGCCTTCAAAAATCCTAGAAGGTACGGCAGTAAGCGTGGTGGCGAACGAAGAAAGTGCTTCGAGCGGCTCGAGTAGCTCGAGACCCGGACCCTCTAACGATGCCATGGAACGGATGTTGCACATGCTGGAAGCGCAACAACGACAAGCTGAGGAGAGTCAACGCCAGAATGAGCAACATCGACGGCCGACGGAGGCACGCCAGACTCAGTTCGAGGCCCGATTCGATGCACAATTCAAGCTGCAGCAGAAGCAGCTCGACACTCTTCAGCAAATCGTTCAAATAGTGGTGGCCAACAACAACAACTCCGCGACAACCCATGCCGTGACCGAGCCTACGGCCAGACAAAGTGAAGTCGAACCGGAGGTACCCGAGCCTATGCCTGCCACTACCAAAATACATAGATTTACCGACGGCCTTATCCGTCGGTAGTCCATCGCCAAAAATAAATACCGACGGATTACCGACGGATATTTTGGTAAAACAGCCGTCGGGAATAACCTCGTCGCTAAAACATATCCGTCGCTACTCCGTCGCTCAGCGACGACTTAGCGACGGAATACCGTCGACGCATTTAAATATATATAGCGACGAATTACCGACTAGCTTTCGTCAAAACATGTATCAGGATATAGGGTTAGCGACGGAAAAATCCGTCGCTAAAGAGTCGACAAAACCGTATCAGTGATATTCTGATACGCAATATCCGTCGCTAATCCGTCGTAAATTTGTCGGTAAAAGCGTATCAGAGATTTTCCCATACGGTAGGTCGTCGTTATGCCGTCGCTAATCCGCCGAGGTGTACGACGGATTAGCGTCGTATTAGCGACAAAACATCCGTCGCTAACTGCAAAATTTATGGACATTAAACAGAACCAGGTCGACGGACATTCCGTCGCTAAACCGTCGCTCAATGTAAAATACTCCAGGTAGCGACGGATATTACGTCGCCAATCCGTCGATACATTAAATTCCTACAGTTAGCGACGGATAGTCCGTCGCCAATCCGTCGCTTTATTGATTTGCTCCAGGTAGCGACGATTTTTACGTCGCCACTCCGTCGCTAAACTCAGTTTCTCCAGTTAGTGACGGACTATCCGTCGCTGAGTGGTCGCCAGTCCGTCGCTAACTTCTAATTTTTGAAAAAAAATACTGCAAACAGACTCTTTCCTGTTTATACAACACATCCAACACAATATCAAACATGCAAAATATCCATATACAACACCATATATCCATATCCAATACGAATATCCAACGTATCCAATATCCAACACCATATATCCATATGCAAAATATCCATATCCGATACCAATATCCAACAAAATATTACCAACACAATATATCCAATATCCAACATTAAATTATCCAAACATAAAAAAAATATCCGAACATACAATGTATCCAAATGTCTACAAAAATTTTGGCAGCACCTCCTTTGTATATCAGATCATCGCTTATAACCCAGCGTAGGTATATATCCAAAAATCACATAGACGAAATATGCACATACGAATTTAATGCACACCAATTATCCAAGAATAGACATCAATTATACTGAAGAGTAACCTAATATCCGTCGTTATACTGAAAATTTATCTTCAAGTGTGAGAACGGATGGCTCAGAATACACAACCCAAAATTCATTCTAGCATACATTAGTGTGAATCATCTATGTTCTGTACATATGGTGTAGTATATGATCTTATCGTATCTAGTATCTGAAGAACGTAACAGAATCAAGATGAACTCACATAATATAATAGTAAGACATCATCTACTACTATATAAGATATAGTGATAGGTTGTCGTATCATCATTGCCGAGGGATGAGGGTCGGAGGACAGTCAACTTATCTACGGCTACATAGTTTCTGCCTCGCCAGTCGAATGGCTGCAGGAACTATATATGTCCTGATCACCATGTCGTACCGTAGATTAATGCAAATGGAGCTGGAAACAAAATACAGAAACCAAAAAACAAAATACAGAATCCAATCCCTGGGTTCGCCGAAAATACGAAACACAGAATCCAATCCCTGTATTTTAAGTGTGAGAACGGATGGCTCAGAAGACAACCAAACCGGAGAGGATACTCCAAGAGATACATCTGAGTAGGACGTATACTCTGAGAGATCACCCTTACAGAAATGATATCAGTAGTGGGATCGAATGTTGGAGAAGATATTATCACAGTATACGTCCTCTCCTCCACGATGGCTCTAGACCCATCTGCTCGTCCCTGCTTCCATTCTTCTTATTTGACTCTCTCAGCCACACATGATATCCAGCTCAAGTGTAGAGTAGGCGGAAAAGAAGGGGGCAGGAATAGGAGGGGAAAGCAGCACAGCCGGCGGCATGACCCGAAGAAAGTACATAGGTTTTCTTCAACATACGTAGGAGAACTATAAGGATATATGTAAACACAACATATCATCTTGTCAAAGACCCTAAATGTGACAACCATGTTACCGCGGTGTCGGAAGACTAACATGTCATAATTTTATAAGCCGTGTGTTTTGACATAATCCTCCCAACCGGATTTCAGTTCTATGTAATAATGCAAGATTACGACACAGGAGGAAAGAGTTGGGATGATTATGTCAAAACACACGGCTTAGAAAATTATGACATGTTAATATTCCGACACCGCGGTAACATGGTTGTCACATTAAGGGTCTTTGACAAGATGACATATTGTGAAAAGATAAATCCTTATAGTTCTCCTACGTATGTTGAAGAAAACCTCTGTACTTCCTCCGGGTCATGCCGTCGGCTGTGCTGTTTCCCCCTCCTATTCCTGTCTCCTTCTTTTCCGCCTACTCTACACTTGAGCTGGATATCATATGTGGCTGAGAGAGTCAAATAAGAAGAATGGAAGCAGGGACGAGCAGATGGGTCTAGAGCCATCGTGGAGGAGAGGACGTATACTGTGATAATATCTTCTCCAACATTCGATCCCACTACTGATATCATTTCTGTAAGGGTGATCTCTCAGAGTATACGTCCTACCCAGATGGATCTCTCGGAGTATCCTCTCCGGTTGGTTGTCGTATCATCATTGCCGAGGGATGAGGGTTGGAGGACAGTCCACTTTATCTACGGATACATAGTTTCTGCCTCGCCAGTCGAATGGCTGCAGGGACTATGTCCTGGTCACCCATCATGGGTGTTATCTGGTAAGTATATGTAACAGAATGTAAAAGAATGTATATGTTCTTATCGTATCTAGTATCTGAAGAATGTAACAAAATACAGAAACCAAAATACAAAATATAGAAACCAAAATACAGAAACCAAAATACAAAATATAGAATCCAAAAAAGGACCCTCTGTGAGAACGGATGGCTCAGAACACAAACCAACCGGAGAGGATACTCCGAGAGATCCATCTGGGAGGGACGTATAATCTGAGAGATCACCTTTACAAGAATTATATCAGTAGTAGGATTGAGTGCTGGAGGGGATATTATCAGAGTATACGTCCTACTCAGATGGGTCTCTCACCGTTACTATTTTTTTCTGACAGCATGGTGGATGTGCTCCGTCCACAGATTCTGGCTCCGAGCCAAAACTTTGTTCCGGAGCTCAAGTGGATATCTTTGGTGTATAGCTCGAGCAAAAGGTTCCTGACAGCATGGTAGTCTCGTTTGTCAAAGTATCCGTGCTCGTCCCACAACCCATGTGGGGTGAGCACGGATACTTTGACAGAGGAGACCACCATGCTGTCAGGAACCTTTCCCTCGAGCTATACACCAAAGATGTCCACTTGAGCTCCGGAACAAAGTTTTGGCTCGAAGCCAGAATCTGTGGACGGAGCACATCCACCATGCTGTCAGAAAAAAAATAGTAACGGTGAGAGACCCATCTGAGTAGGACGTATACTCTGATAACATCTCCTCCAGCACTCAATCCTACTACTGATATAATTCTTGTAAAGGTGATCTCTCAGATTATACGTCCCTCCCAGATGGATCTCTCGGAGTATCCTCTCCGGTTGGTTGTCGTATCATCATTGCCGAGGGATGAGGGTCGGAGGACAGTCCACTTTATCTACGGATACATAGTTTCTGCCTCGCCAGTCGAATGGCTGCAGGAACTATGTTACCGCGGTGTCGTAGTCCAATATAATCCAGAGATTGACACAGTTCTAATTCATATATGTAGTCCAATACAAATAGTCTAAAACAAAAACAACCCAATAAAAATAGTTCAATACAAATAAGTACTAATAGCTAATGCTTGCCACGCTGCTCACGCAAACGCCGAGTGATACTTTCACGCAACCACCTCCGAAAAGCGAGATTTTTGGTACGAGGAGAGGCGTCGTCCCTTGCCAGGACTGCATCAAAAGCACTCTCGGCATTACTAGCTACCGATGCTGGATGACTAGAACTCCCGGTCTCACTAGCAACCGGTGCCACTTCCTCCTCAACTGTAGGAGGAGCCACCTCAGCATTCACTGTTTTCTTCAAACGACGTGCCGCTCCTCGGGTCATGGGTGCCATCTGGTAAGTATATGTAACAGAATGTAAAAGAATGTAACAGCTCAAATTCAAAAACCAAAATCCCCATGCCAACATGAATCATAACATATAACTTAAACCCAGACATGACATAGGATTAAACCTAATGATTTAATCATCCTTAAATCAGTAAACACAAACAGTGTACTAATTCTCAGTTTTTAGTCCAATGTAATTCAAAAGCCATCATCCCATGCCAACAAAACACTCCATACACAGAAAACAACAGATTTTTGATAAGTACTTATTTGTGTAGACAATTCATTTAAAAAGGAAAAGATGAAGTCCAAGGTCTATCACATACCCAAGTGATATAGGACCAATATTGGACTGATACTCAAACGAATGGGTCTGCTACTGCTATGGAAAGAACACTAGTTATAAACTGTGACTGAACATATAACTATAGTATGCAGGACAAAATAGTAGTAGGGGTATCATCTGACTGCACACAAGGGATGATGAGCTGGACAGGTGCAATATGGATGCAGTAAGCCACCCCAACAATGCCCGGCCCCCTCCCCCCCTGCTGCATTTAACTGCTGCTGCTGCTGTATTTAACTGCTGCTGCTGCTGCATGCTTCTGCTGCAGCTGCTGCATTGCTGCTGCTGCAATGGTATATATATATAGGCAATATGATACCATGAGATACTCTCAAGAACACATCTAAAATCTGAGAATAAATATACAAAATATTCATTCCAACAATAAATCAAACACTTGATGTGTCCAAATAGGAAGTTTCCCACATGTCGACGTGATTTAATAATACGTCGCTATTCGTCGCTCATCAGCGACGAATATTTATGCCTGTCGCAGAACGTCGCTAGCCAGCGACGTTTTGCAACGTTATTTTTATGACGTCGCTATTTTCAATAAATAGCGACGTTATTGGTCGCCGTCGCTAAATGACGTCGCTAGCCAGGAGAGAGGCAGTGACGGAGGCAGCTGCCCGCCCCCTCCCACCGCCCCCTCCACACCCCCCGCCCCCTCCCATCGCCGCCCCTCCACACCCTCTGCCCCCCGCGGCCAGCCCCCCTCCACACATACCCCCCCCCGCACCCCGCGGCCAGCCCCCGCCCCCATCGTCCCCTCCCAACGCTGCCCGCCCCCTCGATCCCACCGCCCCCTCCACACCCCCCGCCCCCCGCCCCCCGCGCACGGCCAGCCCCCCTCCGTAACCCCCCGCACCCCGCGGCCAGCCCCCGCGCGCCCCCATCCCTCCAACGCTTCCCGCCCCCTCCCACCGCCCCCTCCACACCCCCCGCCACCCGCCGCCACCGCCGCCCCCCGCAGTCGACGCCGCCCCCGCAGCCCCCGACGCCTCCGGCCCGCTGCACCCACGACCACCGTGCGCGCGCGCGAGAGAGAGAGAGAGAAAGAGAGAGAGAGAGAGAGAGAGAGAGGGAGAGGGAGAGGGGATTACCTTTGGGAGAGAGAGAGGAGAGGGGGTCGCCGATCACCGCCGCGGGAGAGAGAGGAGAGGGGGTCGCCGATCGATCACCGCGGGAGAGAGAGAGAGAGAGGAGAGAGAGTGAAATTTGGGGGGAATGAAAAAGTTCCCCCCGTCGTTTCAATTTAAGTCTGGAACGTAAATTTAGCGACGGAGTAGCGACGGATTAATCCGTCGCTAAGTAGTCAGTAAATCTCGCGCCAGAGTAGCGACGGATTATTCCGTCGCTAAGTCGTCAGTCAAATCTTGCGCCAATATTTTAGGCTTTTGCCGCCAAAATATGCGACGTTCTAGCGACGGATATAAAACCGTCGCTACTTGGCCGACGACCTATCGACGGCGTAGCGACGGATATGGACATAAAAAAATAAAAAAAATTGTCCACTGCTTTCCGTCGGTAGTTCGTCACAAATCCGTCGGTGATCCGACGGTAATAGCGACGGAAAATTTTCGTCGCTAAATGGCCGTCGCTAAAGTACTGTAATTTGGTAGTGTGCAGCACCGAGAAGTTCCAACTTCAACGTGTCAAAATTCACAAAAAGCTGTCGTACTTCCTTCAACGGCACAGAGGATCCCTCCATGGCGATCGACTGGTTAGAGGAACTATAAGATAAGTTCGAGCTTCTGGGTGTCGAAGAGTTCAAGAAAGTCGCATGCGCTCAACTTCTACTTCGATTGAACGCGCACGACTGGTGGGCCTGCAAAAGCGAGCGATCAGACGCGATAACGAGACAGCAGCAATTTCTTGGGCCACCTTCCGAGAGGCATTCGAGATCGAGTACCGCCCCAAAGCCGTTCGACAAGAGAAGGAAAATGAATTTATACAGCTAAGGCAAGGGAATATGACGGTGCGGCAGTATGCAGCAGAGTTCAACAAGTTAGCCAAATTTGCTGAAGAATTCATGCCCTCCCTGGCGAGTCGTGCTCGACGGTTCGAAGTGGGTCTACGACCATCTATTTACGCCCACGTGTCTGTTCCGCAGTACAAAATGTTGGGGGAGTCTCTCAACCACGCCCTCCGCCTTGAATGCCAATACCCTCCAGGTGCTGCCGGTGCTGTGCATACATACAATCACAAATGCTCTAGCTACGCGGGAGGAAACAACGTGACCAAGCGTCCGAACAACGGGCACCAGGGCGAACATCAGGCACAGAATCAGGGACCTCTTCGCTGTACCAAATGCTACCGGAATGGACACCTAGCCGTCGACTGTCAAGTTCAAAATGGCGGGTGTGACCTCTGCGGAAAAATGGGTCACTTCCATGTAGACTGCCCGAAGCGTAGAAGAAACAACTTGAACGCGCCTCAGCATCCACAGCACCGTCCGGGGAATCAAGTTCCGGTGCCTCGAGCACCTCAACCCGCACCGCAAAACGGCCAAGATCGTCGCCCCAATACCCAGGGCCGCGTCTACGCCATGACTCGAGATAAAGTGCTTGCATCAGATACGGTCGTGACAGGTATACTAAATTTTAATAATGTGCCTGCTCGTGTACTATTTGATTCAGGTGCTTCGTATAGTTTTATATCGGTGGACTTTGCCGCCGAGTACAAATTTTTGGTAATATCATTAGATCTTGACCTTAGCGTAAGTACACCTTCGGGCACACCAATACTCACTAATCTAGCCTGCGCCGACGGGATTATCTGTATCGGCGGTCAAAAGATCGGTCTTGACGTGATAGTTCTAGACATGAAGGACTTTGATATCATTCTGGAAATGGATTGGCTCGGCCCGTACAACATAACCATAGACTGTGCCAGAAAGACGGTCACCTTACGCATACCAGGAGTGCCTGAATTCTGCTTTTCATGTAGTGAGGCGTCGTCGACCTGCATGCTAATCTTGGCAATTTCTGCTCGGAGGATGCTGCATTCTGGGTGCGAAGGCTATTTGGCGTCCGTCCGAGACATGCGACAGGATAGTGCAAACGCGGGTCAGACCGACGTTGTGGCAGAATTCCCTGATGTGTTCCCGGACGAGCTACCCGGCATGCCCTCCGACCGAAAAATCGAGTTCAACATCGATACATTCCCCGATACTTGACCGATTTCCAAGGCCCCGTACAGAATGGCCCCCGCCGAGCTAAAGGAACTCAAGGTCCAGTTACAAGAGTTACTCGACAGAGGATTTATTCGGCCTAGTGTTTCACCGTGGGGAGCGCCCGTGTTGTTTGTGAAGAAGAAGGATGGGTCCATGCGTCTGTGCGTCGATTACCGAGAGCTGAACAAGGCCACCATTCGAAATATGTATCCATTGTCCCGCATAGACGACTTATTAGATCAACTGCAAGGCGCCTCGATATTTTCGAAGATTGATTTCCGCTCGGGCTATCATCAACTCAAGATCAAGTCAGACGACGTGCAAAAGTCAGCCTTTTGCGCTCGGTACGGCCACTACGAGTTCCTGGTGATGCCATTCGTCCTAACGAACGCCCCTGCCGCCTTCATGGATCTAATAAATCGGGTATTTCGACCCATTTTTGATAAATTTGTGGTAGTCTTTATTGACGACATTCTCGTCTACTCGAAGGACAGGGCGCAGCATACAGAATATCTACGGGCCGTGCTCCAGACACTTCGAGAGAATGAGTTGTATGCAAAGCAGAGTAAGTGTGAATTTTGGCTAAGTAGCGTAGCCTTTCTTGGTCACATCATTTCGTCCGAAGGCATTGCAGTCGATCCGAAGAAAGTGGAAGTTGTTGCTGATTGGAAGCGGCCTGCGTCTGCTAGTGAGATTCGAAGCTTTCTTGGTTTGGCGGGATACTATCGACGCTTCGTGAAAGACTTCACGAAGATTGCATCGCTATTGACTCGCTTCACTCAAAAGGGAGTCGTGTATGAGTGGTCGGATGACTGTGAAGCTTCCTTCCAGGAGCTAAAACAGCAACTAATTTCGGCCCCTATACTCACACTTCCAGATGGGCCAGAGGGTTTTCAGATATTCAGCGATGCTTCAGGCCAGGGCTTGGGATGTGTGCTCATGCAGCGAAACAAGATGATATCCTTCACCTCCAGACAGTTAAAGCCGCACGAGAAGAACTATCCTACGTACGACTTGGAGTTAGCGGCGATTGTGTTCGCGTTAAAATTGTGGCGTCACTATCTATATGGCGTGGCGTGTGTGATCTATACCGACCACAAGAGCCTCATGTATCTCTTCACCCAGAAGGAATTGAACTTGCGACAGAGGTGTTGGCTCGAACTGATCAAAGACTATGACTTGACGATCGACTACACTCCGGACAAGGGAAACGTTGTGGCGGACGCTCTAAGTCTAAAATATATTGCCTCGCTATCCATCAACCGCAGACTACTACAAGATCTAGAAGAAATGGGTATCGACCTCCGGGTTCGATTCAGGGATATACGGTTGACGCAGCTGCAGTTAGAGCCGAGTTTGCTGGAAAAGATCATGACCGCTCAGAAGGATGATCCGTACCTGAAGAAAATATGCGAGCAAATTTCAACAGGTAGTGCGACCGACTTTGCGGAAGATAAGATCGGCGTGCTGAGATTGAATGGCCGACTATGTGTTCCGGATGATTCAGAACTACGAAAGGAGATAATGTCGGAGGCACATTATGCGAAATATACCTTGCATCCAGGCAGTACCAAGATGTATAAGGACCTCCGTACGACCTTCTGGTGGCACGGAATAAAAAGATATGTGGCGCTCTTCGTGTCACAATGCATGGCCTGTCAGCAGGTGAAAGCTAAGCATCAGCGACCGGACGGGGAGATGCAGAACCTTGCTATTCCAGAGTGGAAATGTGATCACGTCACTATGGACTTTACCGTTGGACTGCCGAAGACACCACAGGGGAGCGACGCCATCTGGGTAATCGTCGATCGATTAACCAAGTCAGCGTACTTTATTGTAGGGGTGTGCATCGGTCGGTGGCCGACCTATTTGTTCCCAACCGAAGTTGAACCGAATTTAATCGGTTTGGAAAAATCAAAACCGAACCAAACCAAACCATTGGTCGGTTCGGTTTTGAAACTGACCGACTTGGTTCGGTTTGGCTCGGTTCGGTTGTTCGGTTTTGACAAGGCAATTTATTTTACAAAAATAATTAATAAACAACCACTAAATGAATCAATAATCTCAGGCTGAAATTCTCAGCTCAGGAAAAGGCACCACTGAGAATCTGAGATACAGAAAAGCCAACATATAATTCACTAATCAGTAATAAACCACCACTGAGATTCTCAGCTCAGGAAAAGCCAGCATGCAGAAACGCCAAGCCTTCAATTGTTCAACATATACTGAATTATATGCCATATCAGATTATAATGAGTCTCAAACTCAGATTATACCAAGAAAAGCCTTCAAGGAGAAAAGCCAAGCCTGATGTTGATCATAAAGCCAAGACTTCAATTGATCATAAAGCCAAGCCTTCTAATACAGAATTAAGTCTCAAATAAGTGAATTGTTTCAAGCAGAAAAGCCAAGCCTTCAATTGATCATAAAAAATGCCATATCAGATTATACCAAGATCTATAAAATTGCACATCCAGCCTTCAATTGATCTATAAAATTTACACACACATTTGTTGTACTATAAAATTGTACATACCAAGATCCAAAAAATTGCCAGCATGCAGAAAGGTCAAGCCAAGCCTTCAATTGATCTATAATTCTATACAATTGCACATCTAGAAAAAAACCAAACCCTAACATCATCTAAATCTACATCTATATAATAGATCTATAAAATTAACATCTATAGATGAGATATATAGTTATGTACAAGAATACTTACCGATTAGAGAGCTGTTGGAGAGGGAGAGTCAGAGACGACCACGGAGAGGGACAGCAGCCGACCGGCGGAGGAAAAAATGGAGAGAGAGAGAGAGGGGCCGACCACAGAGAGGGAGAGCAGCCGACCGGCGGAGGAAAAAACGGAGAGAGAGAGGGGGTCGCCCAAATGAGAAGTGGAGAGAGAGAGGAAAAGTTTTGTTTTAGATTTTGATTGTATGCTTACTATAAGGCTATCAGCCGATAGTTCAATTGAACCGGCCAAAACCTAAATTTTTTTAACATTTACTAAGGTTTTGGATCGGTTCGGTTCGATTCAAAACGGTTTTTTGACAAAGCAAACCGTGAACCGAACCGAACCGGTCGGTTTTGGAGAAATTGTAACCGAACCAAACCGATCGAACCATTGGTTCAGTTTAAAACCGATCGGTTCGGTTTGGTTTGGTTCGATTTGGTCGGTTTGACTAAATTATGCACAGCCCTACTTTATTGCCATCAAAGTTACTTGGAGCATTGATCGCCTGGCGCAGATTTACCTTGATGAGATAGTACGGCTGCACGGAGTTCCAGTATCCATCGTCTCTGATCGGGATTCATGGTTCATGTCGCGATTCTGGAGTAGTCTTCAGTCGGCGCTGGGTACCAAGTTGCAGTTCAGCTCAGCTTACTGTAATGCTCATATTCGGAATACGTATTTGAATTAAGCTTGCATGTATTTCGGACTTGTATTTTCTTTTCTCGGATTTTGGCCTGTAATTGTATTTTGGCTCGACTTGCAGATTTTGGGTTTTCTCGTAAAATAGGTTTTTGACATGGCTTGGTTTTATTTTGTGGAGTAGGATTGGTTTGGTTTGGTTTAATATGCTTGGAACACCTTAGCCTATACTCAACCTTCATTCCACCACAACCCACCCTCATTTAATCCCACATAACTTTTCTCTCTCCTTTTTACTTTCATTTATTTTTCCTCCATCTTCTTCTTCCTTCCTCCACACAACACCAACACCATAGGCAAGTGCACCTTGCCACTAAATAAGTACCATATTTTATTTGTCTATTAGCTAGATTAGGCCATGGTGAACAACATTAGAACTTGGCATTTTGTTATTTGGAGTCTCCATTGTTCTAGATCTAAGTTTTAATTATTTTCGAATTTTCTTGGTTTTGATCTATTAAACTTTAATTTTTGCTTGTTTTGATGCCTCCATGTGGAAGAGACCCCTCCAGCCGCGCTGTTTAGCGTTGGGCTGCTCCCCGCGCCGTGCTTTTTAGCGCTGGTTGTTACCCCGCCTGCCCTCGCCCGCGCACGCTGTGCTGTGCGCTTGCTGGCCTGCGCCCGAGCGCGCCCAGCCGACCGCGCTGCGCCACTGCGCGCTTGGCCTCCTGCGCGCTTGGCCCCCTGCCCGCTTGGCTCCTGCGCGCTTGGCCCCCTGCGCAGTTAGACCCCGCGCTCCAGCGCGCTTGGACCCTGCGCATCTGGCTCCTTCGCGCTTGGACCCTGCGCCTCCGGCGCATCTGGCTCCTGCGCGCTTGGACCCTGTGCCCCCGGCGCCTGTGCGCTTGTACCATGCGCCCCCGGCACATCTGGCTCCTGCGCGCTTGGACCCTGCGCCCCCGGCACATCTGGCTCCTGCGCGCTTGGACCCTACGCCCCCGGCACATCTGGCCCCTGTGCACTTGGCCGCGCCCCCGGCGCACTTGGCCCCTGCGCACTTAGCCGCGCCCTTGGGCTGCCCCTTGACCTAGCACACCTTGTGCCATGGTGTTCCTTGGTTTTCCCTTGGTCCTTGCCTTCTCTTGTTGAATTGTGTTTCTTTCCTGAGATTTCTTGTCCACAGCACGACTTGACTTGACCCGGCACGCCTTGACACGATTTTTTGTATTTTAATTTATGACTAGCATTCTCAGATTTTTGGCAGTAACTTGTTGAGTGCTTGTGACTTGTGGCTTTTAACTTGTAACCCGCAACTTGTAACTTGAATTACTTGATAACTCGATAGTGGCCCGCCGTGGCGCACTCCTGACTTGACTTGACTTGATAAACATGGTAACTCGATGCTGTTGCGATAGCTTAACTTAACTTGACTTGCCCCTGACACCGTGGGTGTTCCTGCTTGCTTGCTTGTGCAATCTACTTGTCTTGTCTTGCATCATGTCTAGGACGTGACTCCCTGGGTACCACGGTCAGGGATTCGCACTAAATATGGATTAGTCTAATGATTAGATCAAACTATAGTTCATGGAGAATTTCCAGTCACAGGCAATCTCGTTATCTGGGCACTTTAATGGACTTGTAGCTTGCCGACGAGTAGAGCACATTTCCAGCACACTGTCATGTGTTGCACCTCTAAGTCACCTAAGGGTATATCGTCTCCTGGGCGATGTACCCAAACATACTCTCAACCCACGGAAGGATAACTGGATAGTCTGCAGGGCTTGGGACTGGGAAATTCTCATTGCATATTGTTAGTAATTAGGCTTGTGATAACCCTAGTTAGTTAAAGTAGCAAGCCGTAGTAATTGCTTGACCGCTTGTGAATGGACGGTGTCCAGCCCTGTCTAAGTCTTGTCTAGTCTGTGTACCTGGTACCCCTGTACATGATTGTTTTGTAGGAACGAAATCGTAAAGCACAATACTCTAGAGGGGGGTGAATAGAGTTGGCAGCGGAATATTGCTAATTAAAAATGTTAGCAGCAAGATCACAGAATAATAATCACAACTAAGTAAAGTAAAGGCAGAGATAAGAAAGCAAACGCAAAGACATCGATGTATACTAGTTTCCCTCTGTTGAGGACTAATCCAGTCGGTAGAACTCTTGCTACCAGTTGAATCCACTATTGGAAAAACCGTAAGTTTTCTTACGAAGTCCTCGCAACTTCTACAACGCGAGCTTTGATACGAAGAACTCGTCCAACTTCAAATGTGAAGAGGTATTTTTCAATCAAGCCTTCTGATTACAATCTCTCAGAAACTTCTAGACCGTGCCGTACTGGTAAATCGACTAGAGGATTGTAATTGGCTTGGGATCTAAAAATTAAAGCTCAAGAAAACTCTTTGGAAGAATGAAAGCTTTAGATAGAGAGAAGATTGAAAGTGAATGAGTGAGTTGAAATGATCGAAATCCTTCTCTATTTATAGGAGTTCCAAAGACAGTATTCTGACAGAATTCGGGCAGAATTCGGGCAGAATTCGATGAGGAAATCTCGGTCAAATCCGCAACTGCAGGAGGACCAAGTTCCAGAAGATTCAAAAATCAAACGGCCACCAACCGAACTCTGGCCGAACTCTGGCCGAGTTCTGTCAGGGTTAGGTCAGGTTTTAAAACATAGTTTTTAATAATTTTTGAAAACCTTTTTGAAAACCTTTTTAAAGCTTTTGTTTAAAAGAATGTTTTTCAAAACTAAAGGATATTTTAAAAGTGTTTTGAAAACATTTTGGAATAACCTATTTGCCAGTACGACTCGGTGTACAACGTATTCCTAGACTCAATAAAATAAAAAATACATTGCTTAAAGAAATACAGACTCGAACAGGCAAACATAGCTTCGGTCTTGAACTGTGTAGATAGCTGTTCTTGTTCATATCCAAGAGTCCGATACATCTTGACTAGCTTCATATATCGAGGCAGAGTTTGATCAATTATTAAAATCAGTTTGACCATATGACCAATGGGCCAACAATCTCTCCCATTTTGATAATTGACAAACTATGAATGATATAACATTTAAGCTTGAAATAAAATCAAAAAAAATGTTCATGTCCTACATTTTCTCAAAAGAATGTTAGATCTTTATTTTTCTTCCCCGTTGTCACTTAGCAAAATAATTGCAAAAGAGAAAAACTCTCCCGCAATCAATGCATAAATAACAAACAGTGAAGAAATACAAGAAATCACAATAAATGATAGAAATCATAAAGAATTTGAATAATATCACAGGCATGTATTTGTACTCAGGTAGTTTATACTAAACAAAGAATTATATCACAGGCAGTTTATAGTAGAGAAGCAGATAAAGAAATACTAAGGAAATAAACTGATGTGAATCATAAACTACGAATCTCATAAAGATGCAGATAAAGATGTTCAGATGACATCAAATAAAACAAATCCAGTACAAGTCCTCAAAAAGAAATACTGATAATAAAGTCTAAAAGATAGAAAAACTTAGAATGTCGGAGCATTTCCAAGTATACAGAAGATAATGTCTAAGTCTCAAATCAACTAACATATCACAAATCACATCTCCTCATCATCCTTGACTCATTTCAAAGATTTAATTCAAAGATTAGTAATTTCAACCTTCAATTAACATAATTAATATTATTTTATAGATTAAATATCGTTACACAGCGACTGTTTCAGATTAGCTGTAGGAGTACTGTCCCAGCTGGCGGAGGTTCACCGGGGAACTCTTAAGTACACTTCGCTTCAACCGTAGTTGTGGTGACAGACAGACTCTTTATTAGCTTATCTCTAATACAGTTTTTGTATATTGAAATATAATCATAAAACAAAATTAATTAATATTATTGACGTCCAAAATTTCTAATTCTCGACGTAAATAATTGAAACGATCTTCTGCTAGAGGTTTTGTGAAAATGTCAGCTAATTGATTCTCAGTATCTATGTACACAAGGTCAATATCTCCATTTTGATGATGATCTCTAAGAAAATGATGTCTAATCTCGATATGTTTAGTACGAGAATGACATACAGGATTCTTAGTCAAATTAATAGTGCTCGTGTTATCACAGAAAATGGAAATATGTATATAAAATAAATCATAGTCTTCTAAGGTTTGTTTCATCCACAAAATCTGAGCACAACAACGTCCTGTGGCGATATACTCAGCCTCTGTTGTTGATAGGGCTACAAAATTTTGCTTTTTACTAAACCATGAGACTAAAGCCTTGCATAAGAAATAACATGTGCCACTGGTACTTTTTCTATCAACTTTGCATCCAGCAAAATCTGCATCCGAATAACCAGTAAGGTCAAAGGACTTAGTTTTGGGATACCACAAGCCAACAGAAGAAGTGCCCTTAAGGTATCGAAAGATACGCTTAACTGCGTACAGATGTGATTCCTTTGGATTAGCTTGAAAACGTGCACACAGGCAAACACTAAACATAATATCTGGACGACTAGCAGTTAAATAAAGTAAACTACCGATCATACCTCGATACTTACGTGTGTCGACCGGCTTGCCTTGTTCATCAATATCAAGCTTTTTTGAAGTTGCCATCGGAGTGCCAATAGGTTTGACATTGTCCAGATCGAACTTCTTTAGCAAATCTTTTGTGTACTTGGCTTGATTTATGAACGTCCCATTGTCAGTTTGTTTGATTTGCAGTCCGAGAAATAATTTCAGCTCTCCTATCATGCTCATCTCAAACTCATTCTGCATACACTTAGAAAATTCTTGACACAGAGATTCATCAGTAGATCCAAATATGATATCATCTACATAGACTTGTATTAAAAGAAGCTTACCATTAAAGGACTTAATAAAAAGTGTAGTGTCAACCTTGCCTTTTGAAAAACCGTTGTCAAGTAGGAAAGAGCTTAGACGATCATACCAAGCACGAGGGGCTTGTTTCAAACCGTACAAAGCTTTCTTCAACTTGAAAACATGATCAGGATTTTTAAAATCTGTGAAACCTGGAGGTTGTGCTACAAAAACTTTTTTTTTAATAAAACTATTTAAAAATGCACTCTTGACATCCATTTGAAATAGTTTAAAATTATGAAAATATGCAAATGCACATAACATGCGAATGGATTCTAATCTCGCAACTGGGGCATAAGTCTCATCATAGTCGATACCTTCTTCTTAATTGTATCCTTGAGCTACGAGTCGAGCTTTATTACGAGTCACTAAACCATTCTCATTAAGTTTATTTCGGAATACCCAACGGGTGCCAATGACCGGATGATCAATAGGCTTGGGAACAAGTTCCCAAACTTGATTCCGTTCAAATTGGTTTAATTTCTCTTGCATGGCATCTATCCAAAAATTATCACTACATGCTTCATCAATAGTTTTGGGTTCTAGCTGTAAAATAAATGCAACACTAGAAATAATATCTCTACTGGATGTACGAGTACTTACACCTTTGGTAATGTCACCAATTACCAAATCCTTCGGATGATCAGCCGTAAATTTTAATCTTTTCGACAGACTCTGAAGGTAGCTGGTTCCTGGATCTTCTCTAGGAGGATCAGCTAGTGCTGAGCTTGGTTGAGAATCAGCTGGTGTTGAGCTTGGTACAGATGGATCTTCGTCATTGTCATCGATAGTCATTTGATTCAATTCATCAAATGTGACGTTGATTAATTTTTCGATGATCATGGTTCGTTTGTTGAAGACTCTGTATCCTTTGCTCTTGGCCGCATAACCTAAAAATATACCTTCATCGGTCTTTTCGTCAAACTTTTCCAAATTGTCTTTTGTATTAAGAATAAAGCATTTACAGCCAAATATTCTAAAATAAGAAACTGATGGAATTCTATCAAACCATAACTCAAATGGAGTCTTCTTCGATTTGGATCGAATTAGAACTCTATTGAGAACAAAGCAAGTTGTATTAACAGCTTCAACCCAGAAATATTTGGGTATACTAAACTGGTTTAACATCACTCTGGCCATTTCGGATAGAGTTCTGTTCTTACGTTCCACAACTCTATTTTGTTATGGAGTCCTAGGGCAGGAGAACTCGTGTACAAAACCATGTGTGTCACAAAAATGCTCAAACTCTGCATTCTCGAATTCGCCTCCATGATCGCTTCTAATACGAGTGATCATGTAACCTTTTTCATTCTGTACTTTCTTGCAAAAGACGACAAATTCGGATAATGCATCATTCTTGCGTGTCAAAAAGTATACCCACGTGTATCTAGAGAAATCATCTACAATTACAAAAGCATAAAGTTTACCTCCGAGGCTAGCAACTTTGCTAGGACCGAATAAGTCCATATGAAGCAATTGTAGAGGTCTAGTAGTACATACTGCGTTTACTGACTTGAATGTGGATCTGGTAGCTTTGTTCTTTTCACATTGACTGCATACCGAATCCTTCTTGAATGTAATATCCGATAAACCGCGTACTAGTTTCTTTGTGGATAATCTTGATATTGTGTCCATATTTGCGTGACCGAGTCTCATATGCCATAGATGACTCTCATCGCTTTTAGCCATTAAATATCTACCTGAAATGTTAGTTTCTTCCAACAAATAGAAAACATATATGTTGTCTTCCCTAATACCTTCAAAGATAGTACTACCAGTTGAGCTATCAACTATAGTACATTTGTCTTTGCCAAAGTTGATGCCATAACCATGATCAGCTAGATGACTTATGCTGAGTAGATTATGTTTCAACTCGGTAACCAGACAGACATCTTTAATAACAGGATAGGGAGACTTACCAATATCACCGATACCAATAATATACCCTTTCAAGTTATTACCGAAGGAAATCTCGATCAAATCCGCAACTGCAGGAGGACCAAGTTCCAGAAGATTCAAAAATCAAACGGCCACCAACCGAACTCTGGCCGAACTCTGGACGAGTTCTGTCAGGGTTAGGTCAGGTTTTAAAACATAGTTTTTGATGATTTTTGAAAACCTTTTTGAAAACCTTTTTAAAGCTTTTGTTTAAAAGAATATTTTTCAAAACTAAAGGATATTTTAAAAGTGTTTTGAAAACATTTTGGAATAGCCTATTTGCTAGTACGACTCGGTGTACAACGTATTCCTAGACTCAATAAAATAAAAAATATATTGCTTAAAGAAATACAGACTCGAACAGGCAAACATAGCTTCGGTCTTGAACTGTGTAGATAGCTGTTCTTGTTCATGTCCAAGAGTCCGATACATCTTGACTAGCTTTATATATCGAGACAGAGTTTGATCAATTATTAAAATTAGTTTGACCATATGACCAATGGGCCAACATGTTTTACTTATCTTAACAATAAATGGGTAGAGACAAGTGCTGTTCAGGCAAAAGGTTACAACTCCGATCCTTGTTTGGTTTACGGGTTGTAATCTGGCTCCCGGAATGGTTACATGTCCCTAGTCGTCTATTGTCATGCTATACTTTTATTACTTTTCTTCCATTTTCTTATGTTCTGATGTGCTGGCTTCTGTTCTTATTTTGTGGCCTCCTTTGTGGCACTTGCTCTTTCTGGGGTTTGACCCAGCTGGTTTTGTGTGGCCAGATTTCGGAGCAGCTCCCGAGGATCTACCGGACCTCCAGCCCAATGGTGGCGACTAGAAGGAACCCGGGCTACGAGTGGGTTTTCTATTTTGTTTCGCTCACTCTATTGTAAAAATTATTCTTTTGAGGCGTTTAGCCGACGAGCACCTGTTAGCTAGATGCACATTTACTTACTGTCTGCCTACGGGCTGTAAACATGATTAACAAATCCTAGGGTTGATCATGTATGACTTAACTCTTGCTAGTCCTAGCATTTTGTATGACTAGCTTCATGATCAGCTGATATGTAATATTTGGGACGTCTTTTATTGTATATTTGGTGGTCAAACATCTTGTAACTATATTACTTGTTTGAGATTGAGACAATAGGCTTGACCTTAAGAGACTGTTGGCTTGTAGTAAACCCTCATATATCTAGACAGTCGTGACCGTATAGCGAGGTGTATTCCATTTCAATATACGTAGCTGGCTATGTCCGCCCCCGCTCTCCAGTATTCTGGTTCTGGGGCGTGACACTTACCATCCTCAGACCGACGGCCAAACGGAGCACGTTAATCAGATTCTCGAAGACATGCTACGACTCTGCGCAATTGACTTCAAATCAAGCTGGGACGTCCACCTACCACTGGCAGAATTTGTATACAACAATAGCTACCAGTCCAGCATCCAAATGGCATCGTATGAAGCTGTAAAACCCCTAAATTTCTACTGTATATTTTTTTTGTACTATTTTAAAATTTTGTACGCCGCGTAGTCGTATTGTACAGTGCGCACAAATTTCGTTTATTCGTGAATGCTCGACGAGTACGAATATGTGCGAACGTACATATTTCTGAAAAACATTTATTTTATATTTTTATATAATAATTATTGGTATTTATATATTTTTAAATTGTGAAAATATTGTATCAGGATGGCCAAATCTTATTATTATTTTTAAGGCTATCTTATTTAATAGTGGCAGTTTAAAATTACTATTTTATGCTGATATTCTTAACATGAGGTACATGAATTTTTATTCATAAATATAATTTCATTTTTGAAATTATTATATTAATATTTTATAGTTCAAAAAGATATTTAAAAATATTGTTATTTTCGAAATTATTATTATTGACATTTTTGGAAAAATATATTTGAAAATTTTTGTGGTCATTTTAAATCTCGGTTTAATTTCAAGGATTTATTTTAAATAGTTAAAAGATAGCATTTATACTTAAATTAAGTTAGATTGTCTAGTTTTAAATTGGAATTTAATTTAAGTTTGGATTTGATCATTGTTTTAAATTGGGTTTTAAATTAATCCTAATGTTTATGTAACTGGGAATTCCCACATCCTATAAATAGGCAGGTACTCCTCCAATTTCTCCACAACCCAATGTGCACCGTGTCTGTGCCTCCCATCCACTATACTTTTCCTCCTTTACAAATACAATATGTTTTCATCCTGTCCGACAAATCGGACGTCCAACCCAGCCGTGTCGGACTCATCCCGACACGGCGACTTTCAACAATCTAATCCTACGATAACCACCGAAAACCTATGCCAACACCATCATCCCCTGTTCTACCACCTGACCACCATCTACGTCACCCTCGCCACAACAACAGCAACAACAACACCAACTCCGCCATCATCCCGACACCACCTCCACAGTCAACCATCACCTGCCGCCCCACCGGCATAACCACCACCATCATCGCAAACGAACGAAGAAAATCCTAACCTCCGTTGCGACCTCCCTGAACGACGTCACACAAGCCGTCGACACCCGCGGGAGCCGACCCGACCGTCGAAACTCTGTACGGCCACCCACCGATGAGCTTCCACCCAGCGTGGCCCCAAAACCCTGTCGCTCGGCGCCGGACTCTCAACCCTCCGAAGTGTGCCGAAAACCCCCGTCGCCGTGCCCGAACCGACGCCCACCCGCCGGAGCCACCGCGCTCTCCCGATCCAGCCGCCCCCTTCCGCGCGCCACCACGCGTGGGGTCACCGCCGCCGCCGTCTTCGCTTGGCTTCCCCGATCCTTCTCCGTGCTCCCTCCGGCGTCTCCGACGAGCGGCGCCTCTCCACAGATCCCGACCGCCGCTGCCTCCGTTGAACCCTCCGGAACCCTAGCTTCCCCGCGCCTTCAGCCAGGCGCGCAACTCCCCGGCGCCGATCGCCGCCGCCGCCCCCAGGCTAGGTCCTCTGCTTCTCTCGCGCCGTCTATCTCCTCTCTGCCGGCCACCGTCGCCAACAACCCCCGGTAAGACCCCCTTCTCCCCCGCGCTCTCTCTCTCTCACTCGGGTCAAATGGGGAATGGGGAAATCTGATATTTTGATATTATTATTATCATTAATTACTATATTACAGTATTATTAACATTATCATAGAATACTGTTAATACTTATTATTATTAAATATTATTAGTGTATTATTATTATTATTATTTTATTTACTGTTATTAAGCATTGCTGTTATTAGATTTATTATTATTATTATTATTATTATTATTATTATTAGAATTATTAGTTTTAGTCTTAATATTATTAGAAATAATATTTGTGTATATATGGTATAGGTATTATTATTAAAAATACTAGTAGTATAATTGCAGTATCAATAATTGTATTATTTTTAGAAATTTTAGAAATATATTTTTGTCAATATTATTATTAATAATAATTGCATATTTTGATACTAGTCCAAAACCATTTTGCCTCCAAACATTTTTCCAAAAATGATTTTAACTGGTAAAAAGGGTTTTCGAAATTATGGATGATTTCGAGTATTTCAATAATTATCTTACTAATAAATTACGTGTTATCTTCCTAGAAATCCTATTTTGGTAAACTTATAGTTTTAGCCTAAATTAATCTTTCCGCATTTCAAATATTTGTCAAAAATTATTTTTACTAATAAACATGGTTTTCGAGTATTATACGTAACCTTTCTAAGAAATAATATAAGTATTCTTTAATCAAACTCCCTCAAATATCTTGATTTAGACTGATCATATTTCCTATTACCTCGCGACTTTGGACCTATGCACCATGACTATGGCTAGTGGACCAAGCTGGGCTTATCAGATTATCGCACACCAGGCGACACCCCAGGCAAGATACCTTGCCATTAAACTGTTTATATTCAGTCTGCATTTATTTTATATATCACTGTTCTTTATTTCCGGTTATTACAGTTCCTGATTTACTGCCTGTACAGTGATTATTAATTTACTTTGTTATTATCCTTTGATTGCATATGAACCTAGTGTTAAGGGACTACCGTCTGTAGTGTGTCACATGTACCTTGACACAGTTGTACCACGAGGATGTGTGAGATGAGTAGCATGTAGACGTTCTTGTGTGTGGGCTGATCTCCCATGCGCATGCGTTAGGGCTAACTGCTAATAGAGGCATGTTAGGAGACTTAGCAGTTAGTAGAGGTATACGAGACATGGATGTGACTCTGTTAGGCATTGGGTGGGAAGAACAGTTCCTTAACGTATGGGTCCCTATGCACTTTCCTATTACTGATACTGCTGGCCTCTGACATTCGAGGAATGTTATGCTTTGAGGTCTCTGGTATCCTGATAGGACCATGCCTGAGTTACTGCTACTGAGCCAGATACCCATGCATTGGAGGTTTGTTCTTAACTGCATAAATACTGTAGTACGGTTAGATTACCTTATTGTCATCTTGTCACTTATTTTGGTTTGTGACATATTATATATTCAGTTTATTATGGCATGTTCTTTATGTATCTTGTTACGTCCCTCTGAGGACCTGGTTATCTCGCCAGGTGTGTGCTCCTATGATTTCTGCAGGTGCTCTAGCTAAGGCCATGACTTGCGCTCTGTTCATCGAGATGTTGCTCTCGGATCGTCATCTCTTTGCTCTACTAAATTTCTTTTCTTGTATATTTCGTTCTTATTAAAACTAGTTGGTAGTGGACTTTGTCTCCGCCCAACGATTATATATATGACAAATTCAAAGTTGCTTTTATATCATTATTTATCTTTGTGGATGAGATTTAGTACCTTGGTTACTGCATTTTACAGCTTATGTATATATACGAGGGTCCATATACTTCGTATGTATACAGCTGGCATGATTACGTTTTAGTCCTACGTATTTTGGGACTGGAGCGTTACAGAAGCTTTGTACGGCCGGAAGTGCAGATCGCCCATTTGCTGGGATGAAGTCGGAGAACGGCAGATACTCGGCCCGGAGCTGGTGGAACAGACTGTGGAAAAGGTCAAACTAATTCGGAAAAGACTGAAGATTGCACAGAGCCGGCAAAAGAGCTACGCCGACACCCATCGAAGACCGCTTGTGTTCCAAGTGGGCGATCATGTGTTCCTGAAGGTGTCGCCCATGCGAGGAGTTACTCGGTTCGGCGCGAAGGGAACGCTGAGTTCGAGATTCGTTGGGCCGTTCGAAATACTCGAGCGGGTCGCCCCAATGGCTTATAAAATTGCCCTACCGCCGACGCTTGAAGGTGTACACGCTGTCTTCCATGTCTTCCAGCTACGGAAGTACGTGCACGACCCTAGCCACGTAGTAGATTTTGGCCAGCTGGAGCTAAAGTCCGACTTATCCTACGTTGAAGAGCCAGTTCAAATTTTAGAACGCAAGGATAAGCTGCTGCGAAATCGGGCAATCTCTCTTGTTCGCGTACACTGGAGGAACCATGCGGCAGAAGAGTCGACATGGGAACTCGAGTCAGAGATGAAGGACAAGTTTTCTTCACTGTTTTCATAGAGGTAGGTTCTGTTCTTAAGTTTCGAGGATGAAATTTTTTCTTAGTTGGTTATAGTGTAGTGTCCCGTCCCAACATCGTGCCCCGTTCTCCGTCCACGGGGTGCGCAAGAAAGGAACACTGTCGCTATCGACTCGTTCGGGACCGATAGGTCGGGATCGATCGAATCGATCGAACGGGAACGGTTGAATTAAATCCATTCCCCGTTATGGAATGGCTTCTTCGGAACCAAGTCCCATATTCAGCGGGCTGCGCCTCAAGGATTGACTCTGCGGCTGAGTCGGGAGAGACCTCCCGTTGCTCTACTTTTCACGCCGCTTGCGTTGGTTTTGGCTTTGTTTTCTGAATGCATTTTCGTGAATGTTTTCGATGGTTTTCATGGCTTACGTTTCGAACTTCATATTCGTATCGAATTTTCTTGAATAACATATTGTTCTAATCGGTTGCTTGTGCAATTTCAGGTGATCGCGTAGGCAACGTCTAGCGCGGCCAACCAGTTTCTCGCCTCAAGTAAATACTAAGGTGAGTGGCTGACCCTTCTTCCCTCGACCCTCTTCTCAATTACATTATCGATACGAGACATGTGCTATGATAGATGTAATGCAACGACATGAATGATATTCCGATGAACGGTCACACGATCCCACGAACACAAACTATACAAATGCTTGTCATATAACCTTATCGTGCTTGCAATTACCATATTATATAAAACCGTGCTAAGAAAGGATGAATCGATTAAATGAATGTCGCAACGATACTATAAGATGTGTCTTGAAATAACAAATTAACTTAGCACGGTCATGGACAACTTGTCGACAAGGGCGATTGTTTCTTCGAACGGCATCCCGAGGCCACGGGACCGTTCCGGCCTAGGAAGAAACACGGATAGCTATGCCGGATGCATGCCACGGTAGGCAGGGGCTTTCAACGGGGCTTGCTACCTGCGCCGAAAGATCCCTGTCTACCAAGCTATATGTCCATGATGGCTTGTCGTGCCAGTGACTTTCATGAATGCACTCTATTATGTCTTATTATTATCAACATGACAGGGAAGAACATGGTAAGTTTACGCTACAACGGCACGCTCTGCCGGGGGTAAGATCTATCGTCGTTATACAGTCGTGCCTTCAAATATAAGTTTGAATTGAGTAGGATGGCTAGAAACTTTACTAATCAATTGCATACACGCTCACTTAACTTCTTCAACAAATGAGAGCACGAGATTTAAACTGCCACGCACCAGCACAAAGTGTAATGTGCTGACCCTCGCTCTCAACAAGTACTCGAAACCAGGATAGCGTGCCAAGGAACTGAAGGCGACGCTCCTTTCTTTTGAAGCCTTGCTAGCGCGAAGGCTAACTCTATAACTTTTGAAGACTCCAACCCAACTGCATCATGAGTCGCAAACTCTCTCCGATCGTAGGTCTTAGAGAGTCATTTTGATGTTATATAAAAAGAGGATGTAAATGTATGGAATGACTATCTCATCGATGTCGGTTGTAAGCCCGAGAGGCCTCTTTTGTAATCGAATCTGTAACCTATCTTATTATCAATAAAAATGTAAGTTTCCTTCTCTATATAAATGTGTTCAATTTCTCTGTGTACTCTTAGATATGCTGTTGTTTCGGATAACCTTATGAACCACCTTGTGCAAGCGTAACTTAGGCTTGTACGGCATCACGCCCGGGGGACGACTATCGATTCTACCGAATCGGGACTTGACACCACTCCCCCACCTTTCGAGCCCGTCCCTGGCGCCTCCCGCACGCCCTCCGCCGGCGTCAGCGTCTCCCGCGCGTGCTCCGTCGTCGCGTGTCTTCCCTACATGTCCGTCGGTGTGCGCGCAGGTGTCCGTGCTCGTCATCCCGGCGTCGTTCCGAGTCCGAGGCCTCCCCTCGATACTCCTTCGTGCAAGTTTGGGTAAACTTTTTCCATTTCTCTCTGTCATTTTCTTCACAGAAACCCATTTGTCATTCTGGCCGTAGAGTCTATCATGTAGATTATTATTTTGGTTCTGTAGAATTGTTTTATTAGGTTCTGTGGTTTAATATTTTAGCTTTCCGTGTTGTAATTAGCAATGTGGTAATAATATACATATTAAAAAACTTTATACATGTTTATTTTGGTATTAATTAATTTATGGATTAACCTTATAAATTTAAAATATAGTTTAAATGATTTAATTGGTTTAAATTAAAGTTAGGATTATCTTTTAATTTAATGTTAAGTTGTAGAGATTTTTAAACCAAATAATGATTTAATATTTTGTTTACAAAATATTAGTTAAATAAATATTCGTTTAAAAGTTATTATCTTTAAAATAAAAGTTTGGTTAAGTAAATGGTATAAAAAAATTAGATTTCGTTAAATGATTATATATATATATATATATATATATATATATATATATATATATATATATATATATATATATATATATATATATATATATATATATATGTTTTCCTTTTAAAGATGATTTCTGATCAAGAAGGTTTTATAAGGAGAATTAATATAATAAAAACTAATATTTATTTAAAAAGGTTATTTTGGTAATGGTATTTAATATTAAAACCCAAAAACTTTTTATATTAACTTTAAACCAATATTTTGGTAAGAAAATATATTTTTGTGCATTTATTATTATCTATGTTTAAGGTGATTTTCTACATAATTTATGAAATGTCTAAAAGACATTTTATAAAAATTATTCTGATTAAATAAATTCTATTTTAAAATATTATTTAAATAAAAACTATTTTCTTACGAAAATTACTAATTTTGAGAAATTCATTTTAAAGTATTTTTTCTATTATTTAATTTGTTGTAAGGGCATAAGCCTAGTTTTCTTTTATTTTTTGTGACCCTGTATTGTGTAGCTTAGATTTTCTATTTCTTTTCTGGGTTGGTTATTTGCGTAGCTAGACGTATAAATTATAATTGGGTATTAATTATTTTGTACAAAATTAATAAGATTTTATCATATTAAGTTAATGAATAAAGATTCCTAATAATTTAAACAACTTCATGTTTTCTCACTTAAAAGACCACTTAGTTTTATATATATTATTAAAGATACAAAGTCTTGCCAATTAAAGTGTAATTGCTATCAATAATCGGTTATTCCGTAAATTGATAACCAATATAGTTTATGACGTTAGCGGATTTTGTTAGATTAATTAAATAACTTAAAACCTGACTAGGGTCTGTTTCTAGAAATTGCAACTAGCACACCTAGATTTGGCTCATCTATGTTTCTAAGTCAGGATTCTCAATTGTAGGATTTTGAGGACGTATTTGACTTCCTTCCCAGGTACCGACATCATGTTCCAGTCATTAACAAAGGCAAGTTATGGTTATGTTTTCTTGTATTTTATTTAGTAATTGTCATATTGCATGCTTAAACCACATTGCTACACGAAACCCTCTCCTAGGGTTCAAATATTGATTGATATTGATTGTGGGGATATTGGGGGAATAGTGTAGCGTTTATGACCAATATCCCTCATATTGCATATTGTTATTGTGCGAGCTTACCCCTCTTACACACGGGGATAAGCCGTATCGCGTCGCTAGGATGCTATTGTATAACCCAAGCTGGTCATAGACGTTACCTATTCAAATCACATTGTTTCAAATACTGAATTGCTGAAAATTGCTGGAAAATATTGTTCAAAGTATTTCAACTGTTTAAAATTGCATCTTTCCATTATTATTTAGAATGTCAGATTATGTACTCGTACTTGCTCCTTTCCTGACTGGATCTCCCCCCAATAGGTGATGTTGATGATGCTGAGCTATTGTTCAAAAGCTACTATGACCCGATATTATATCATGTTGTGTTGCCAGAGTCCCCCTTGGAGGACGCAGAACCATAGGCTTATGAACCGACCGTTTAGCTAGTTGTTTTCCTCGTTATCTAGTTTATTTGTGTTGGAGTTGTAGATTTTGTTTTAAGTATTTTATTTCAGTACTTTCAGTTTCAGTTTGTACTTTTCAATTGTTGAATAAAAAGTTTTTAAATATTCATAAATTTGTGTTGTGACAAAATACAAATGAATATTGTTGTCAATACCTGCAAATAGAACAGCTTACTGCCGCCGTCTCACAATGGTACAGGCTAGGCATGATCCGATTCGACCCAACAATTTGGGATCGGGTCGTGACATCAATTTTGACCCCAATGTACCCAAATTCTGGCTACGCCACTGGTCCTAGTTTCTTCAGAAAATTTCTTGTAGCATACAAAATTTTGAGTGTACGAAACCATTTACGATTTTTTTTTAAAAAAAAGACCATTCTGCCAAACGGTCTAGCGAAAATCATGAATTTTTTGCAAAAAAAAACCCCACCACTTCCACAGTGGGACTCATGCTTAAGTTCTCAGCTATGAAGGGAAGCTATATGTCCTGCTTGAGAATGCGCACCAAAGTAAACAATGTAAGGCTACAACCAAAGTAGAATTGAGCAGAACAATTAGAAGAAGAAAAAAATATTAAGATCTAACAAAAACATTAAGATGTGGTGGGGGACATTTTGCAAAAAAAGAGAGCATGATTTCTGCCAAACCGTCTGACGGAATGGTCTTTGTTTTAAAATTTTCGATAAATTATTCTGTTCATTCCAATTTCTGCAAAATTTGGTATGCTACAAGATTTTTTTTGTAGATTCTTTGATAAATTTTTTCATAACTTAGTTTGATTATTTAGCAATTATTAAAAATACAAACCCACATAATCCAATTTTTGGTTCAATTTTGTCAAATAGCGATATCACGAACGAAACTCTCGTAAAAGATTTCGTTTTACAATTTATGAGAGTACTGATGCACATGTGTCCTTGAAATATACGAATATGGAATGCTTGGATCCCATGTTCAAGGTAATAAAAATTGGACTTATGTGTCCTTGAAATAGACGAATATGGAATTTTTGGATCCCATGTTCAAGGTAATAAAAATTGGACACTATTTCGTATGTCTTTTTATGTGTCGATCCCAACATCTTTTATTGGCTATAAATTTTGATCTTTATTAAGTTATGTCGAACTATAGATTCTTGTAAACTTTTCTCGCCGAAGTCTATGGGTCTTTTGAGTAAAATTAAGATTTTGTTGATGGTGACTTACTGGTCGACAATAAACATAAGATTGCGTGCCATGAGTTTGTACAGGGTCAAACTTTGGTTGCTTGACACTTATGAAATATTTTAGCATACCAATACCATAATAGACTATAATATATTAGAGTGGTCTTGTTTTGGAATTTAGATGATATTTAATTTGTTGTAATTAAACCATAACTATAAAACACATAACTTGTAAATTAAAAAACATAATTAACTTGTTTATATAAATATTCTATGATGGGTTGTGGGTGTGCTTTCAGATGCTTATGTTCATGGTGTAGATATGAGGGATTTGTTGTGGATTAGCTACTTGACAGTTCATTGTTTAACAGAAAAATTAATTCAACTACATTAATGTATTCAATTTAATATGTTCATATTGTTGACTTTTCACACACGGGAGTACTATTGTATATATTCCTTATTTACATGATTATCATATTGTTATCATGATATTTATCGTTCTCTATATGCAGTAGTTATTATGGACGTGGGGGGTCATTAAACACGTGGATAAATTGTCTAGTATTAGTGTTACATGTATTATTTCAAGCTTAAAGCTCGTCTTGTAGAATATACCATCTCTAGCATAAATCTTCCAAATCGTTCACGTGTTGAGTGTGTTCCCTAAATACACATTAGTTCATAGTCATGAATACTTGATATAGTTCATGCACATCATTTTGTTATTTGTTACATGTTGTCACGCCCCGGCCCCGTAGGACCGATCGTCCTCGCTAAGGCGTGATGTCGCGTGAGCATAGGTTGCGCTCACGCAAGGTGGGTTCCATAATGGCCGATTTCAGGCTAAGCGACGGGATCGTCGCACAAAAGTCCCGAAGCATAAACATTGAATAACACCAGCAGAAACTTGAAGCAAAACACAAGCCATTCAAAAAATGCTCTTTATTGATATTGAAACAAAGATTAAAATGTGGCACGAAGCCATAATTACAATCACTCAGTCTCACTCTTCTCACAATACAAGTCATTCTGCTCTCTCTCATTTCTCAATACAATTCGAAGAGCCAACGGATGCTTCAGATAGACGATGTCCATACATTATGTCCCTTATAAGTCCAGACTCCATGCGTCCGTACGCCTCAAAAACGCCAAGAAACTCCGTACCTCAACGCATCCAAGCGAGCTTCACACCAACGAGCTTCTACCTGTGCATGCACATAAATACTGTGTGGGTGTCAGTACTCAATTGTACTGGTGGAGTGAGCTCATCGCCCACCCATACAAAACAACACGTTCATTTACTTTGTGCAACATACCCTTTCACGATTGTCTTTCTATTATTGCCTTAGGATCAATTTTAGGACATACCCCTGGCCTATTTTGTGTCTCTAGACCATCACCGTGCCTCGCACGAACAACTTACTTATACTTTGCATCTAGACCCTTCTTGTGCCAACAACGTCATCTTATCGACCCGTGCTTGCCTTTCGGTCCATATTTGGTACGCAATAACTTGGTCGTGCCGTAAATCCCTTTGTATAACATAATTGAAGCAGTGCCTCGCCACTTAGTAACTTGCCTATACTTGTGTCATAACAACGTGGTCGTGCCATAACATATCGAGGCTGCGCCTAGCAATTCAACATGACTTAATCGAACTTGACCTACGGTCCTTCTTGATTTAACTCGAAAGTACTCAATTCCAACTTATGTAACTCTATACCGACGACTTATTACTCGATGCCACATCTCGTGTCGAAGCACGTGTTCGTCCTATAGCCAAATCTTAGGCACATAATGGTGTTACAACCGTGCACACCTTAACTCAATTCGTGTCGTGCTTGCACTATCTTTGATTTGACCAACGCCGTGCATGCGGATTGCCCTTAATACCCCAACTTATCTATATGAAAGTCACTGGAAATTCAAGCCATCGTGGACATAGCTCGGGTAGGCGGCGGGTCTTTCAATGCAAGGAAGCTAGCCCCATGGAAAGCCCCCGACTACCCACTCGGTATAATCCAGCGCTGCTATAACGTCTTTCCCTAGGTCGACCTGGCCCCGGCGTAATACCAGTTAGGGAAGAAATCCTTGTCGACAAGTTGTTCACGACCACGCACCTACGAGAACATCTAAACTCACGTAAATGCATGGCCTACTTTGTAGTACGACTATAACCATACTTAGCAAAATGTGCTTTAGCACCGTACGTACATAGAAACCATACTATACAAAACGTGCATAGGAACCATACTATGTAAACGTGCATATCTGGAGACTCCCAAATGAGGGACCGCCTCGATGACAGACGGTCGCATGAACTTTCCATTCTTTGGAACTTAGGGAACGACTAATGCATAGCCTTCCTACTTAACTTGAACAGAACATGTTCCTTAAGTGCCATAGACCGTGGCTAACTTTTTTTTGAGTCAGTCGTGGCTCGTGCCTTAAACCAACTCGTGTTCTATGCGATACTATCGTCCAAGTCATACTTTATATGACAAGCCTTGATATCGTGCGATTATATGACTTAACAATCGCATAAAGTACGGGACAGTGCTTAGAATGACTTCGACATCCCAACGTAACTTTTGCCTAACTCAATCGAACAACAACTTAATCCGTAGGACGGGCAAAGGCTATGCCAAGCCTTGGACGATGGGACCGTGCATGCTTTATCAAGCATTTATACATGCGACGCCTATGACTTAGGTTAAGTTCACAGCTTTGTGATAACTTAAACCAACTTCCTTCTCCCAAGCCACGGGACGAAGGACCGAGTGTCATTTTGAAAGCATGTCGTGCAACACTTCTATGCTGACCGTGGGACCTTTCCATATTCTAACTCATTCCGACCCAAGTTGGGATTATTTCCTTAGCTATGTGAATTTGTCTCTTTTATTATCAAGCCTACTTGTGCATTTGAAACTTTTGTTTTATTAGTGCGAAGGCCAAACTGAGGCAAGTTCATCGAAGCCACACACCTGAATAAGGAGTCGTCTCGACCGTGTGGGTCTTCGAGCAGTCGTTGCATGGCTAAGTCCGAACGTCGGCGTTTCGATTCCTCCGATTGAGCTGAGCAGGACGGGGCATTACACATGCCATCTTTTTATATACGTCACAATGTTACTAGTTTTAGCTATTTATCATCTTGTTATATATCCTTACCTTGTATACATATGTACCATAATATACTATTACATGTTATATATCAAAATTGCATCTTGTCTACCTTGTACTTGTATTTTCTCCATTCATGACCAGATAACGTTAACAATTTAGACAAGTTTCTCTATTGTCACGATCCGCTCCCGAATAATCGGACACAAGTCGGACACACCCAGTCTTCATCATTGGACACGATGAAGTAAGCTGTACCAATCTCTAGGGAAACTACAAGTCCAGATAAGAATGAATATAAACCACAACATCTATAATATCGAATCCCAGAAATCAAAGTACATGTCTAAGAGTTATTACATTCATCCAGCTAAAAGGAAAATGAAGTCTGATAGTCTCAAGTATAATAGAAAATAAACTGCTAAGGGTAAGATACTAGGCTTCCTCAGCCTTTAAGTCCAGAGCAACTCCAGCTGGCTCTGCTGCATCTATAGGCTCACGGCCATAGTAGGTGTCACATAATGCCTCCATCTCACCTGCAACATATCCTAGTCAAGAGCGGAACAAAGTACAGTTCTAGGTAATGAACAAGAACATCATGATATGGAAATGAGTACAGGAGAACATTAAATATGAAATACATGAAACGAACATGAAAGTACAGGAATGTAAGTACAGGAAATAAAGTACAGGAAATAGAGTACATGAATGTAACCATAAACCTAAAGTACAAGACATGACATGTGCTCAATATTTGAAATACAACTAGCTTATGTGACCAGCTGGGGTGAGTACAGGAATATGTACAGGAGTACATGAATATCGGTACGACTTAGGACCCGCGTGCACGATGCGAGGCCTAAGCTATCTACATGAATATAGCAACCGGGTTTGGTCATATAGCTAGTATATTTCCCCTCCCGACACAAGTAAGTACAAAAACAGGAAAGTACAAGGGTACAAGATATCATGTCATGACGTGTCACAAGAAAAGTACAAGATATGTAAATGCACAAAAACCATAGAAAAGTACTTGCCTTGCTCCGGGAAAGTACGGGTAATAAATGGAGCTGGATGTCCTCCTGTTTTTAATAGGTACAAGTTGATTAATTTCTAAAATGAAGACAACTAACTAGATACTGCCAACTAACCAATTAGCCATTGTTTACTTGTTAAACTAATTATAAATTAGCTAGGAATATTATTATACAGTTTAAACTAATCTATCTACATAAAAGATACTAAACTCTATGGCAAATAAACTATATAAATATTTAAGTACAACCTTGGTTAGTTATTTAGGACAGTTGTTAAAATTATAAATTGGAACACAATCATTTTATAACATGATAACATAATCTCAACCAACACTCGACCTAAAGCTTGGCATCTTTCCTGGACTCATCAACTTGAAATCATACTTACACACCAGTTCTCTAAAGCTCAGCAATTATTCAGAACTCTATTAGATTACTCACAATTGGCCCAACAAGTATACTAAGCCAGCTTCATTACAAGTGAACTCAACAGAACCCAGCTTCACTCTCTAATGTTCAAAATCCAACCCCGACCAACACCCTAAAGTAAACAGCCCAGCTAACTATCTTTAGTAAGAAAAACCAGCAACTATACTAATGTTCTCCACCATTGCTCATTAACTTCATTGACAATAGATTACATAATACACAACCTAAGAAATTACACTATGTTATATCATGACAAAACATTAAAA
The DNA here is from genome assembly GCA_029216955.1 of Iris pallida. Classification (NCBI taxonomy): domain Eukaryota; kingdom Viridiplantae; phylum Streptophyta; class Magnoliopsida; order Asparagales; family Iridaceae; genus Iris; species Iris pallida. The sequence continues at coordinate 4,296,490 of JANAVB010000799.1, read as the reverse complement.
TTAAACTGTAGGCATGGTTCAGTAAGCCTCAAGTGTTGCGAGTGTTGCCAAGTGCTTCAACGTAGCATTCAACCTATACTCGGTCCAGCGCCAAACCCAGCTATCTCTGCGACTGACACCAACACGACACCAACACGACACCAACACGAATTCCTAACGATGGATACGGACACCCGAACCCCACGCACCCGACCATATGCCTGTGCAACCACCATAATTCTAAGTATAATAAAACTCTTCATTAATCAAGGAAACAGAGGAATTACCTGAAGTAAAACGAATCTGAAGCGAAGACACACTCCTCGCAGTTGGACACAATCTTCACGTGTCCAAATCACCACTCTATCCTTCGTTCGGTCCTTCTATCAAGCAGTTGGCGAGCAACCATACAATTTCACACTCCCGAATCTCCTCTGTTCTTTCGAGCCGAGAAAATGTAAGAAAAACTCAGATCCCACCAATCTTAACATAACAGCAGAAGAATCACAAAAGATTTAAGAAGCAGGACTCGATTAAGATTTCAACGAAATTGAAAATTTTAAGAATATCAAAGCATAACTTAATTCACTCACCTGGATTTAATCTGGTGATATAATTTGGTCGATGACCTGATCAATTGATCGAACTGTCCTGCCATAAAAATAATTCGAAGATCTCAAGAGGATGAAAAGAGTCGGGATCAATTCATGCTCGGATCAACAGTAACTCACCGGTCACTCTTCGTTCTCAGAGTAAGAACACTGGACCGCAGTGATCCGAATGAGTCTGCTGCTCGACATTACGACCCCCACAGAGAAAATGGATCGATTAGATCCGATCTAAGAAAATTTGATTATAGATCTCAACAAGGATTTCTCCTCGCCGACTCGATTTGAATTTAAAACACTGATCAATACTTACCAGTCTCGTCACCGGCGATTTGTTAGAAGAGAGAAGGAAGATCTGGGATCCGCTCGTGCCAGCCAACTGGAGAGCCTTCATCGTCGTCGTCGTCGATCACAGGTGGACTACGGCGCTGCTGCGATCGTGAATGTTGGAGGAACTCGCCTAGCAAGGAACGCTCACCAGCATCGCCATTGAAAAAACTCCAGAAATTAGGGTTAGAGTTTGGGAAGCAATTGGAGACGAAGAGATGAGAGGAACTCTGGAGTTGGTGAGCTGAAAGAAAATGCAGAGGTAAGGTTGGTTATATAGGCGGTTGAGGCCGTTGGCCTCACGTGGAGAAGAGAGAATATTTGGCGGGAAAATTAGAAATCAGGCTCCATCATCCATCTGACTGTGAAGAGTTGAAGAGAAGGGCTCAGCCTTCACTAATCCCTTCAAAAGCTATGCTGGCTGGCCCAATTGCATTGGGCTAAAATGAGCCCTAGTTAAAACAATCACTTAACATTTGATAGTTAGAAGACTAATAATCATGGAAAATTTATTATTACTCCAAGGAAAATATTCATGAATATTTGTAGAAAAACTTATCCCTTATCATCTCAGGAATATGGGGTTACAGCTATGGTTTACGGTGCTCGTGGTCATACTCTCTCATGTGATTTATTTATATATTCTTTTAGTATTTTCATAGTTCACGTCTAAATTTATACGATAAATTGATAAAATTGTGGATGTTTACTTGTGACCTTATAGATATATTAGTATAGTTATGAGTGTAGACATCTTACTATATGTTAAAAAATGTTTGCCTTTTTTCTCTCTGATAATTTGTGAACAAAACAAAAATAAAGTTAATGGTTACCGGCATTCGGAGAAGTCTCGCACGTAATACTGCCCTAAGAGTTAATCTGGGTCTATGTATAGACTTTGTCTGAATGATCCTAGTGGTAAATTTTTTGCTCTACCGATATCTCATCGTCGCACACAACTCGGAAAGAGGGACCATGACTTAGCTCTGTCCAGTACAATGATGAAGAAGAAAAGAGCTTCGAAAAGACAAGATTGTTAGAGATATTTTGCATATATTTTATGTGTAAAGAGAGAAGAAGGAAATGTTTATTTTATAGGCATTCTCAAACGGACATGAGAGTTACTGCCAATTAACCAGCCAACAAAGCACAATTAAAACGGACGTTACAAATACAAAACAAATAAAAAAAATGTGGTTCAAAGAACATGGTTAAGATAAAATGTGTCCAAATGTTTCAAAATCTAATGGATTAGAAACTGTCAAAAAATTAAAGAGAAGTAAAAAGATTTTTTTTAGCATCTCAATCTGAACTCGAAGAGGAAATCGAATCGACATTCGACGTCCACATATGTAGGCACTTACTCGCACCCATTACCCGCGCCGAACCGAACCGCACCGGGCCGGGCGGCGACGGCGGCGCGCGCGTGTGGCCCATAGGGCTCCCATACAAGACTTCAATGAAGCAAAAAGGAGTAAGGGGATATATGCACTATTCAAGCAAAGCCACAGTCGATGTGGGACTAACAAATAGGAAGTTGAGCTTTTGCTCATGTATGTGAACGTAAACACACACAGCTGACACTATCATCAATACCATAACATAGGCTGTACATACTTACATACTCATACCCAGTTACTTTGAAGCAAGGCATGACAAATAGCAATATTCTTCCTCACAAAGCAAGATGCATGTGAACAAATACGTAGTGAATACCGCAATCCAACATCCAGCCACAAGTAACTTCCTTATCTTGGAAGACCGTGAGTAAATTGTCCCAAATATCATCATGCACTTGCACCACCACTGATGCATTTTCAGTATCCTTCTTCTTCTATGCACACTACGATATTTTCTTCTAATGTGGCCAAATTTACTGTAACAAGAACACACATCCTTCTTCCTTGATGCATATCGAGATCACATCGCTCCCAATCCCATGTGAAAAGTCATTCATTTTATTTTATGCGATTATATGCTAATTGCTCACCCATAGAAGCATGAGTTATTCATTGTCAGTATTACAATGCAAACTTAAATACTCATATGGATTATAATTATGCATGTTTGAATTTGGGACCAATGGCCGAAGGATTTGGGCTTGGAGCATAGACTTAGTTAATGAGATTCTATTGATTAGTTTATTACGCGAGACCTATATGTTATGAGAATATCAATTAAGGAATCTCTTGCCACATTGAATCGTATATTAGGAGACCTATTAATTAACAACACAACATTTCACAAGATAGCATAATAATCACTATATTTCATATGTTAACACAATAACAACACTATATTCCATATATATGACAACAATACAATAATACATGTTTATATAAAGGAAGCTAACAACAATCATCTTACTCTCTTTTATATTGTTTTTTACTCAACATCTAACAAACTCAGGGAATATGGCAACAAATACCAACAAAATTTAATTTTATTAAGTGCGAAGGTAAATGAGAGAAGGATCAAAATTATATATTATTTGATGAATCGATCTCGCCATGATCACCATATCTCTGAATGATTTTTCTCTGCACGAATCAAATGTAGGAACCCTAGAGGGGGGGGGGGGTGAATAGGGTCACACTAACTAATCAAGCACTTAGCACAAGTTAATGGGCAATTTAAAAATATAAGTGCAAGAGAAGAAACAATAACAATACCGACACACGATATATCCTGGTATCCTCCCAAGAGGCACTCCAGTCCCGGAACTCTCTCCGGCTTTAATCCACTATTTGAGTAAATAGTTACACATGAGTTTGGATCCGAAGAACTCGCCAACTTCTTACACGAGAGCTTTAATCCGAAGACTCTCCAACTTCAACCGAGAGTTTGGATATGAAGACTCTCCAACTTCAACCGAGAGTTTGGATGCGAAGACTCCCCAACTTCAACCTTTCACAATAGGTTTTGATCTCCTTATACAATAGGATGAAGATCTTACTTTTCAACTCAATAACTCTAACACAATTTGTGGATGGCAAATGAAAGCTTTGTAGAGTTGTTTGTGGATAGGCTTTGGTGGTTTAGAAATTTTTAGGCTCAAAGCATCAACCTTGAATGAAGGGGTTCAAGGCTATTTATAACCAAAGCATTGAAAAGAGCCAAAGGCAATTTTTCAGTCAGCGACCGGCATACCGCCGGTATGAGTCGGCATACCGTCGGTATACCAGTCTGGAATTGCAACGGCTCGAAATATAGCCGTTAGGATCATTTAATGCTGGAAATCCGACCGTTGGACTTTCAACGTTACGGAATCGGTATACCGTCGGTATGATCCGGTATACCGTCGGTATGCCAATTTTGTAGACAGAAACTTTCTGTGAACAAAATCGGTATACCGTCGGTATGGACCGGTATACCGTCGGTATGCCGGTTTTCATCCGAAAATGATCCTGGGCTGATTTCTACCCTAGCTTTCGATTTTGCCATCCATTTTTTATGTTTACAATAATTCCTAAGACTCATTACAGACTCCAGATATACTGTAGCAGGTGCAGGCTTCTTCAGAGTCTTGAAATGATAATGGCATGGCTTGGCTTCTTTCTTTGATAGGTGCTGGCTTTTTCCCTTGGCGGCAGCTGTCCAAAGATATCCAGTTTGCGAAAACTGAATACCTTTCGGGGGCTTCGCCCCCGAACCTCCGACGAGGGGCGCTGCCCCCTCGACCCCCGTCCGCTGACCGGGCAGCGAAACCCCCGATGCGTGGCTCCGGAGATATCGTCGGGTGGTTCAGAGAAATCTTGTGGAATCCGTCGTCCTTGGCCCACCATGATTTCTTCATTGCATATGTCCACATTGATCTTGCTTATTGCTTTTCTGCATGTACATGTTAGACGAACAAAGCAATATATATGGTAGCAAGTATGATAAGTTTAATGCACATTTGGACAATGTTGAGTTTAAGTATAAGTGCTAAGGTGATAGCATAAATGTTAGTTATATCATAATGATTAAACTTAATTGAATGACCACAATCAAAAACATAGTTTTGATTTTGGCAACCCGATTAAATTTAAAATAGATAAGCTCATATCACTAATATGTAAACCAATAGGCACATATCACCAAAGGTATAAGTATAAGTAGAAATGCTATAGCGATAATATGAAGATTAGTGATAATGAAATACTAAACTTAACATATTAACCATATTCAAAAACATGATACAATCATTGGGCTAACAATCTCCCCCTTTTTTATTATGGCAAATCGGCTAAGTTTAGTATGGACACAATAGATGCATGTATCACTATTATACAAAAGACATAAGCAATATCACTAAAAGCATACTACTTAGATTACTTATAAAAGCATACTTAAACTTACTTCTCCCCCTTTGACATGATCAAAAATAGGCTCTCCCGTACTAAGAGATAAAATGAAATCAATCTCAAGCATAGAAATCAGAGCATAGAGAACTTATAGACAATCATTATCAAGATATACTAATGAAAAACAATGGGAGAAAGGTGTAATGACAAGTTTATAAAGCTACATTGCCCATGTAGAACATCAAATTTAAAAGAAGCATGTCAAAACACAATATAGTTGGTAAAACAAATAAAATTGATAAACATTCAAAAAATAGTTTTACCAACTTGAAATCCAAGAAAGTAACTCCAAAACATAATACTATATGAATTAAAACTCTAGTTTTGGAAGGAAGCGATATACCAATTGAAAAAGGATTTCAATCAAGGATTTCAGTCAAAAGCCCATGAGGATTAGATAATTGCAAAGTAATTGATATAAAAATACCAAGTGAGATAGTTGGAAGATATAAACTTAATACCAATTGAAATATACAATAGAGAAATTGATATAGAATAATCTCATTATTTGTAAAATCTGTAAGCTTACCCAAGTTCATGCATTAGAACTCAATTACCTTATCATGCTATATGAATACCCTTTTTGATAAACATGAAGGTAAAGGAGAAAAATACTTGAGAAGGAGAAATTCAGTTGACTTGAATGCTCCCCCTCAAAGTATTACCAATATAGATAAACAAGAATTTTAGGTAAGTCCTCAATAAGAAAAGCCAAATCAATTAAGCATTTAAGGAAAGCCAAAACAATGAAAACACAATAGTCATCAAGATAAGATATAAATGTTAATATTAACAAGATGACTTATTTAATCCATATAAAAGAGAGAGATAAATAATAAAGAGACACTTGCATACACTCTCATAAATCCTTCACAAATAAAAATATCATGACCTCAATCAATAGGATATGAAATAGGAGAAAATATGGGTCCATGATGAACTAGGTATACGACATATTAGAGGATATAAATGAATTGAATCAATTAATTTGCTCCCCCTCAAAATATGCATCTAGTTCCAAAAGCACTTATAGCATAAAATATATAACTAAAGGATTAGAGGGTAAATCAACTATGGATTTCTCCCCTTTGCTCAACGCATATAAGGCTATAATATCGTCAAAAGACGAATAATATCATCTTTAGTCAAGAAGAGATATCCAATTAATACCCGCTAAAGATAAAATAGAAGAATATTCTAATTAAGCACGTATAATCAAAAGATGGCATACATTAATCTATATAGAAGGATCTCATATTTAAATATGATATATTAATGTATGTTACCTTTTGAGAAAGATGTCATCATGAAAAAGAATAAGGATAGTTAAATCAATCATGATGAGAGTTAAAAAATCGCTCAAAAATAAAATAAAAATAAACCTCAGATATCATGTCCATGATTATCTAATCAAGAAAGAATCAACCAATTTATTACTTTGCATGGACTAGGTATGTTGTACCACATATTTATCCAACAACGGATAAATCCAAACCTTGCTAATGGTAAATTAATAACCCATAAAGTTCAAACAGCAAAGGCCCATATGTGGCAATCCATGAGTAGTCAAAGTAGAGTAATAAATTAGTTTGATAATCATATAATAAGATAATATAGGACTGCTCAACCATTAGGATCTTTTATCAATAAAAATAAACAAATTAAACATGATCCAACAAATCTCATAAAGAAAATCCCAAATCCATATTTATGATAAAAACTCATAAAACGATAAAAAAATGGAAAAGAGTCATTCTCATTTAAATGATTGCAAACACAATCAAGAAGAGATGTAAATGATAATACGATAAAATCATGACTCAAAAGTGAGAGGAATTTAAGAGATACATGCTAATGACTAATAAGGAAGGAGACTTAAAGAAATGAATCACAAACCTCCAAGAGAAACAAGATCTAATCAAGAATTTGTAAAACTAGTTTTAGAGAACAAACATATGTATCTAAAATAGGATGCAAATTACATTTAGAAGAATCGCAGATCTTGTTTTTGTAAACTAGTATATTTTATATAGATTGAAAAGAAAAACAATAGCTAGATGAGTGAAAGTGAACCAACTTATATAGCTTAACAATATATCATGAATAAGCAAGCTACATAACTAATTAAGATTAATGAGGTAGGTCATTAACAAGATAAATGTGCTCATTTAATCTTAAGTCACTAACACTAAAGATACTTGCTCAAGCATAGAGTTCACAAAGAGGGCAATACATTTTGAATGAACAAAATAATTTATAGACTCTTTACTAAGCAAGGATAAGAGCATAAGATGACAAATAAATGAATTAATCTCTTATCAAGTATAGACCAAAAGAGATACTCATAAAAACATAATAAAATAATTCTCTTTGCCAAGTATTGAGATTTACCCAAGATAATGAAATAATAGATCGATCTAGAGAATGCAAAATACTATAGCCATTATAAAATAAATGTATTCTCTAGAAATGGAAAAATCTCAACACAAAAGCTCAAACCATAGTAGCTAAAGTCATAAGAAATATGATGTAACAATTACATGTATTCTCATATGCTACAAAAATTATTGGGCAACAATAATTCAAAAAGAAGTATAAACCCAAGGAATGAGCAAAGAAAGATCATTAAGATCAAGAAAGCTAAATGCTAAAGATATCAAGAAGTACATTTTTCAAAGAGCTTTCATAGTGCACCATAGTAAGTTATAAGGAAGATATAGATTTGAAAATGTGCAATAAAAATGGAGGTAAATATAAAAATAAGACAAAACACAAAACCATGTGATTCTTAAAAGAACTTCTATAAATAGTCAAGTGCAAGACATAAACAAGTATTCTCTCTCAACATCCTAACTTAAAGGTATAAAACAAATAAATATCAAAAGTTAGGAATCACTTATATATATGAAGCTATATATATCACGAATAGGCATACATGAAAAGATCAAAAACCAATTAAGAACATGTATCCATAATGCCAACCAAAAAGTCAAAAAGATATCATCAAAAGAAGACTTTAAGGAAGAAGCTAATTGATTCAAGAAGAATAAATTTGGTCAAAGGAATCAATAGATAATGTATGAGATAAGCACAAGTTTGAAGGTAACAAGTATAATTAAATACTCTTCAAGTCAATATAAAACTTTAGCTTAACTCATATCCCTACAAAAAGATATTTAAAAAAAATCAACATAAGAAATACATGATCTATATAGAGATGGAAATTTTAATGAATATAGTCATGTATCCTTAATGAACGTTTGAAAAACTATCACAAATTCAAAACACATATAAATAAGCTTTATTAGGCAAAGACATAATTGATTCTCAAGAAGATAATCAAAATAAAATGTGAGAATCAATAATGAATATATTATGTGAGCACAAGGTTGAAATGGAAGTATAAGTATATACTTGTCAAGTGATATGAGGCTTGCGCTAGACACATATATTCGCAAATACCGATTTTAAAGTAAATAAGACATATTTTAAAGAGAAATCGGTAAACAGTAACTATTTCAAAAACTTTAAAGACGGAGAGCTAAAATCATATTAACTCAAATCAAAATCAAGCTCCTATGGACTAGAGTGATATGCTTGCTTTATAAATAGAGATTAAGAATAACAAGCATGCATATATAAATGTGTCACACTAATAGAAAATGAGTGATAAACTACATAACGTGAACTAATCATTTAAGCCGAGTAACTAGTCATGCTAGATAAAAGAATTAATAAGAAAATTAACTAAGCATGCTAGAATTAAATCTCACATTAATTTATATAAAAGGCAACTAAAGGATATCAATGTGAGCTAGTGGCAAGACATCAAGTGAAACATGCTAGATTCTTGTAATGTCCGTGGTTCGTATTGCGTATTGGGAGTACGTGTACGTATTTCGGGCTCGTAATTTTGGTTTGTCATAATTAGTTAGCCTTGGGTTTTATTTTGCATGTTGCATTAGCATGGTTCATCATGGCATTGCATTGGCTTGGTTTGGTTCGGTTTAGTGGGTTGGCTTGGTTTGGTTTTATGTGGAGAACCACGCCCACCTACCACCACCCTCATTAAATATCCTATTCTCTCTTCCATCAATTCTCATTAACACTTCTTCCTCCCCATTAATTTCCCACCTACCAGAGAAAGAGAGGGAGAGCTTAGGCAAGTGCACCTTGCTTCATGGAGGAAGTCCATTTTTATTGTTCTATTGTCTTCCTCATGTGTTTCTAACCCACTTTAGTATTTAGCATTTTTTATTTTCATGGTTAAATTTTTGGAGATCTAGCTTTGTGGTATTTTCGGTTTCCAAGATTTTGATCTATCAAACTTGCATATTTTGCTAAGTTGATGATCCCATGTTGCAGAGAATATTGTTTGGTCCAAATTTGACCTATGAGATTTTCCTGAGCTGCATGGACATTTTTGCACTCAGCCGCATGGCCTATAAATGCAATAGCTAGCATTTATTTTTGCATGCATTATTTAATGCAATGCTAACAGTCAGCCGCATAGGCATCATTATTTAATGCATTAAGAATAGAATGTATCAGCACCCACGTGACCCGTATATGTATGCAATATTTTGCATACAATACTCCAACGTGCACCTAATGCATGCAATATTTTACTGCCTATTCTAAATGTATGTTTAATGCATTGTTGTAATGCACTTTTCCTAAATGCACCAGAGAGCCGCATAGCTCTTTAAATACTTTAGTGCTTTAATATTTAATAATTAAATGTCTTAAGGATTCAATGCTTTAAAGCCTTTGGATCAGCCGCATGGCTTGTAATATTTAAATGCTTTAGTGCTTTAATATTTAATAATTAAATGTCTTAAGGATTCAATGCTTTAAAGCCTTTGGATCAGCCGCATGGCTTGTAATATTTAAATGCTTTAGTGCTTTAATATTTAATAATTAAATATATTAAGGATTTAATGCTTTAATGCTTTAATGCTTTTGGATCAGCCGCATAGCTTGTCATTTAAAGGATTTAATATTTAAATGCTTTAGTGCCTTTCCTGGCACCAGCCGCATAGCCTTTTCCTAATGCATAGTGTATTTCTTTAATGCATTTGTTCCCACATTCTTTTAGTCCCAGCCGCATATGGCTTCCATCAGCCGCATGCAATTGCAAGTTTTGCTTGCATTGTACTGTAACCCACGTGGCCTTGCATGAATAATTAATGCATGCTTTGTTGCATGATTAGTGGCATTGCTTGCACGCACTTGCTAAAGTAAGCCGCATATGGGAACATGGGGACAATTAGCCGCATGGCCCTTAGCTTTTGGCCGCATGGCCTTACTTTAATTATTTGCATGTAGCCATTTTAACTTGGCCACATGGCCTCAGCACTTGAGTGGCCACGTGTCCCCTTTCTTTTGCTTGAGTGAAAGCTTGCATTTATTGCAGGTTCCTCTCTCCTTGTCTTTTCTGATTGCATGAATAATTCTTGTTGGCCGCATGGCCCCCCTTCAGTTATTTTCTGGCCGCATAAGCTTTGGCTGGCCGCATGGGTGGCCTCCCACTCTCTTTGACCGCATATTTGTTTTTCCCACTTTTGGGCCGCATGGGGTCCACTTTGATTGTTTAATGTTTTATTTGTCTGAATTGTGGTCAGAATTTCTTCCCACTCCCAACATGAAAGTTGTAGAGTTTCTCCTTGGCTTCAAGAATATATATATTATATTATATTATTATTTTAATTGTGCAAGTTTCTCTCCTTCTTGACAAATGGCATAACCTGACAGTGACCCGTGGTGGCGCACTCTTGACAATTAACTTGACATGATAACTTGACATGATAAACATGACTTGATAGTGGCCCGACGGGACGCACTCCTGACAGTGGATATGACATGATATATATATATATTTTTTGAATTACTGTTGACGGCCAACACGACATGACAAAAATTGAATGGTCTGGACACCGTGGGCAATTGTGCTTGTACAAATGAACCCGTCTTGTCTTGCATCATGTCTAGGACAGGGACCCCTGAGTACCACGGTCAGGGGTACCTACGGTAAATTGACTAAGGTTAATAACTAGAATAACACGGTAGTCATGAAGAGATTTCCCCAGCTACAGGCAATCCCATTATCTGGGTGCCCCACTTGGGATCTGTAGTCTGCCGTCGAGTAGGGCACATTTCCAGCACACTGTCATGTGTTGCACCCTCTAAGTCACCTAAGGGTACATGCGTTTCCTGGACGATGTACCCACTTGAATTCAATTCCTAATTGCGTCCGGATAGCCTGGATGGTCTGCAGGGCTTGTGGCTGTGGAATAATTTCACTGCATCTTACTAGTAATTAGGCCTGTGATAACCCTAGTTAGTTAAACTATCAAGCTGCACTCTTTGCTTGGCCGTGATTGATTGGATGGAGTCTAGTCCAGCTTTGTCTCGTCCCGATCCTGTATAAGGTTATGACATGACATGATTACTTGTGCTTTACTTTAATTCAATATCAAGATTATTACATATCCTGATTTCTTAATTTATTCTGCCGATAAATGGTGGGAGAATTCAAGTTCTGTTCAGATGAAGGGTTACAACCCCGGTCCTTGTTTGGTTTACGGGTTGTAACCTGGTTATCTGAATAGTCCCATGGATTACCTCATCGTATATCATCCTGTCATACTTTTCCATATTTTTTGTCTTTTATTTATAATTGTACCCTTGTACTGATTGCTGGTTTTAGTTCCTAAGTGAAGCCTCCTTTGTGGCACTTGCTCTTTCTGGGATCTGACCCAGCTGGTTTTGTATGGCCAGATACCAGAGCAGCTCCAGAGGATCTACCGAATCTCCAGCCACATGGTGACCACTAGACGGAATTCTGGCAACGAGTGGGTTATTTTTGGCTCTTCCACTCTCTTGTAAAATTATTCTTTTGAGGCGTTTAGCCGTCGAGCAAGTGTTAGCTCGTGTACATTTTTACTTACTGTCTGCCTACGGGCTGTAACATGATTGGCAACCTAGGGTTGATCATGTATGACTAAAACTCTTGCTAGTCCTCACATTTTGTAACGACTAGCTTCATGATCAGCTGAATATGTAATGTTTGGGACGCCTTACTATTGTATATTTGGTGATCTTACATCTTGTAATATTTACTTATTTGCTTGTGATTGAGACACTAGGTTTGTTATTGACCTTAAGAGACTGATGGCTTGTAGATAAACCCTCATATATCTAGACAGCCGTGACCGTATAGTGGAGTGGATCCCATTTCATTATACGTAGCTGGCTATGTCTGTCCCCGCTCTCCAGTATTCTGGTTCTGGGGCGTGACAATTCTACAAATATAAATAATTTAAAGAGAATCGTTTAGCATGTTACCAAAGTGGCTCTAGTGGCCACGCTTGTGTTGGTACAATTGCTTAGAAGATGACCTTTGAGCTTTGCAACCACCAACACACTCCTCGGTGCTATGTCCCGATATAAGAAGCTTCACCTACAATATTAGGCGAAGACTTTGGTATCCAAATAAACTTGGATCCACATTTGTTAGCTTTAGGGACCCATATACTATTTACTCTAGCATTGGTAGAAAAACTCCTACGAATAGGACAAGTTAAGCTCATGTGTCCAATGCGAGAGCAATAGAAGCACCTAATACTAGTGTGTGCACATGTATCAGAATGAGCATGGTTATGAACATGTGACATACTAGAATAATGAATATCTCTAGAGTGAGCATGAGAAGATTTGGTTTTAAGAATATTATGTTCTAATAGCAAATCATCATGCATGCAAGTAAGAGAATCAAATTTAGCATTTAAAATATCATTCTCTTTTTCAAATAAAGCAATTCTAGAGATAAAAGCATCATTTTGTTTCTTTAAAGTGTCAATAGAAGAATCATGCAAATGATTTAGCTCATGAGTTTGCCTCTTAAGATCTTCTATTGATGAGGAAAGAGATTTGATTTTCAAAATTAAAGCCTCATTCAAACTCTTTAAAGAAACACATGATAAGTTTTGAGAATCAAGTCTAGATAATAAATCATTGTTTTCATTTCTCAAAAACTCATTTGCTTCTTCTAAATGAATAACCTTTTCAGAAAGTTCTTCATTTGTAGAATGAAGGTTGTCAAGAATCTCTAAGGATTGTTTAGCCATGGCTTTCCACTTAGAGCATTTCTTGCATTTAGAAGAAACATGATTGTTGTCACGCCCCGATCCCGGAGGATCGAAAACTAGCCACTGGGCGTGATGCCGTACAAGTCTAGATTGCACTTGTACAAGGCAAAACCATTACAGTTCCTGGTAATTCTCAGAAAACATCGACAATGCAGCGGAACCAAGCAGATAAATTGAAGTCACACAATTTATATAGAAATGTATCTCTTTATTGATATTCAAAATGGATTACAAGGCTTGCAGCGGAATACAGAGTTTACAACTGAATACAAGACTCTTGAGTAGCTAACTGAATGTATACACTTGCCCTTTAGGCTACAAATGAATATAACGACTTCCTTACAATGACTTGCCAATTTGGCTACAATCTCACTGGTACATCTGAGTTCCACTGTTCCATACATTATGTCCCGTATAGCAGAAGACATCGTCTTGAAAGAAGAGCTTCTGCACACCCATCCGATTCATCGATGCCAAGCACTGATTCACAGGATCTCCCCCAAGCAAACACCTGTAATATTGCCCACAACGTGGGTCAGTACATCATCAATGTACTGGCGAGCGGTGCTGGCCCAACTCACCTAAGAAGACAGCACTAAGTAATTATGTTACAGAACATAATTATCAATGGTCTTTCTCGTTGCCTTAGGGACAATTTCATGTTATAGCCGACAAAAAGTAAAGCATGCAAATCTTATAGCCAACATAATTTAAAGCATGCAGTTATCACCCTTTGGTGATTCTTACCCACGGTCGTGTAGCCATCCCTGTATATTTATAATACTTACTCTGCCTACACAAGACATTGTTAGAAACAATATCATGATTCAATATGAATATCACCGTTCAGGTGATTCTTACCAACAGCCGACATCCTTTCCTGTATTTGAGTAATAACTTACTCTGCCTGCATAAAACATCATTAGCACCTGACCTATCTATATGAAGGTCACTGGCGACACGCCATCCTGGACCGTCTTACTTGGTACAACGGCGCCCTTTCAGTGCGGGTAGCTAGCCCCACTGCAAGTCCCGTTTACCGATGCCAGTACGTCGGCACATTCCTTGTTTCCCCCTAGGACGAACCGGGTTCCATGGCCCAGGAATACCGTTCGAGGAAACTACCTTGTCGACAAGTTGTCCATGACCATGCAACTATATGCAACTTATCTAAGAAGAAAACATATAATGCATGATAAGGAAAACTAAGCAAAACCATCATTCTCATTCGTATTGCCATCTTGCCATCTAGCCATCTTGCCTTGAGCCAATGCTCACATTATCATCTGCCCAATCCAGGGTCTTGGCGTAATCAACATTCTACATCGACGACAGGATAATAGAATGTTGTTACCCAATGCCTTGCCACATCTTTGATACCAAACATCTTTCCAACCAAACTCAGTGTACTCACCGCCCAATTCCTGGGACTTAGCATCTGTTTAGCATTCATTCATTTGAATGCAATTCAAGCATACTCACTGTCCAGTTCTTTGGGTCTTAACATCTGTTTTGCCATCTATTCATTGAGCCAAAGCTCAATATACTCACCTGCCCAAGTATTTGGGACTTTGCCTTCACCTGTCATGTAATTCATCGCAACAGCGTACAAGCATACAATTCACTTAGCCACAACAGTTTACGTTCAGGTGATTATTATCTTTCATTATCTTTCCGAATTCCATGCAAGGTGTTATTGAGCAACACAATAAGAAACATAGCACACTATCCTTATTTTAAGCGTGGAGCTAAAGGATCTTTGAAGGGTTCAACACTACTCACATTCATAGGACGATTCCCGCCACGATCGCATAGTCTTCCAAGCGATCCTTCGCATAATCCCAAGTCCAACAAGGCTTCATCGAACCAACCATCCATCATAAGGCATCTTGCGGGTCGGGGCACTACAATATATACCACCCAGAAAAAGTTTCGTCCTCGAAACTTAAAACAAAACTCATCCCCAAAACTTCAACCAAGCTTTTCATGAAACTTCTCAACAATCAACTTGCACCATTTAATATTCTTCTGCAATCTCTCGATTAATTTCAAGTAATGTGCCATCTCGTTACAGCATCCCAATTAATTCAACATAGTTTACCATCTTTGATCTTTCCTCCGACACTCGTGCAAATCCTTAGCACATGATAATCCTTCCCGTGGCTTCGTTTGAATTCAGCATACCACTTAGTCGGAATCATACACATATTTTAGGCGTCCCCGAAATACATGCACTTCAGCCAAGTTCAGTGATAGAGAAAACGAACGAGCTACGGTGTACCTTCCTTTTCGA
The DNA here is from genome assembly GCA_029216955.1 of Iris pallida. Classification (NCBI taxonomy): domain Eukaryota; kingdom Viridiplantae; phylum Streptophyta; class Magnoliopsida; order Asparagales; family Iridaceae; genus Iris; species Iris pallida. Next base: position 4,280,787 of record JANAVB010000799.1, on the reverse strand, counting down.
ACATCAGTAATTCTCTTTTTTAAGCATCTCGTATAATCCCACTTTGTTTATTCAATATTCCAACCAATTACTAAGACGATAGATGTCGCCAATTCCAATTCGATAAATTTTCCTCAACCGATCCAACATTTTAAAATATTCAAACTTAGATGTATCAAGTATTCCTTTCAAGTTCATTGTCATCCATGCCACCAAAGTTGATAAATCCCATAGCAACATTTTATTTCGATACCCCGATTCTCATCGGTCAAATCTTGTACTCATCATCGATCGCATCCATACACATTGTTTACAACTCATAAATTCTCTCGATCCTGATTCATCCATCAAATTGTACCATCATCCCACTCTAGTAATATTTCTTGCTGTCCTCCAACATTTTCTCGTATTGATCAAGCCAACATATTTATCCTCTCGTATAGGCAACTATCATATTCCAACAACATTAATTCTGAGGGTCATTCATATTCACATTCGCCGATCTCGGCTACATGCACTATCCAATTCCGTCATTACACTTATCCTCAATCTTGATCCGGTCAATAAAATTATTCCAACTATCTCAAAGCACTACCAACAATTTTCGCAGCTCAATATTAATCAACCAACCCAACCAGTTCTAACAATTCCCAACATTTCAACCAAGGCAACTCAATTTCCGAAACCAATATGATCCGTCATCCCATCCAACATTATAACATCAAAATTTCATAAATATCTATTCCATTCCAAAGCCTACCTTCCAACACATCTTATTCATTCCAACTATACTCACGCAACACCAATAGGGACATCCTACGGTTTTCCAATAGTCAACTTAGCATACAATCAAGTCTCTACGGTCAGCTAATCTAAGCTAAACCAGACATTCAGCTAACCCATATGAGATGAGTAGCTATCAGGGACATACTTATCTCTTATCTTAGAGGCAACCAATTCTCAACATAGGGGCAACTCTATGGTCCGACCAACTTAGGGACATGGGACACCACCCCAATCTTATGAACTTATACCCAACACGGACAACTGAAGAACATAGCCAACCAATCTGAGACTTAATCAAGCAACCAACAATCTAGGCAACAAACCGACACTCTAGGCAACCAGCCAACAATCTAGGCAACCAACTGACAATCTAGGCTTCTAGCCAACAATCTAGGGTCAAGTCTTTCTACCCGTACTCATACTCGAGTCATACCCACGAAGTCTCATTCTAGACTTACCCGCAACCGACCAAATCTATCCGACAATCTATCCAACAATTCTATCCCATAATTCTATGGGTCAATCTTGAAGCTATCATATAAAACTCCTCAATAGAATATTCAACTTTCAATTTCCATTTGCATAGACATAGCATCACTTGTTCAATTCGACTTGCATCCTCATATCGTACTCATATGTCTATTCAATCGGGTCAACTATTCTGAATCATCATCGGACATTGTTATTTCAATACTTTATCACTTATGATCTCTTCCTACGGTCTCTTTGCGACATAATCGTTTCCCACATTCTTAGATCATCGATACGGTCCGTACTCTTTTAACCAACAAAAATCAGGCAGCTATAATCATATTTCTTCCGAGGCATCATTTATAAATTTTCTAGCACAAATACGGTCATCTCTTAGCAATCCCCGTTAACCATCAATATTTGTTTTGCATCATCTCCTTGTGATTCCATAAGAAGATTTACTATTCATGCACCAATCCAATCTCTATAGCACCAATCATCTAGCATTCTTACTTCGATCATCCAATTGCATATGACATAACTTAATTAGCTAAGTCATAATCCCACAATTCTATATCCTACCAAACTTGTTATCCATGCGACAACATCATCTATTGACAGGGTCTATTACATATCGTTGCACCTCGATACTTATTTGTATTCCATCCATTCGACTCTCATAAGGGACATCTACTCTTTCATGCATCAAGGGACAAGTACTCATTCTCCGTGCCTCAAAATAGTCAAGGGTCATAACTTGTTAATTCGGGACATCAATTTCCTTCAAGCACACTGCACCACGTGCTAAGATCATATATTCCATAAGCCCATTCTCTAACTTTTCGGTCGTCGATGCAACTCTCTGCATCTTCTAAATCATTCGCAACATCCCGATAAGCGTCTAACATTACCATCAGTTCTATCGATATCCAACATGCAATTTCTTTAACTCAATTCCAATATTGTTCAATATTCGGTCCATAGTTGTTCTCGCAAAATCTTTCGATAGCAACACCACACTATCATTACTAAGCCTACAATCCTCCTTACCCAACTGATGATCATGAAGCTAGTCGTACAAAATGTAAGGACTAGCAAGAGTTAAGTCATACATGATCAACCTCGAGTTGTCAATCATGTTTACAGCCCGTAGGCAGACAGAAAGTAAAGTGTATCGAGCTAACAGGTGCTCATCGGCTAAATGCCTCAAAAGAATAATGTACAATAGAGTGGGAGAGCCAAAATAACCTACTCGTTGCCAGGATTCTCTCTAGTGGTCACCATGTGGCTAGAAGGCAGGTAGATCCTTTGCTGCTGCTCCGGTATCTGGCCATACAAAACCAGCTGGGTCAGACCCCAGAAAGAGCAAGTGCCACAAAGGAGGCTTCACTTAAGAACTAAAACCAGCAATTAGCACAATAATATAATTACATAATAAGAGACAGTAATTTAAGAAAAAGTATGATTGGTGAATATAAAAGATAATCTTGTACAGAATCGATAAAAGACAGAACATATGGAAGAGCATGACAGGATGATATACGATGAGATAACCATGGGACTATTCAGATAACCAGGTTACAACCCGTAAACCAAACAAGGACCGAGGTTGTAACCCTTCGTCTGAACAGAACTTGGTTTCTCCCACAATTTATCGGCAAGGTAAATATAAGAAATCTGGTCATGCAATTATTCATGATATAGAATTAAGATAAAGCACGAGTAATCATGTCATGCCAGAAATTGTACAGGATCAGGACGAGACAAAGCTGGACTAGACTCCATCCAATCAATCACGGCCAAACAATAATTATGGCTTGCTACTTTAACTAATTAGGGTTATCACAGGCCTAGTTACTAGCAAGATGCAATGAGAATCCCAAGTCCGGTTACCTGTTTGTTACTACCTGAGTGATCCCAGCAAGAAAGGAAAAAGATAGCAGGATATAGCAGACACACTGTAGTAAGATACATGTGTCCTAAGGTACCACACTCGACGGCGGGCTGGAAGTGCGCTCATCTCGACGGATAGCAACAAATCCCGTGTATATATATATATAAGGCCGGGACCAAAGGGGCAACAGATAACTGGGACATTCTCCATGAACTATTTGATCAATCTAATCATTAACCTAGCCAGATTCAGTATGAATCCCTGACCGTGGGAAACCAGGGATTCATGTCCTAGACATGATGCGAGACAAGACTGGTTGCTTACCCAAGCACATTCAATACAATCACCCACGGTGTCAAGAATTCACTTAGCATGTCAAGTTAGTCGTCGCAACAGCGTATCAAGGTTATCGTGTCAAGATTACTTGTCAAGATTACTTGTCAAGGGTGCACCACGACGGGTCACCATCGTGTCATGTTACTTATCAAGATTACTTATCAAGGCAAGGGTGCGTCACGACGGACCACCATCAAGAATTATCATGTCAAATTACTTGTCAAGAGTGTACCACCACGGGTCACTGTCATGTCATGTGTAGCGGGTCAAGTTATCAAGTCAGGAGTGCACCACGGCGGGCCACTATCAAGCATTGTTCAATTATCATTCCAAACGTAATAAATAAATAAATTCAGAATTATCAAGTTCATGACAAAAGGCGTAAGGATATAAAATGGACGTTAAATATCTAATAAAATATCTATATACAGGGCTATAGGAGATCCAGGGTAAGTAGGGTCAGGTCCAGTTGCGCCTAAGTCAGACTGCGCTCAGGTCAGGCTACGCTCAGGTCAGCTTACGCTCAGGTCAGCATACGCTCAGGTCAGCATATGCTCAGTCCGCATACGCTCAGGCAGCATACGCTCAGTCAGCATACGCTCAGGCAGCATACGCTCAGGCAGCATACGCTCAGTCAGCATACGCTTCCAAAATGCAGCATATGAGGTCCATACGACTCCTTATCACTCAAGTCAGCGTATGCAAGACATGCGCTTCCAAAAGGCAGCGTATGAGTCAGACTGCGCTGCACTAAAGAGCGTGCGCAGCTCAGTGGCGCAAACTAAAAAGCTCGCGCACTGCTCATTGTCTTCTCCAAAACAGCAAGAACTCCATGATTTGAACCTAAAACTTCAAAAGTCCATAACTTGGTCAAAACAAGTCCAAATCCAACTTTTCAAAGGTCAAAATTGGGTAGGATAAAATTCTCTACAACATGGAACCATCAAAACTTGAAAACAAAGAAGTTTGATAGATCAAAACCACCAAAATCCGAAAATAATTAATTTCTAGATCTATAAAAATCAAAGCCTCAAAATGGAAAATGACGAGTTCTAATGTGTCTTAGAAACATGAGGAGAAGCTAATGGAACAATAAAAATGGGCTCTCTTGTGGAAGCAAGTTGCACTTGCCTAAGGGGTGGAGTGTTGTGTAGAGGAAGAAAGAAGAAGATGGAGAAATAAATGAGAGAATAATGAGGAGAGAGAAGGTTGGTGGAGATATTATAAGGGTGGGTTGTGTTGTGTTGAGGGTGGAGCATAGGCTAAGGTGGTCCAATGCATATTAAACCAAACCAAACCAAATCAAACCAATTCTCCTCCACAAAATAAACCAAGCCAGGTAAAACCCAATTACGAGAACCAAAATCTGCAAGTCAAGCCAATTATAAGTACATGCCAAAATCCGAGAAAATAAATACAGGTCTGAAATACATGCAAGCTTGACAAAATATATATTCAGAACATGGATGTTACAGTAGGAACCCTAGAGGGGGGGTGAATAGGGTCACGCTAACTAATCAAGCACTTAGCACAAGTTAATGGGCAATTTAAAAATATAAGTGCAAGAGAAGAAACAATAACAATACCGACACACGATATATCCTGGTATCCTCCCAAGAGGCACTCCAGTCCCGGAACTCTTTCCGGCTTTAATCCACTATTTGAGTAAATAGTTACACATGAGTTTGGATCCGAAGAACTCGCCAACTTCTTACACGAGAGCTTTAATCCGAAGGCCTCTCCGACTTCAACCGAGAGTTTGGATACGAAGACTCTCCAACTTCAACCGAGAGTTTGGATACGAAGACTCTCCAACTTCAACCGAGAGTTTGGATGCGAAGACTCTCCAACTTCAACCTTTCACAATAGGTTTTGATCTCCTTATACAATAGGATGAAGATCTTACTTTTCAACTCAATAACTCTAACACAATTTGTGGATGGCAAATGAAAGCTTTGTAGAGTTGTTTGTGGATAGGCTTTGGTGGTTTAGAAATTTTTAGGCTCAAAGCATCAACCTTGAATGAAGGGGTTCAAGGCTATTTATAACCAAAGCATTGAAAAGAGCCAAAGGCAACTTTTCAGTCAGCGACCGGCATACCGTCGGTATGAGTCGGCATACCGTCGATATACCGGTCTGGGATTGCAACGGCTCGAAATATAGCCGTTGGGATCATTTAATGCTGGAAATCCGACCGTTGGACTTTCAACGTTACGTAATCGGTATACCGTCGGTATGATCCCGTATACCGTCGGTATGTCGATTTTGTAGACAGAAACTTTCTGTGAACAAAATCGGTATACCGTCAGTATGGACCGGTATACCGTCGGTATACCGGTTTTCATCCGAAAATGATCCTGGGCTGGTTTTTACCCTAGCTTTTGATTTTGCCATCCATTTCTTGTGTTTACAATAATTCCTAAGACTCATTACAGACTCCAGATATACTGTAGCAGGTGCAGGCTTCTTCAGAGTCTTGAAATGATGATGGCATGGCTTGGCTTCTTTCTTTGATAGGTGCTGGCTTTTTCCCTTGGCGGCAGCTGTCCAAAGATATCCAGTTTGCGAAAACTGAATACCTTTTGGAGGCTTCGCCCCCGAACCTCCGACGAGGGGCGCTGCCCCCTCGACCCCCGTCCGCTGACCGGGCAGCGGAACCCCCGATGCGTGGCTCCGGAGATGTCGTCGGATGGTTCAGAAAAATCTTGTGGGATCCGTCGTCTTTGGCTCACCATGATTTCTTTATTGCATATGTCCACATTGATCTTGCTTATTGCTTTTTTGCATGTACATGTTAGACGAACAAAGCAATATACATAGTAGCAAGTATGATAAGTTTAATGCATATTTGGACAATGCTGAGTTTAAGTATAAGTGCTAAGGTGATAGCATAAATGTTAGTTATATCATAATGATTAAACTTAATTGAATGACCACAATCAAAAACATAGTTTTGATTTTGACAACCCGATTAAATTTAAGATAGATAAGCTCATATCACTAATATGTAAACCAATAGGCACATATCACCAATGTATAAGTATAAGTAGAAATGCTATAGCAATAGTACGAAGATTAGTGATAATGAAATGCTAAACTTAACATATTAACCATATTCAAAAACATGATACAATCATTGGGCTAACATCAAAGTCTAACCAGACCATTCGAGACAACAAACCATCCCAAAATGTCCGCTAACGTGACGTCAGATCGTCAATGGAGTAAAAGATCACGCGCTGAACGATCTCCATCGCCACGCTTTTTCAGAAATACTATCATTTAGTAAAAGAATTTCTCTTGTATATACATAGCATGAGTTGTAATATATTTTATTACAAATACTAAAAGTTTTCTATAAAAGAGAGATCGTTGCATCCTCTTAATCCTGATCTATCTGAAAAACGATAATATATGTACCTAATTTATAATATTCGTGCATGGGAGATCGTGGACGGACTTGATGGTCTAAGACGAGTCCCGTATACTAGGGCTGTGCACAATTAAGTCAAACCGACCAAAATCGAACCAAGCCAAACCGAACCGATTGGTTTTAAACCAAACCGATGGTTCGGTTGGTTTGGTTCGGCTTCAATTTTTTCAGAATCGATCGATTCGGTTCGGTTGATGGTTTGGTTATGCCAAAAACCGTCTAAACCGAACCAAATCCTTGTTAAATAATTAGGGTTGGCCGGTTGGGTATGGGTTCATTGGGTTGTATTATGTCGGTTTGGTTCATTTATTCACATCACAGCCATTTATCAAGTTGAAGTTGAAAGAGCTCTCTCTCTCTCTCTTTAGTCTCAAAGAGGAGTGCTGGCGGCTCCTATTCTTTTCTAATTGCTCATGTACACATGAAAGGGACTTTTGGTTGAATGTATATGATTTTTTATTATTATGTATAATTGATATTTTTTTACCTGCCACGTGCAAGTTGAATTGAAGCTGCTGAATTGTATTTACTGTTGCAAAGTGCAAGTTGACTGAGGTTTCACAAAAAAAAATATACAGTCCATTTTTTTATGTGATCAAAACCGACAAAGTCGAACTGATCCAAACCGAACCAAGTCGGTCGGTTTCAAAACCGAACCGACCATTTGGTTGGTTTGGTTCGGTTTTGTTTATTTTCAAACCGATTAACTTCGGTTCGACTTCGGTTGGGACTAAATATGTCGACCACCGACCGATGCACACCCCTACCGTATACACTGAGGCCTCGTTTGGTTCGCGGAATGGAAAGGAAAGGAAACTGATTCCTTGGTATTTTCTTTCCTTTAGGAAATTATAATTCCTATAAACTTTCCTTTCCCGTGTTTGGAAAGATAGGGATTATAGCCGGAATATATCTTTAATTTTCATTATAGTGTTTGGTGTTTGTAAGGAAAGGAAACAAAATCAAGTCAATTTTTCAAAAATACCCTCGTGCTAATAAAAATAATTATTACTTAGAAATATTTTTGTCTAAAAGATATTATGGATAAAAATGGTAAATAATATTATGAACATGGATATTTTGGTCAAAACTTTTTGTAATAAATGCGGAAAAGTTGGAGGGAAAGTGATTCCTTAGATAAATGGGAGGAACCACTTTTCCTATATTTTCCTACCTCTTGGAAATCATTTTTTCTTTCCAACAACTTTCTTTTGGCTCCCAAACATAGGAAAGGAATCGCTTTCCTTTCCCAAGCTCAAATTCCGGTAAACAAACGAGGCCTGAGTATACGTCTTGTTTATAGCATGATGGTGCAAATGAAATGCGAAACAAGGGTGCATGAAAAGAAAAAAAAAGAAGGAGAAAACCACCAAAATTTGACCAAAATATAAATAAGTAACGGAAGATATTTGAAGATTATGAGCACATAAGAAACGCCGTTCCCGAACACACGTCAAACTCTCTAAATGGCATCACTGTCCGCCCTCCCCCCTTCCTATCCAACCTCCCCCACTAACCTACACCGCCGGAACACCACAACCAACCGCCAGCTCTCTCCTCTCCTCCTCGCCCGCTCCCCGTCTCTCCTAACCGTCCGATCGATCCACGCCTTCCTCCTCCGCCACGCGGACCTCGCCACGTGCCACTCCCTAACCTCTCTCGTAAGCCTCTACTCCAAGTCCGGCTCCCTCTCCGCAGCCCGCCGCCTGTTCGACGCAATGCCGGACAGGGACGTCGTCGCGTGGACCGCCATCCTCGCCGCCTACGCCGCGCGCGACGGCCACGCGGAAGAGACGATGCGGCTGTTCCTCGAAATGCTGCGCAGCGGCACAGCGCCGAACCGACACACAGCGACCGTCGTGCTCCGGCGGGCCAACGCCGACCAGGGAGTGCAGCTCCACGGCTACGTCGTAAAGAGCGGGTGGGACTCCGACGAGTTCGTCGGCAGCTCTTTTATCGAACTCTACGCGAGGAATAATCAAAACCCGAGAGACGCCCGGAAGGTGTTCGATCGGATCGTGAACAAAGACGTCGTCTGCTTCAACGCGCTGTTATCTACGTACGGCCGAACCGGGTGTCTCGACGGCCTCGTTTCAGCATTCACAGAGATGGGTTCGTCCGACTCGGTCCCGAACGAATCTACGTTCGTCGCTCTACTGAACGGCTGCGCCCGGTCCGGGTTTGTCGGCCCGTCGAAGCAGTTCCACGCGCAAGCTACAGTTAGAGGGTTCCTCCACAGCGAGGTCATTCGAGGGGTTGTGGTCGATATGTACGCGAAGTGCGGAGATCTAGAGGCCGCCCGAGAGGTGTTCGATCGAATGGGGAGCGGAAAGGGCGTCGTCGCTTGGAACTCGGTGATCGGTGGGTACGGAAAGCACGGACGCGCGGAAGAGGCTCTGCGGATGTTCGATTCGATGGAGCTGTCTCTGGCGAAACCCGATCACATCACGTTTACGCTGCTCCTATCCGCTTGCGCTCACTCGGGGCTGGTCGACGAAGGCTTGAGATTGTTCGAACTGATGGTCGATGTCTACGAGATCCCCCCTCGGAACGAGCATTACTGTTGCATGGTGGATCTCCTAGGCAGGGTAGGCTTGGTAAGGGAGGCTTATGGGTTTATGAAGAGAAGCGGGTGTGAGTTCGGAGCTTCGGTCTGGAGCGCGCTGCTGGCTTCTTGTAGGGTTTATGGGGACGTCGAGATTGCTGGGCTGGCTGCGAGGAGGCTGCGGGAGCTCGAGCCGGACTGCTCGGGCTCTTACGTGGCGTTGTCCGCGACTCTCGCGAGAAGAGGGTTGTGGAAGGAGGCGGGCGAAGCGAGGGAGCTGATGGAAAGCAACGGAGTGAAGAAAGATGCAGGGTGTAGTTGGGTTGAAGTCGGCGGCGTGGTCCGTAAGTTCAAGGCAGGGGAGGGAGTCGAAGGCGGCTGCGGCGTGGACGTGCAGTCCGTTTGCGACAGCTTGAATTCGAGCATCGCTGATCGTCCTCAAGACGAAGTTTTAATTGCTCCGGACAAGTACTAACAGGGCCGGCCCGGAGCGTTGGATTGCCCTATCCTGGATCCTTATTGTCAGCTGGTCCTGGTGGTCATCTGTGACCCTGACCTTTGGTGGGATCATACTGAGCCTGGGAGTTGTCCTAGGAGAGGGGGGTTGCCCAAGCCCCAAGACTTGTCCGACTTACCCCAGGGCCGACCTTGAGTACTAACCAGAATCACACAACATATCGAGCGTCAGGATCATCGACAGGGATTCGCGGGAAGGTACTGAAATTCCAACGACATGTATGTATTGTTCATCCAATTTCCTTGCAATACTAATATAAATAAACAACAACGTAATAGATTGCATATCTAGAACTGTATAGATTGTAGTCAATTGTAGACAATGACATAAGATGAATATAGTGATGAACATACATGTGTGCTTCTTTTTCTTCGTGAAAACATAGTATCAACCAAACACAGATCTTATTAGTCTGAGTGACATTCTAACCTTTCCGTCGCTCAATGTGAGTTTTGCTTGTCATCTGCTAAGGGTCTGCTTGGTAACGGTATTTTCATTGTAATTTTATTCTCTGATATGCCAAACTTCCTCATCGAGCTAAATTCATTATCCCATCAACAGTTATCAGCATGGAATTTTCTCCAGAAACTAGTGGTTAACTTCCAATATATGGGTTAGGGTTAGGATCCGACATTTTTATGCTAAGTCCATCTTTTTATTCATCCTAAATACATTTTTAACCCAATAATTTTATTTGACTCAGAAGAACTGAATTTAGGAGATGTTATTCGGAACCATTATATGGTCGATTCTTTCCGTTATTATTGCATGGAATATACTTTTATGTTTAACATGCTAGATGACAATATTCTTCATTATAGTGAAGTCGATTGATATCTTTAGTTGCTTTCAATTAACACTATATTTTCCTTTCACTAGGCTGTAGATTTATGTTTTATTTTCTTATTTATCTATCGTCTAACGAGTTGTGTTTGCAATTCCAGGTTAAGATGATGCTGACGAAAGTAATTGCTAGAACTGCATCACCTCATCCGATTAAATTGTTCTCTCTTCCTTCAGAAATATGCTCAGGTATAAAGACCTATTCAGTAGTACTACTGCTAGCATGTTTTTAACTTTCATCTACATCTTTACAGCCTCATCAACGCGATGTTACAGAATTGCTGGCTGCAGCAGTCCAAGCCTGTCATGATCTGGTTCGTCTTCGGCCAATTGGTTTGGCTTCTTCCCAGCATTTTAATTTATGTATTTATTTCCTTTATCCCTTTCTAGACATGCTTAATAATCCCTAATTGATTGTGGTAGGTGCCCCCTGATGCTGTTGAACCTTTATTCAGGCAGATAGTAAATCAATTTGTTTATGACCGTTCTCGCACTGAGGTATTAACCAATATCTGATTGGTTGTTACTTTTCATTAGTTATGTTATGCATCTAGAGGGTGTTAATATTAGTGTTATTATCTAGATTTGGTGTCCAGCTGATTCCTATCCTCTTCATATTTTCCTAGGACATTGCTGTCGGATTGAATGTGGTTAGAGAGAGATGCCTACGGATGCATTTGGTATAGTTTTCCATCAGCCATCTTATTTTTATATTATTTTGTTATTCTTTTTCTTATAGGAGATATGATCTTAACTTTTTCCTAGCCTTCGTCAGAGACACATTAATATAATTGTCGAAACCTTATTTGTCAGGAATATTGATGAGGCATGATTGTAAATTAAGGTAATATAAGCAGTGTTGTCACAATGCACGGTGCATAGCAAGGCACCGGATAAACCTAGCTCTTAAGGTGCATGATGTTGAGTGCACCACAATACTCAGTGCCACGAAAAGATGGTCCATAGATGAAAAAGAGGTGGAGTCAGAATGGGAAAAAGTTAGGGTTTAATGTTATGGATTGGTGGGCTAGAATAGAGGGGATACAGGTTACTTGTTTAGGGGTTAGTACTAGGTAAAACAATAAAACTCAAAATTTTCATATCGAGTTTCATGGGGGGTTGCCTTGACTTGTCTTGCGCTGTGGCCTGTCTGAGGTGCGCAAAGACATCTGCCTTGGTGGGGGTAGAGCGCCTCGTGCCATGGCGAGGCACCTCGACCTGCCTCGCGCTTGTGGCACACACCTCTATGTGCATTGACAACACTGAATATAAGTAGAAGTATCTTTATCATGATTGGGTGTATTTCCAATTTTCCAATTGTACATTATAATTGAATTCAAATCCGGAATAAATTTCACTGTTTTTCCGTTTTAATCCAAAGGGATGTGATCAGAGAGATCTCATCCATATCTCATTTGAATGAAATGTCGATAGGTATCATACGGATCAACATATATAAAGTTCTCTAGGTATCTCATCTGTGTTAAACATTATACATTAAAAAACAAAAGAACATAAATGACTCGTATGAACACTCCAACACCATAGGATTAGAAAATGAATATTCGTACCTTCTACTACTTAGCTCCCCTGAAGAAGAGACAGCATTTGTGTCTCTTCTCAGTTTTCGGTTATTCTTTAAGTTCTCTGAGTTCATTGTACTCTTGTTTCTCTCCAAAGCCAACCTTGATAACCTGTCATTGTAGAGGCTGAGATGAATAAAGTATAGCTGTTTTCCTTGACGAAGAGCCTCTGGGAAGATCAATTAGTTATTCAGGTTGAACAATAGCTCAATTGACACAAATGGATTCCTCTCAATAAAACTGGAGATCTCTGAATCTTCTTATAATGGTTCGCATCAGTCATAACATTGATGAAATTTCTATATTAGAAGAGACGCATTATCCTCCTCCAAGAATCAAGATATCATCATCATCATCATCATCAGGCCTTCTTCGCAATATTGTGGAGAAAGTTCCATTGAAGAAGTGACATAGTTTTATGACCGACAAACTTTTATGTCAACCCTGTGTTGGTGCTAAATTCGTAGCACTATGAGCAAGAGAGGGTGTTCCTGTAAAATAGGTAAGTTGGTGTTTTCGTAGGTCTGTACCATTTTGGTCCTGCAATTTAAGCCATGCAACCAAGGAGTACCCTTAATTTTTCTTAGACTAGACAAGGGTCTAGACAAAGAGAAGGTGAGTTGGTTTTTTACGTTTTTGGTCTTGCAGTGTCTAGACGAAGAGAGAAGGTGATAGTATTTGCTACGCGGAATTGTATTATCTCCATTGCACATTAAGCCAAAGAGTAAGGAATTAAGACTGAAATTGACATTCCATTTAATGGATGATGGAGGTTGAGTGTTTTACGACTAGTGTAACCTTTACATTAGAACGGGTATAAGACTAACCATTAAGGAGCGTGCCCGAAAAATAAATCTCATCTAAAATAAGACTGAGCATCCTTTACAAGTTTTTACACCCAGATTTCACATCAATTATTTCCCGTGTCCTTGGTTATTCCTCTCAAGTTTTGAATCTAAGAACCGAGTTTTCTCACTTGTCTCATTATATTCTTTCACTATTTTCCTCCCAGTTGGTGAAAGAAGATCTCCTCCAACAGCTCGATCCTTAATCACTTTGTTTAGAGAGATTTGGTCCGAACAACAATCGGATGGGTATTAGAGCAGACACCCGAAGAGACCGGCAAGGTTCGAGTCCCCCAATTGTGTGTGTGTGGGATTTCAAAAAAAAAAAAAAAACAATCGGATGGCCATGACGGACAACATGTTTGGCGTGAGCAAAATAGACGCCTATCCACAACTCTTATAGGGATTGTACATAATGTAGAGCTCCTCTCTATGGAGAGTAGCAATTTTCTTTTGAATTAGGTTTTGGAGTAATTGCATATGATTGTAGGTGCACAAGACTTGGTGAACTGCACATTGCGTTAGTGAATACAAGTACATGTATTGACTTGGTGAATAAAATAATTGCTCTCTTCTCTTGTGCATCTTGAATTTACTTCTTGTGATTTATATATATCAAATTAATCTAGGAGATGAAACAATCAATCCTTAAGTACAAAGTTACATGTTCTCTCGAACACTATTACCCGTCAATATATTCTCACTTAGCGTATTCAACTTTCAAATAGGGTGTGTTTGGTTCGCGGAAGTCCGCCTTCCGGAACTCTTATTTTTGCAAGAAAAAGCTCAACTTCCGTTGTTTAGTTATTTATTTCAAAAAAATCCGAACTCCTATGAATAGTAATTCCAAAAGTGTATTGTTCATACTTTTAACTTCCAAAAAAAATTGCCCTAAGTGTCCGGAACTCCTCATTGGGTTCCGAAAAAATTTTTGGAACTCCGGAATAATATTTAATAATTTTTAATTCATATATAAAAATGTCACTTCTCAACCACACCACAGCTTCCAACAACCGTCCAAACTAAAGTAATACAAAGGCCTCGTTTGGTCCGCGAAATGGAAGGGAAAGGAAATTAATTCTTTGTCATTTCCTTTCCTTTGGAAAATTTTATTTTCCATTGATTTTCCTTTCCGATGTTTGGAAATGCCAAGGAATTTGGAAAGGAAAGTGATTACTTCAATGTGGGAAAGTGATTCCTTGCTTGGATGGATAAAATCACTTTCCTTCCTATTTTCCCTTCTATTGGGAATCACTTTCATTTCCTCCTCAATTCCTTTGGCACCCAAACATAGGAAAGTAATCACTTTCTTTTCCCAACCCGTAGATTCCGCGAACCAAACGAGGCCAAAATGTTAATTTTTTTAGCTCACTTTCAACAACCATACAAGAACTCATAAAATATGCGTACGTATGACACACATATAAAAATGCGCACGCAAACTCTCTTCTTTTAAATTTTTTTACTTCGCTCTACTTTTACGAACAAAACAGCCCTTATGATAGTTTTTTTTTTTTTTTTTTGAGGGCGTCCACTTCTTAATGGTGTTTGGAGGCATGCCTCCAAGGGGGCTCGAACCCGCGTCAATGTGCCGGAGTACTCCACCGTTTTCAACAGACTACGGCCACGGGACCATGATAGTTCCTATTCGTTTCGATTGTTATACTTGATTTTAAAAAATGCTGTACCAATTAGTTGATTCGTACTGCAAAATTCAATTCAACTTGGGCTAAATCCTTGTAGAAATTCGCAAATCCCAACAGCCACACACGTCAAAGCCCAAGCCCACACCGACCCAACACTATTCCACTTCGGATCCCAATCCTAACCGCATCCAAATAACTCCAATCCAACCGTCCAATCGGACCCAATCCAACGGTCCGTATCCTCAAGCCGCGTCCTCTCCTCCCATTGGCTGATCCAACTCCCCTTCCTTATAAATACTCATCCACAGACCGAGCTCCCTTCTCCATCGCCCACACACTCTAAAAAGACCCTAACCCTAGCCCTAACCCTAACCCTAGAATTTTTTTCCCATGGCGGGAAGAGGAAAGGCTATCGGAGCTGCGGCGGCGAAGAAGTCGTCGTCGAGGAGCAGCAAGGCCGGGCTTCAGTTCCCGGTGGGAAGGATCGCGCGGTTCCTCAAGGCCGGCAAGTACGCCGAGAGGGTCGGCGCCGGAGCTCCGGTCTACCTCGCCGCCGTCCTCGAGTACCTCGCCGCCGAGGTAATTTTCCCCCGATCTCTAGGTCCATTCTTGTGAAAAAAATTGTTCTAGTTGTGATATTTTGGGAATAAATTTGCCATCTTGAAATTCTGGGTATTTTGGAAAGTTTCAGATCTCGATGTTCCTCCTTTTAGGGGCATATTTGGAATAGATTTGGTACTTGCTGTTTTTGGATGAATATTTCGGCAAATCTCTCCGATTTGGGAAATTTTTGCTGGTTTTACCTAAAAAAAAATGGTTAGCAAGAATGTCCCGATCTTGATAATTTTTCAGGGACATATCGTGTTGTTTGAATATGTTTTAATTGGTAAATTTTGGTAGGTTCGTTCCGATGAAAGTTCGGTTTAGTTTCCAAAGTAGGGTTATTTTTTGGGAACGATGGATCTTGATATGCTCTCTTTCCCTCTTTTAGGTTCTCGAGCTGGCCGGGAACGCGGCTAGGGACAACAAGAAGACGAGGATCGTGCCCCGCCACATCCAGCTGGCGGTGAGGAACGACGAGGAGCTGTCGAAGCTGCTGGGGACCGTCACCATCGCCAACGGCGGAGTGATGCCGAACATCCACAACCTCCTCCTCCCCAAGAAGACCGGCTCCTCCAAGAGCGCCCCCGCCGACGACGAGTGAACAAGGATGGGTGGATTTATAAAAAAATGTGCGAGAGAAAGCTCGAACTTTTGCTTGTAACATGTTTAGGTTCCTCTTGTGCATGAGTGTTTTTATAGATCTCTCTCTCCCTCTCTTGTAGTTAGTCAGAATCTCTATGTTTTGGTGACGACAGTAACGGAAAAGCAATGCTTTTCTTTCTTTCTTTCTTTCTAAATCCGTGTGTTCAAAGAAATCATCTTTCTTGAATCTGCTGCAAGCAACTGACGTCTACGAATGTGTCCAAAGTCGACAAATGTGTAATGTAATTTGACAATTAATTTCCCTCGTGATTGTAAGTCTCCAGCAGCAACACTGCTGGAACGAGAATCATCTGAGCAAAAACGAGAGACCACTATTGAATTGTGATGCCAACTGATTATGCATTTTAAGTGGGACAACGGCAAAATTGTGGGGAGAGCATATCTGTTATTCCATTTATTCTGTTCGAATTCTGTCATCCTTTCCAGTGGCGTCCATAATCCAGGGTAGGTCGGTTGATGGTCCAGGGTCCACGACGAAAGGGGAACGAACATGGAACTATTTATAATAGAATTAGTATGTATCATGTGCGATGTTTTTAACAAAATATATTGTGGTTTTGTGGTTACAATGCTAAACTTGTATGTAAGTGGTCTTTTGTTCAAATCTAGACTACAACAAAATTTTATTTTATTTATATTTTTTTTACATTATGATGGAAGTTCATTTTGGAAGTTTTGTCTTGGGCCACCAATTGCTCAGGGCCGGCCTTGATTCTTCCTATTACATGTGGGCCACTATCTACTTATCTACATCGATGTTCCATATATAATAGAAAGTGGGCCACCATCCATTTATTATCTATATCTATGGTCCATATGTAATAGGAAGGGGGACAAAATTGAAAGAGAATAATTGGGACGACAGAAAATTCTCAATAGCAGTAATGATGTATCGGAATGCTGAAAGATAGATCTTGTAAGGGGCTGTTTGGATAGATGTAACTCTTTGAAAGTGTGAAAGTGGTACTTGCAGCAAGTTGAGTTTCCGTAGACTTGCAGCAAGTGGCACTTTCCAAAATGTGTTTGGATGGAGTACTTTTTGTCTGGTGAAAGTGGAAAAAAAATTGGTTTGGTGTTTGGATAGTTATGTAAGTAGAAAGTGAAAGTTTTTTTTTGAGATATGGTAAACCTAGGTATGGTTACTCCCAATAATTAAATTAGTTATCATAATTAAATTAATTATTATAATTAAACACATTATCATAACTAAACATATTATAATTATATTAATTACTAAAACGATTAATTAAACATATTATTAATGTTCTCTCTACAAAAACTATTAATTACTAAAGCTATTAATTAAACATATTATTATATTAATTGTTATTAACTACTCCTAACTACTACTCCCCCATATAAACCCAACAGCAATGCCAGCAAACAAGCCCATCCACTTCAAAGAGGAAAGTATAATATTAATATTAAGAGAAAAAAGGGTGTCCTCTGGTGGCAGCCATCTCCTCCGGGGTCTCTGTCCACGGCGTTGCTTCGGCGCGCGCTGGGAGAAGGCGACTTCAGCGCGTTGGTGGAGCCTTCGGGTGCAGCGGCAGAGTCGGGTGACGTGCCGCATCCTCCAGATCCACACCAGAGCTTCAGATCCGAGCCGTTGCGCTGCCTATATCTGGTGGTCAGTCGTCTTGGAGCCGTGCCGCCGCCTCCAGATCCGCACCGGAGCTGGAGATCCCAGCCGCCGATGACCGATCTCTGGTGGCATCCATCCTCTCCTCAGTCGGCTTCACTCCCCCGACGGCAACGGCTCTGGAGTTTCGCTCCCCACGCTCTCCCAAGCCACCTCGAGGTTGTCCACTTGCAGCTGAGTTCCCTCACTTTTTTGATGCATCTAGAGTGTAGGAAAATAGAGGGAGACAGTAACTAAATTTTGTCAGAAAACCCAACTTGCAGCACAGTTGCGATCCGTTACCAAACGCTGAAACTGTGAGATGCAACGCTCAGTTGCAGCGGAAACCCGAAGTTGCAGCGGAGTTGCATCAAACCAAACAGGCCCTAATTGTAACTACCTAACTATCATGTCTTGTATTGGAATGTTTTGTATTGGAATTGATATATAGGGATTTTTTTTTTATATGGTGAAGCCTGTATATTAAGTATTTCTGTATGTTTTCAAAATTACAGCTATTGGATTATGTTTTTTTTTTTTGCTAGAAAGTGAACATTTTAATGATCTAATTTGAACGTATGATCGTTTTTTTTTCTTCTGGAAATTGCTGAGAAGCCCAATTTTGGGGTGGGCTTTTATGAAATGTCTACCCGCTGGATTATTTTTATGAAATGCCCAGAATTAAGTTTTTTCACGTTAAATATTTCAAGATTCTCTCTAGTTGCTATGTATTTACAAAATTTGCCATTATCATAGTTCCAAAAATATCCCTTCGCGCAAATTTGAACATCTATATATAATTATGAATTCGCAAACTCAGATTTGGATTGAGAAATTCGTATTCTTCTTCTTCTTCACGAGAAATTTGAAATTAATTGATATAATTTTTATTAGAGATCGCAAAATCGTTCGTAGTTTACTGTGGTTTTCGTCAGTCGAACGTCGATCATCCTTCATTATCATCGATCATCATCATCATCATCATCATCATCATCTTCGTGGTTTCCGGCGATTAGGTCAATTGTGGATAGAAGATCTTCTTCTTTTCTTTTTATAGATCTTAAACCAAGGTGAGAGTTCAGATCTGTAGAAATTCATCCATCAGCTTGTATATCTCGAAATTTATGCTGAATTTGAATTTGTTATGAAGATTATTAACTTAGAAAATGTTAGTGAGATATTTAATCTTGTTATTTTGTGCGAATAGCATTCTCCGTTATATTTAAACGGAGAATGACAATTACTTCTTATAAAGATCATTATCCGTTTGTTTTTATACGGAGAATGAACATTAACCATAAGTTACAGACAGATAATAACCATTCTCCGTTATATTTAGACGGAGAATGTCATTCTCCGTTTTACTTTAGACGGAGAATGTGATTCTCCGTTTTACTTTAGACGGAGAATGTCATTATAAGTTGGTTCCAAACGGAGGATATTTATTCTCCGTTATTTTTAGACGGAGAATAATCATTATTAGACGAGAATTTTATTGTTACAGACAGATAATAATCATTCTCCGTTATATTTAGACGGAGAATGTCATTCTCCGTTTTACTTTAGATGGAGAATGTCATTCTCCGTTTTACTTTAGACGGAGAATGTCATTATAAGTTGGTTCCAAACGGAGGATATTTATTCTCCGTTATTTTTAGACGGAGAATAATCATTATTAGACGAGAATTTTATTGTTTTATTTGTGACATCTTATGTTTTTATGTTATCAGGGGGGGAAGATATGGAATCAAGTTGTTTAGTTAACATTTGTTTCAAGGGAGACATAGTTTCCTGCCGTGTCACACATGAAAGTACCGTGAATTTTTTAAAAAATAAAGTGTGCGATCGATGGACTTCTTTGGATCCACTTTCCTTCCGTTTCAGGTTTTTGCACTCTGATGGGACTGAACTGTATGTTGAAAGTGATTTTTGGCTTCGCTCATTGGTTGGTGGTTTTAACGGTACTCACGATGTGAGTTTTGATCTATATGTGGAGCAAATATACTCTCAATGTTCTTCATCAACATCTTTTCCTTGTCAAAGCTTTCACATGGGACCTTCGTCTTCCTCTTCTAGTTCTTTGAGTAGATGTTCTCCTAATGTAAAGGACAAACGAGTAGTACAATTTTATGAGGGCTCAACTGAGACAATGAAGAAGAGGAAATCGGATATGTGGCCTGGATCAATTACTGGTGTTGGTCAGATTTTTCTAAATGGTGTTGAAGAAGTTAGGAATGCTGTTAGAAAGGTATGTTTTGAATCTCGTCATCCATTCCACATTTTGAAATCTGAGCCGGGGAGGTATACTGTTTGCTGCAAGAATTACAAGACACATGCTTGTTTGTGGAGCTTCCATGCTATATCTATTTCGAAAGATAATCAAATTTTTGAGGTGAAGAGGTATGTGGGAGAACATAATTGTGGAGCTGGCTATATGGATAAAGGTAATCTGGTTGTTCCAGCAAAGTTTGTGAAAAGTTTGGTTAGTGACATTGTTCGGATGCATCCTAAAAAGTCTGCAAAATCTGTTGTCGAAGATTTCAAGGTCGACTACGGCTTATCTGTTACATATGGACAGACATACCACGGAATTAGGCTGGTGCACCAGGAAATGTACGGAGATGATGTTAGATCTTACAGTGACTTGTGTTGGTATGTCAACAAGGTAAAGGAAACCAATAATGGTTCCGTTATCGACTTCCAGAAAGATGATTCATCAATGAGGTTTGAGCGGCTTTTTCTTTCATATGGGGCTTGCGTAGAAGGCTTTCAATATTGTCGTCCGATGCTATATTTGGATGCTACTTTCCTTACAGGTAGGTTTAGAGGATGTTTAATGTCTGCTACAGCGAAGAATGGTAACCAACAGTTCTACCCTATTGCATACGGTATAGTCTCAGGCGAAGATGGCGATAATTGGGAATGGTTCCTTAGAAATCTAAAGAATGTTGTTGGATGTAGTAGGCGTATTGTTTTTCTTTCGGATCAAGGCACCGGTCTAGTTTCTGAAGTCCCTAAAGTGTTTCCTAATGATTATCATAGCTATTGCTATTATCACATGAAGAATAACATACCGCTGAAAGAGAAAGGAAATGAAAGAGTGTATCCGCATGTACTTGAAGCTTGGAGGCAAGCAGTATATGCTCTAACTCCAGGTGTGTTAATGAGACAGATATATGCATATTTTCTATGCATTTACCATTAATTTAACAAGAAAAATGACCATTTTCCGCGTCAGAAAGACGGAGAATAGTCATTCTCCGTGTGTTTTAACACGGAGAATGTCCATTCTCCGTCCTGCATAGAACGGAGAATAGCATTCTCCGTTAGCTTTTGAACGGAGAATGGTATTATCCGTCTTGCATAGAACGGAGAATATCATTCTCCGTTAGCTTTTGAACGGAGAATGACTATTATCCTTATGAGAATGCACTTATTTTTAATAATTTTGTGAATTGGCCTAATTCTTTATTAATTATTTGTTTTTCTGTATAAAGGTGGGTATAGACAAGCAATCAAGAAGATTTATGATCTGAATTGTGGTCATGTTGTGAATTGGATGAATAAACAAAAACCTGAACACTGGTCAAACGCATTCTTCCCGGGATGTAGATACAGTGAGGTTGCTTCTAGTTGTGCAGAGTCATTCAATGCATGGATAAAGGCTGAGAAGAAATTGCCTATATCAGCAATTGTAAATGTCATCCGTGTGAAGATGATGAAGATGATTTCGGATCGCCACAAGGATGCAATTGGTTTGAATAGCAAATTGACTCCATACGCTGAGGATATGCTGAAGCAGCTTACAGATGATGGCATGTGTTATAGGGTATATCGGTCCGATGATTTCGAATTTGAGGTGATCGCAGATACTTCCTTCCATATGGTGAATCTTCTTGATTGTCATTGTAGTTGTCGTAGATGGAAGGTATATGGATTCCCATGCAGCCATGCAATACAATGCATCAGAGTTGGTTCAGATAAATCTGTTTACGACTTTGTGGAGCAGTATTGGACATCAGATTATTACCGGAAGTTATATTCATGTGCTATTCGTCCAGTTCCAGATTGTGAAAAACAGTTTAAAAATAATCCCACTGATGTTGTTCTACCCCATGTTCCGAAACGTGGTCCTGGACGACCAAAAGCGGACCGTTACAAGAGCAAATATGAGAACAAGGGAAAAGAGAAGAGAAAGATAAGGTGCCAGAATTGTTTTGAATTATGCAATCACAATCGCAGCACTTGTCCTCTGCCTCCACGTGCTGATACGGTGGTCGAGGGGGCAGCGCCCCCTCGTTAATACATACACATATATTCCTTCTTTTATATAACTGGAAATTATTTTTTGAATACATATCTTACATTTTTTAATATCAATGGTAATAGTTTGAACTCTGTGTATTTGATGTTTCACATATATATTAACAGCATAAGAACTTATTATCCTTTATACTCTCTGACTTTATAATGTATTGAATGACCATTCTCCGTGTGTTTTAACACGGAGAATAATCATTCTCCGTTTTAGATACACGGATAATGGTTATTTTAAGGTCGAAATACACAGAAAGGGCATTCTCCGTTTCAAAATATACGGAGAATGATATTCTCCGTCTATTTTGACACGGAGAATGACATTCTCCGTTTTATATACACGGAGAATGGTTATTTATAAGTAAAAATACAAAGATAATGTAATTCTCCGTGTATTTTAAGACGGAGAATGGCATTATCCGTCTATTTTGGCACGGAGAATGACATTCTCCGTCTATTTTGACACGGACAATGTTCATTTCTAGGTCAAAAAACGCAGAAAATGTCATACTCCGTGTATTTTAACACGGAGAATGACATTATCCGCGTTAGTAAGACGGAGAATTTTCATTCTCCGTTTTATATACACGGAGAATGGTTATTTATAAGTCAAAATACAAAGATAATGTAATTCTCCGTGTATTTTAAGACGGAGAATGGCATTATCCGTCTATTTTGACACGGAGAATGACATTCTCCGTCTATTTTGACACGGACAATGTTCATTTCTAGGTCAAAAAACGCAAAAAATGTCATACTCCGTGTATTTTAACACGGAGAATAGCATTCTCCGCGTTAGTAAGACGGAGAATGTTCATTCTCAGGACAAAATACACAGAAAATGGTATTCTCCGTGTGTTTTGACACGGAGAATGAGCATTCTCCGTCTCATATTAAACGGAGAATGTCCATTTCTAGTTCCAAATACACAGAGAATGACATTATAGGTTTGCATTAACACAGATAATGACATTATAGGTTTGAATTAAACAACAGAACTTTAACAAAACAGATTTACATATATAGAACAATGTAAATTAGTCGAAAAATTGAATTTCATTACAAAGGACAACAAATACATTACAAAAGAAACCTGGCAAACAGAATATATATAAGGAATTTGTTAGCCAATTTACATTGTCATTTTCTTTTATGGTACAAAAGGAACTGCACAGTCACTCATAAGCAAAAGCTTAGCCAAATTTAACCTTCTCTTTACAATAATATCGTGAACTGCTTTGTTTGTTCTCTTTTGTAAATCAAATGGAGCTTTCGACAACTTTTCAATAAAATATGCAACATACAGCAGGCAGCTGGGTGATAGTTGCTGTGGGCAATCTTTGCAAACCTTGAGCTCTGATGTTTCATATTCCTGGATTGCTGGGATTTTATTCCTCATCAATGCAATCTTATTTATTATAATTGGCTCGATTTTATTCTTCATGTATTTTGCATCCTCGATCCCCTTAGCGCCCGTGTTTTTTCGCAATGAGTTGTAGTGCGTCCAAACATAGGAGCTGAAGTTGAATGCCAGCAGTGTATAGTGTTTATTATCCTCACGGAAGAGTGGCACGAATAGCCATCCAATGTCATCCTCCAGCTCCATGATAAAATCTTCTATATCAGTTTTGAAATTGTATATTGCTCCAGATGTTGGATTTTTTTCATCGACATACTGGACAGTACTCTGTTTTCCAGAAGAAAAAAAAACAAAAAATAATATCATGAGTTAGTTTTTTACAACACTATTAGTAGCTGTACACATTAATATTTATTTTTCAGTTTTGATTCTTACCAATGAATGGGGCATCATGATTGCAGACCATTTACATTGTGCACCCTGCGAGCTTGACTGAATGTTCTGCCTTAATCCGGCTTGAATTTCGTTCATAAGCTTTATTAAGTAGTTCATAACACCGGCTTCTATTTCCTCCTCATTTAGCATGTCTTGAAAATCTTTAGCATTTAACAACATGCTGACATCATTGTTTCTTCTTCTTATTTTACAATTTTCTAGAGCATTTGGAACGTACAGGTATACATTATCACTGCACATAAATTTAGTTTCGATTATGTTAATAATATAGGCTAATGATATAATTGCATAAAAAATAACTCCAATAGAGAATGATTATTCTCCGTTATGAATTGGACGGAGAATGTATATTCTCCGTTTTAAATGGGACGGAGAATGATCATTCTCCGTTATGAATTGGACGGAGAATGTCATTCTCCGTTTTAAATGAGACGGAGAATGATCATTCTCCCTTGTGAATTGTACAGAAATTGATTCAAGTTTAGAATACTTACGTTGGAGACATCCTTCTTGGGTATACGATGCTCCTGTATAGTTGCTTCAGCTGATCGTCTGCAAGGTTCCAAAGTTTGAGTTTTGGACATTGCATCAGCATTTTTCCCTCTTTAACTAGCTTGGCTGTTTGAGGAGATTCTTCTTCAAGTTCTTCAGGAGCTGACATCTCCTTTTTATTGTCTACCTTCTCGGGACTGGAAGGAGCTTTTTTTTTTTCCCACCAGGAGCTACTTTCTTACTGGGACTGGAAGGAGCTTTTCTTTTCCGACCAGGAGCTGCCTTCTTACTTGTTGTAGCATCAGATGTTTTCTTCTTTTCCAATGTAGTAAAATCATCATCCGCTGCAGCATTTGATTGTTTTTTTAGTCCCAGCAGGTTCTCTTGCTCTTGTGTAATGCTTTTGGGGAACTGCTTGAGTCTCCCCACTTTGCAATGCTTTAGCCATTGCTTCGAGGTTAACAATTGTATCATTCTTCTGTTTGATTTCGTCATTCAACGATGCAACTTCCTCTAGAAGTTTGTTGTTATCATTATTGAGCTTTTCATTCTCTTTTTTGAGATCCTCTGTCATTTTCACTGATATAAAAAACAAACAACAACAAGAGGTATGATGTCAATATTATATAATCTTCTTTTTAAAGACAATGAAAAATATTATTATCCGTTTACTTTAATCCGGAGAATGTCCATTCTCCGTGTCAAATTAAACGGAGAATGACCATTCTCTGTTAGATTTACAAGGAGGACGGTCATTCTCCGGGTCAAAATAGACGGAGAATGACGTTCTCCGTGTCAAAATAGACGGAGAACGTCATTCTCCGCGTCAAAACAGACGGAGAATGTCATTCTCCGTGTCAAAAAAGACGGAGAATGTCATTCTCCGCGTCAAAATAGACGGAGAATATCATTCTCCGTGTTAAGCTAAACGGAGAATGGCCATTTCTATGTCAAAATACAGAAAATGTCATTCTCCGTGTTAAAATACTAGCGGAGAATGTCATTCTCCGTATTAAAATACACGGAGAATGTCATTCTAAGTGTGTTTTAACACGGAGAATGACATTCTCCGTGTTAAAACACACGGAGAATGGCATTTTCTAGGTCAAAACACACAGAAAACGTCATTCTCCGTGTACTTTGACACGGAGAATGGTCATTCTCCTTGTTAGATACAGATAATTACAGATTAAAATAGACAAAAAATAGAAAATTTTACCTTTTAGAAGTAGCTCTTCAACACGTTGACGAAGCTTCTCATTATCAGCAGTAAGCTCAGATTTCTGCTTTCTCAGGGAGTCTAGTTCCTGTTCCGACCCCTGTGCCTCCAGTTCTTCAACTCTCTTACGAAGTTTCTCATTATCATCAATAAGGAGCGATTTCTCGTTCCTTAAAGAGTCTAACTCCTTTTCCAAGCCACCAGTAACGAGCCCCACAGCACGTTGTTGGGCTACATCTGCCTCTAGTTGCTGGGCTCTTTCTTGGAGTTGCTCATTCTCAGCGATGAGCTGAGATTTCTCCTGCAAGACACGCAACATATCTACATTATCAGCTGTATTTGTTGCTGGTGCTTGGGCTTCATTTTGTTGTTCTTCTTGATCAACATAATTATCTACATCTTCTATACAGTGCTGCTCTGCTGGGACTTCTACTTCTTCAACATTCAATGCAACAAGATCTTTGAATATCAAATCCGAATTCATTTGAGCACCTTGATATTCATTTTTGAGGAAGATCGAGATTCTATTCCCATCCCATGTATCGAATCTCGGAGATGCGATTGTTGGTTTGCACTTCCTCTCTATCAGTTGACTGTGCTCTGCAAACCAATACAAGAAGTATATCGTACAACCTTCAATCTTCTTGTACAATATTTCAACATCACCATCTTCATCTTTTGTAACAGCCCTCTTTATGCTGTCCATGACGTACCCCAGAATTATCTGTGGCCAACAGATGCTTTTTATAACATCTGTGCTCTCCACCAGAGCGAAGAACTTGTACGGCAAGTTCGACCCACCAATTCTGGTGAAGAATGCTGTTTGGCACAAGTTGAATACTATTAACTTGGCCAATTCATCAGGACTTGCATTTCTGTCCCCCAATAGCTCTAAGATCCTTTTCTTAACTTCTGTGTTTGAGACTTCAGCATTTTTTCCCTTGGAATTTTTCAGCAATCTTTTGAAGTGTTCTGTACACATGCTGAATGAGTCTGCTTGTGGGGGGGGGGTCTTCTGTTTTTCAGTGATGATCTTTAAATACTTCTCATCAACTTCTTTGTCATCATTTATTGGCAGACCGAAAATGGTTGCCATCTCATCAGCAGTTGGTGCTACCTTGACACTGCTGCTCAATTGGAAATATCCAATGCCATCTTCTTCCAAATAAGTCCCCATCAAGTTCTCCAGACCTTGTGTGACTTTAGATAGTTCTGTCTTTTTCACCTTGGATCTGTAGAATACATCTACGAAATTGTAGAATCCAACATTCTTCAAGCTTTCAACAACTGCTTCAGGCAAATGGCCAAACTTTTCCTTCACCTCATCCATAAGAGAGAGTATTGGGGTGAATGTTGCACGGAAAAGTCTTTCTTCTTTGTTTCTGACAGTTTTTTTTCCTAAAAAAACAACAATTAGGTTTACGTCAACATTCTTCTTTATTATAATAAGGAGAAAGCCATTCTCCGTTTTATATGAGACGGAGAATGTAATTCTCCGTGTCAAAATAGACGGAGAATGGCATTCTCCGTTTTGTATTAACACGGGGAATGCCATTCTCCGTGTCAAAATGGACGGATAATGTCATTCTCCGTTTTGTATTAAAACGGAGAATGGCGTTCTCCGTTTTGTATTAACACGGGGAATGATCATCTCTAGGTCAACATAAAAGGGAAAATGGCATTCTCCGTGTGTTTTAAAACGGAGAATGACATTCTCCGTGACAGTAAGACGGAGAATGTCCATTCTCTAGGTCAAAATACAAAGAGAATGGCATTCTCCGTCTATTTTGATCCGGAGAATGTTCATTTCTCTAGGTTAATGCGAGGGAGAATGCCATTCTCCGTCTATTTTGACCCGGAGAATGACATTCTCCGCGTCAGTAAGACGGAGAATGTTCATTCTATAGGTCAAAAACACAGAAAATGCCATTCTCCGTTTTGTATTAACACGGAGAATACCATTCTCCGTTTTAAAAAAGACGGATAATGGCATTTCTAGTTCAAATGACACAGAAAGGGCATCCTCCGTATATTTTATAGACGGAGAATGATCATTTTCATTTGCCGCGTCAATATAAACGGAGAATGAACAAGACTCAAAGTTTTACCTTTTTTCTTCCCTTCTTCTTCCCTCCCTGCTACTTCTTGTTCTTGTTGTTTTTTTCCTAAAAAAACAACAATTAGGTTTACGTCAACATTCTTCTTTATTATAATAAGGAGAAAGCCATTCTCCGTTTTATATGAGACGGAGAATGTAATTCTCCGTGTCAAAATAGACGGAGAATGGCATTCTCCGTTTTGTATTAACACGGGGAATGCCATTCTCCGTGTCAAAATGGACGGATAATGTCATTCTTCGTTTTGTATTAAAACGGAGAATGGTGTTCTCCGTTTTGTATTAACACGGGGAATGATCATCTCTAGGTCAACATAAAAAGGAAAATGGCATTCTCCGTGTGTTTTAAAACGGAGAATGACATTCTCCGTGTCAGTAAGACGGAGAATGCTCATTCTCTAGGTCAAAATACAAAGAGAATGGCATTCTCCGTCTATTTTGACCCGGAGAATGTTCATTTCTCTAGGTTAATGCGAGGGAGAATGCCATTCTCCGTCTATTTTGACCCGGAGAATGACATTCTCTGCGTCAGTAAGACGGAGAATGTTCATTCTATAGGTCAAAAACACAGAAAATGCCATTCTCCGTTTTGTATTAACACGGAGAATGATCGTTTTTAGGTCAAAATACAAGGGAGAACGCCATTCTCCCTTGTATTTTAAAACGGAGAATGCCATTCTCCGCGTCAGTAAGACGGAAAATGACATTCTCTAGGTCAAAATACAAGGAGAATGACATTCTCCGTCTATTTTGAAACGGAGAATGATATTCTCCGTCTCATATTAGACGGAGAATGCTCGTTCTTTAGATCAAAATACAAGAGAGAACGTCATTCTCCGTGTCAAAATAGACGGAGAATGTCATTCTCCTTGTATTTTGACCTAGAGAATGGAGTTCTCTGTGTCAAAATAGACGGAGAATGGCGTTCTCCGTTTTGTATTAACACGGGGAATGATCATCTCTAGGTCAACATACAAGGGAAAATGGCATTCTCCGCGTGTTTTAAAACGGAGAATGACATTCTCCGTGTCAGTAAGACGGAGAATGCTCATTCTCTAGGTCAAAACACAAAGAGAATGGCATTCTCCGTCTATTTTGACCCGGAGAATGTTCATTTCTCTAGGTTAATGCAAGGGAGAATGCCATTCTCCGTCTATTTTGACCCGGAGAATGACATTCTCCGCGTCAGTAAGACGGAGAATGTTCATTCTATAGGTCAAAAACACAGAAAATGCCATTCTCCGTTTTGTATTAACACGGAGAATGCCATTCTCCGTTTTAAAATAGACGGATAATGACATTTCTAGTTCAAATGACACAGAAAGGGCATCCTCCGTGTATTTTATAGACGGAGAATGATCATTTTCATTTGTCGCGTCAATATAAACGGAGAATGAACAAGACTCAAAGTTTTACCTTTTTTCTTCCCTTCTTCTTGATCTTCTTCTTCTCCCCCCCCTGCTACTTCTTGTTCTTGTTGTTCTCCGTGTTCTTGTTCTTCTACTGCTTCTTGCACTTCTTTTTCTTTTGGAGCATTTCGTCTACGAGCAACCTTCTTAAATTTCTTCCCTCCTTTATCTTGTTTTCCAACAACTACTTCTTCTCCTTCTTCTCTAACTCGGTCTACATCCATTGCTGATGATTGCAACATTGTGATGGAGATTCGCTGGCGATTTCTTGTAAGAAATTTCTAAGATTTTTGGAAGAGATGACCTAAAATCGCAAGCGAACAGAGTATGGAAGAGGAGGGAGCGATAGAAACACTTTTTTGAAGAGTCTCTTGGTTTTGTATCTTCTGGAATCGAACCGTTTTTCTGAAGAGTTGCTGGGTTTGTTGATATTCTTAATAAATTAGAAGGGCAAAAGGGTCATGCCGTGCCCTTTTATATATTTTTAAGTTAATGCTGGGCACGCGATGAAAGTTTATTTTGGGGTGGGTTTTTCATAAAACTTTTTAAATTTTTGGGCATTTCATAAATTTTTTTGGAGAAATTGGACATTTCTAATTTGAATGGTACAAAAAAAAAAGATTCATACTATTGAGGGCATTCGAGGATGTTTTAGAATGGGTATACTCCACTGATATTTGTATATAACTAAAAATTGTTTACAAGAATACAGTAAATATTTTCTAAATTCTACTGTACAATGCGATGGGAGACGAAGCAGCCCCAAATGTTGCATATGTTTTCTTTCACAGCTTAGATCAGTTATTCTTGGTCGATTCTTTTCCAACCTGTCCTTGTGCCACAAATAGAATCAAATTCATTTGAATGATGGTACGAGATACTTGGATTTTATGCACACAATCGCTCGGAGGACAGCAGCCTGATGCTGACAGAACTCAGGCCGCCAAATTATACGATCCAACAGAGTTTGCTGAAGAGATGAAACAAATAGGTCAACAACATGTGAGAGTAAATTTCTCTATTTTCCCACTGTGCCTCCTTTGGCGAGTGGATATGAATGTATATAATGATCATTTTAACAAAATGACCACAGTTTGATCAAGAGAATTGGATACGTTCTTTAAAGGTAAATTCTATAGGCACTCCATATTTTACTTCAGGACAATCCAGCTTGATGTAATTTTTACTCACAAGAGCCCAATTTTACTTTAGGCTGTCCAACCCCCCTTTAGGACTGACATAAAGTAGGACAGCCTACAAAGTTGACAGTCCTACTTTATGTTAGGACTGCCAACTATGTTGACGGTCCAAATCCAAACTACCCAAATCCTTTAGGACTGCCAACAAAGTAGAACTTGTAACCCTACTTTATGTTAGGACTGCCAACAAAGTTGACAGTCCAAATCAAAATATGTGGACAGTCCTCAAGTAAAAATTTGGAGTGGTAAACTTGTAAATAAATTTTAAAAAAATTGAACTGCCCTCAAGTAAAACTTGAAGTGCCAATAGAAATTGCCTTCTTAAACCTTGATAGATTTGGAATCCTATCAGTAAAGTCAGCAAACCGGATAAGGTGTGTCAATGTAGTTCTAGGTGGAAGGCATGAAGAGAAACTCGAAATGATGCATTTTAACACTTCTGCAAATTACATTAACATATCAGCTATTAATCTCCTATAATTTGTTCTATAGCAAAAGCCTAGTTTGAGCAGGGTTAAGATACTGTGTAGATTACCGGAACCCTGACCCCATTTTATCATACCTTCAGTAACAAGCGTGCGGCTATCCGCATCCCATGCATTACTTAGTACACCCACTAAATGACCAAAATATTATTTTCTATTCTAACCTAAAACCTATCATCATTCCTAAGCACACCCCACACATCATTTCTAGCCTCACTACTCTCCTCTTTCCAACCGGCTCCCTCTCTTCTCCAAACCCAACGTCTTCTCCGGTCCCCTCTCTTTTCCATTCGTCACACCATTGCCGAGGAGCTTTCGGATTGTTAGAACGAAATAAATTTCGAATTTTTTTTGGGTGTATTCACAGTTTTGTTCTAACCTGGTCTGTCGAGCGCACAGACTGGTGTTCGACCCACGACAGTCGATCATTGTTGTGCACGTTCGACCAAAGTGGGTCGAACGGAAGATCACATGTTCGACCTGTTTTGGTCGAACAATGGGGAGGCTGGTGGGGTGTGCTAGGAAGGTCATGTGGGTATATGGGTCTTTTAACATTAATCTATTTTTCAACTTAAGTTGTATGGCGTGTGCTTAGTAGGTCATGGGGTGCGGATAGCCGTGTCCCAGTAACAAATGTTAATATGACCACCAACCAAAACCTCGACTAAGCAGAAATAAACCACATACCTCTGCCATTTAGAATCAAGATTCCTCGTCATCGGAACTCGAACTATCTACTCTTCTATCCCTTATGGCTGGAAATAGCCGCTGTTCGGATTCCGGCACCGGTCTCAGTGTCTGATTATCCTTGCTCCTCGTTATCTTGACCATTTTTTTCTGAGATTCCCTCACTTCTTTGCATGTCTTATCTAACATCCCAAGAAAATCTCTCACTATAATGAACAACCTCAAGCCCTCATCTCTTCCAGAATTCCCATGGAAGTAATCTGCTGTGCTTTTCACCAATGACTTCACTCTCTCCTCCTCTTTCTGTAGCAAACTTATATCAGCCTCAGCATGCTCAAGGAAAGACTTTAGTTCTCGGTAAAACCCACTTTCCTCTTCTATGCCTTCCATATCCGTGTTCAAGAACTCCTTTGTCTTCACCAGGTTACGGCCAAGGCTGGCCACCGCCACGGAGAGGGCCTCCGCATCCGTGTTTGCTGCCTTCTTGACGTTTTCAAGCTCCGTGCTTAAGACAGAGACGACCTTGAGGCCGAGGTTTCGGTAATGGTCCTCGGATTCTTCAAGCGGATCATCTGTTTGGTCATCGGAGGCCATGCTCGAGGTAGTTGGATTTGGGTTGCACTTGTTCTCCCTGGCCAGTCGAACTGCACGGACACCTTCGGACCGGATGATCTCTTGGACAACAAAGTGCAAGAGTGTGGTCTTGCCATCGGTGCCCTTCACGTCAGAGAGCTTCAAGAGAGTGTCGAGCTTGAATGCCTGAGCACCGCCACGAAAGGTGCCATCGTTCATTCGATTTCCAAGTTTGAGAACAGCTTCCAATAGCTTCAGGAACAGACGGCTGCTTCTGAGCTCCTTGCTAGCCACCTGATCAGCAATAAGTGAAGGGTTTTAAGGTCCTGGTTCCATCTATATCAGTACCAGGTGTAGACGAGCAATAAACAAGTCCACTTGGGCAATAATAGCAAAAACGAACGAACAGAGAAGGGCAGCCAATTTTTTTATACAAGTTCAACAATTCATGTACTTCATTTTCACATAATCTAGGTATTAATAGTCAAAACAGTTGTTAGCAAAAATTCTAAGAACAGCTCCTATACTATTAATGGATACTATGTTTCAATCAGTTTGCTAGTATTGAGCAAAAGCAATCGTCTTTTCCCCATAAGTAGCTCAATATAAGCAACGTGATTGAAACAAAGTATGTACTAGTAGCAACTTGAAAGATGAGAACTTCATTTTAAAAAAAAATAGACTAACCAAATATTTAGTGGAAGCTAGCTCCACAACTTTGTATGTTACTAGGGTTCTTGAAAGTCTATCGGACAAAATGATTTTCTCAAGCCTATAGATAAGATGACAAGGTTCATCACTTCATCATAGTACCAACTTACAGTCTTAAAGTAACTTGGCCTATAAATGTGGGTCTCTCATAGAATGAATACGATCTATTAATTATATGTTTTTGAGGGGAAAACCAAAAGCAGGGGAAGTTAAGAAGCAGACCTATGATAGATATAAAACAAGGAGAAAATGGAGAACCAGGGCCGGCCCTGAGGTCATAGGGACCTGAGACGAACTTACAAAATGGGCCCACGTACATAATGTAAATAATATTAAAAAACTAAAATAAAACTAAATTAAAAAAAATGTTACCACCAAGAACCTCTAGTATGCAAGTCTAACATAAAAACCACTAAAGCACAATTACTTTATGTTAAGGGAGGCCCATGGTACATATTAGTTCTATTTTAGACACAAGATTATTAATATATTTATGTTTAAACTAATTTATTTTAGGCCCTCCTGGCATGTGGGCCCTGGGCGGTCACCCTGGCTACCATGGGCCAGGCCGGCCCTGTGGAGAACATCAAACTGAAGATTATATTAATAATATTTCCAAGCAGTTATGCTGTTGCAGGAGAATAAGACAAGTAGTAACATAAGGATGTAGAACTGATTCATTTTTTTTATCTTATGTTTCAATGTCGAACTTTTTGTACATATTTTTGTTTTAATAATAAAAAATTGATGACATGTAAAACAACAAAAAGAAGAGGAAGAAATGTGAGATCAGGTAACTTGCCTCTAAACATGCAAATGACTCCTTGATGCTTGAGACATCCTCTTCTAGAGAGGTCATAAATAGCAATGCATCCAGCCGCTTAAAAGCACAACGAATTTCCAAGATGGCTTTCAGGAACTGTTCACCGGGTCCGAGGAGGGATAGATCACCAGCGTATGATCTAATCCTGAGCTCTTCATCATTGTTTGGTTCCATTCTCAACAAGGTCTGAAGTAGCTCTACAGGAAGCTCATTTCCTGTTTTGATATAGAAGGAACAAAATGGCGCTAAATCAGTTACAACGAAATCTAATGAGCAGTTTGATCTTCGACTGAAAGTTATAAGATCACATGACCACTATGCTATCTTCAGAAAAGAAGCATCATAGTTTTACACCTACTCTTAGTACTTTCAGAAATTTTATTACAAAACATAACCCAATTCAGAGTACTATGAGTGGCAAATTCAACGAAGAGAAAGAAAAGAACAACATGCCATTTCCAGAAGAAATAACATTATATGTATAGAACTCTTCTAAGCTTGCAGAGCAATAGAAAATGTAACCACATTCCTAAGTTTGTAGCATCTAGGATTCTAGAACTCTGTAAGATGAATAAAAGATGGGAAATACCTTCCATTAGTGCACCACTAACATCAACTACTTTCACACCCATTGCCTTCAAGGAAATTGCCAGATTTTGTGATTTTTTCGGTTCAAGAAGTATAATATACTGAGAAGGATCTTTGGAAGACGAAGCCTTCTTATGCTCATTCTTTCCTTTGTCATCATAACAGTAGCCAAATAACGTTTCTATCATCTCTTCATTAAACCTGTAAGATTAACAACTTTATTCTAGCGCTTTCAGACATCTGAGCCCCTATAGAACAACGATTTGGAGAAATCGTTAAAAGAAAGTTAACAAAGTAACTCACTGGAAAGAACCAGCTTTAATCTCATTCCAGACCATTGAATTTTCAGGGTTTGTTGAAACTTTATCCCAAAATAAAGGCTTCAACTTGGTTTTAGGAGCATGGGCGTCAGTGGATGTATCATCTGAATGATCTGGCCCAAGAAGTGATGGACGACGAACCCTTGAAGGGTGAGGAGGAGCAACTTTTGGTGGTGGAGGAGCAGCTTTTGGTGGTGCTGGAGGTGGAGAACCTGGCTTTGGTTTCGCAATAGGGGGTGGAGGAGCAGGAGGCGGAAGAGAGGGAGTAAAAGCCACCTTCCTTCCAGGAGGAGGTTTCAATGGTGGAAGAGGTAGCCGCATCAGTGAAATATCATTGCTAGATGCATTAGTTGATGAAGCAAGATTTCCTGAAGGGGTTCCGGATGCGGGAGCTTCACCAGACCCATCTAAGTTTACAATGTGACCAATCTTATCCTTTTGGATTGCACCAACCAGCCCATTAGATTCCTGTGATGAACCTGAAAATTCATATGTTTATGCAAACATCAGTGCTCGGCTGTAGAAGATCCTAATCCTTCTATATTAGCAAAATCAAACAAGACTATTCAGTACCAGAGAAGTTCCTTGTGTTTAAAGTCAAAAGAGGGCTTTCATCCTTCAGTCTGTCTCCCTTATACTTGTTGCCAAGGCATCTTTTACAGCAGAAGAAGAAAAGTATGGTGATAACAGATGTCGCTGCTGCAGTTAAGACAACAATCACAACAGTCACAACAGGTGAGCTTTCACTGTTCTTGTGTTCTTCTGGTGGTAGGAGCTTGTAGTCCATGGTACTGTCAGATTTTTGTAGAAATTCATATCTAAAAGTTGCAAGTGGAGAAGGGCTAGCAAGGGCGGAACGGGATGTTGGTGGGCTATAACTAGGCGATTCTACATTGTGATCTAGAGACGACAATGATACTAAAACTGGAGCTAGGGATGGGTCGAAAGCATGGAGCACACCACTACTAGTTTGATCAGCCAAATGCCTTCTTGAAAGAGTATCCCGACCATATAATGATGTGAAATACTCAGAATACCAATTTTTGTGGCTATCCTCCCCAGAAACATGAAGGAATATATGCTTACTCTGACAATTTGGCAGAGTTGTCTCCCCTTTTTTATGCATGACCTCATTCACAAATTTTCTATTAAGCTTGGTTTTGGCAGAATCTGTGAGAATGCCAAGCAAAATAGAGAAATCAAGACTTCTTACAACTGTTTGCATCTCCGTTGGATTCAGGCCACAATTTAATAATATCTGTTCCACCTGTTGACATAAGACTCTTGTTAAGTAGCAATCATAATCAAGTAGCCAAAACAAATAATGCAAAACTTACGACAAGTTGAAACTATCGAGTTTAGCTCTATAGTTGATGAAATATATTCTTGTTTGTGCAAAGCATCAGATGGTACCACTGCCACAAGCCAGGTGTCCTTACAAACATATATATTATTCGAACTCAGGAGTGGGTGCAGATGTAGTGAATGAGAAGATTCAACTGTTCTAAGGTTTACAATATCAGTATAGGTATCGTCAGTTTCGACATTCAGAACGGTTTTGGATCAGTCTCAGAGTTTTTCTTTATAGAAAGCCAAATAATAAATTTAAAAACACTAGAAAATATCAGATACATAAGGTATAATTTTGTGTATTATTTGTTGGTCTCCAATTAGTTATGAATGGAACATTATCCAATATTGCTGAAGAATTCACTCGCAATAGATATTGTTGTTTATTTACATACTTTTAGACAAAGTACAACCATAATAAATAGTTTCGAACGAAATAATCTTAAGACGGATGAATGGTGTAAATTTATAGATAAACAAATGGTAATGGTTAGAGTGTATCAATAATGAATCTTATCAACACAATATAGCATGCTCGTCTTTCACACGACCGAATCATTGTTTGGTACAATTTTGTTTGTACTCCTCTTTTTATTTATATAAATTTATTTGCTGAATTGACCGAAAATAGAGCCATTATGTCGGTTATATACTAGTGCTGATAGGAAAGAATATTGGATTGAACGTGTGCCAAAACTGAAACATTACGGCCAATAAATATCAGTGTTGGTTGATACTACAAACCTTGATTTGAAGAACCTATCTTCTTTAAGAACACGTGGAGGCAAAAAATTAGAGATCACGTGACAACTACAATTCTCGCTTTTCAATTCAATACAATCATGTTGTAAAAGACATTACTTAATGAATACACCGATGGAGGGTGCACAAAGGAAACAATCACGACAAGCGTTTTCCAAGTCATTGATGCATGAGAACAAAGTCATTCGCAGTACCATAATTACGGTCCTTCATGACAAGAATTCTGGTCGTGTCGTAAATCCGGTATGCAAAACAAGAAAATCCAGTTAGGATCCAATTCATGTCGAGCATACTTATTTTGGATGATTTTAGACAAATACTTTCTAGTCTTCTGGAGGTTTTATGGTATTTCACTTGTATTCTTCCATCTATAAATAAGAGTCCCCGTAAGGGGAGACATGCTAGTTTCTTACAAAATCATTATTTCCTCTATAATTGGAACCTAAGAGTTTTAAAATTACTACGAGGAAAACATAGTGCATATGAAATGTAACTTCAAAAAAAAGTCAAAGAGAAATGAGAGGGGCACATATATAAGGACAATAGAAAACAAGGAGTGATAATTTCTAGTATGTTTGATCATTATTCATTATGATGGAAAGATTGGTTAGGATGTCATGAATAAAATTAAAACATCATCATCATCCAAGCATTCTCCCATCGTAATAGGGTCAGCTATAGAGCATAACAAAGCTGCATGAAAGATTTGATAAAAGTTTTTATGACCGATCGGCAACCTGACATCAATCCTTTATGTTGGTGTCAAATTCCTAGCCAAGGTAACTATGAGCATGAAATGATCATGCCATATAACTTAGGCGGCCGCAGCCAATTGATAGGTACGTATACCTACCTTTTGGATATGCAGTTTAAGCTCATGCAACCAAAGAGCACCATCAAAGAAAATTTGTGAATGCATAAAAACTTTGAAGTTCAAAGAAAAATTCTATAAGAGTCATAAGATCAACCCCACTTTATGGATCAGAGCGAAGAAACATGTGAAGAAAATTATCATAGTTGTTGCCGTTGAAATGAAAATACTAACATGGATGAGTGACAATCTATTAAAAGATAAGATAAAAAAATGGGTGCATTCGTGGAAAGTTAGAGATGACCCAATTGAGAACAAGATAGAACTTATCATCGGTGGTTAGACATGTGTAACACAGACCGGTAGAATGCTCCGGCAAAAAGAGCGATAAGATAATAGTTAAAAGAGTAACTAGTGGTAGGTTTAAATGAACATAAAAGTTTTAAATTGATTTAAGTTTTAATGAAGGATATGATTTTTGTTGTTGTTAGAGAGGAAAGGGCTCTTAAATAGCTAAATGGAAGAAAAATATTCAAATAGGGGACCACAATTTTTTTGGATCAAGTCATTGTTGTTGTATTATTTTCTATACTTTATGATGATTTGTCCACTCAATCTAGTATGGTCCACCTACAACTTCTGATCATGTGTCTTAATTATCTCAATGGAGACAACACACTCTCTATCCTCATCAGTGATGATAGTTAACCTTTGTGCTGACTGGAACTTTTGTCATGAAAATGACCCACAACCTCCAACCTGATCTAGTTATTATTAGATGAATGTGGGAAATGATCCAAGCAACCAAAAAGCAACTTTGGTTGAGATTTTTTTTTGTTGGAATGCTTAAAGATCTATGGTGGTAAATGCAGCATTGAGTTCTTGAGCCAAATTATTACTTTAGAGGAAAAATCTCCAACAAAACATACTTGCACCTAATTAGTTGAAAAGGTATCTGACCATTAGTCTCACTCAAGGTCAAGACTTTTCTTGCCAAAAGGAGTATAGCAATGAAGATAAATTTGCTACAAGAAGGCTTCCTAGGATTGACGTGATGGTGCCAAGATCTAGCCAACAAAATAAGAGGCAAGGGAGGGTTTGTCATAAAGACAAGGTATCATCTTATCCTTAAACACATGCAGCTGAAAAGCATCTATTTGAAGTCCATGGCTAAGCAAGACTCTAATCAAAGAGGGAAATAATAACATCTGAACCAAGGAACCTTACTATTGTGCCACACAATACAAATTGCACTAACACACAGGCAAGCCTGATTTTTTTCCCCTATCTTATTTGTAATTTGTTTTTTTTTCAAAGAAATGTCAAAACTCAGCCGTGTTCTCTGTTTTGGGCATCACTTCAGACTTTTCATTTTGACAACTTTCATCCATTTAAGTCTCACCATTCATAATTAAATATATTTAATGAATGTTTGATGTTATTCATGCCTATTAATTTTCTAGCCCCCCTCCAAGCTTACAACACTGGTCAGGTCGCGCACTGGCACCATAAAGGACCACGTCTGTACGCCAATTTATGTATCTGCATATACTTTCTGCTAAACCAAGTTGGATGCCTCCTTGCCAAGAAAAATCCACACTTCTAAGAGCATCTTATGGGCTTGAAATTTTTTAACTTTTTTCTAACAGTGATCAAAACATCCATTTTCAAGAGGCTCGGGGTGATATAGAGTTTGGGGAAGACCAGATGTATGTAGATTAAGCCAATTTTCTGGACCTATGATGCAAGCAACAAGCCTTGACATTGTGCCAAGCTACGACCACTATATTTGATCTCAAAATCACAACTGATTCAACTATTAATGAAACCTTCTAAATAATTGTAATGCAAACATTATCCGGGCCATTGTTGGAATAATATAAATATATAACACATAACCCTCGTCAAAACTCTTAGAGTTTTGAGTTTTGGTCTACTGACATGGACTTTAACATGGTATCAAAGCAAAGTGTGTTTAAATATAGTCTAGTGCACCATTTTAAGCGGATACTTAAAACAAATAAACATTGCAAGACTCCAGCCTTTAACCTAGAAGTTATGGGCATTCGACCCACGGGGGCATATTGGAATATTATAATATGCAACCCTCGACCTCACCACAATTCTAGAGTTTTGGACCTATGGTCTATTCGCATAGACTTTGGAACCCACATCCGTAATCCATCTACCACATTAAACTCCCCGCTAGATAATAATCAATCCTTAATGGTACCATATGAGCATGTAAGGACAAGTAATGTTGAGGAGAAAGCAACAATAAAGTTAGCTTAACAGTAGCTAAAATTAAGTTGCAGGGGATATGTTACTACAGTTCCTCTACCCTTCTATCCAAATTTAGGATAAGAATGAAGATTTGGCATGAAATTTACTTCTTCTTGAGGCTTGACCCAGCACCAGGCTGGCTAAACCAAATGATTGGTTTTGTTAAGTAGAAGCATATGTAGAGAATCATTAAAATCCTCACTTTGTGATATTGCTAAATTCACATAATCAGTTCAGCGGTAAAAAGAAACCATTTAAGTGCTAGCTCGGACACTAAAAAAGATGTCCGTGCCATGTGAGGCATGTATTGGGCACGACACAGATACTCCAATACACACTAGGACACACCATAAACAGTGTTGCGTCCGTGTCAATGTGACCATAAACATTTAGATCTTTAAATGAACTTACCATGTCTTCTGGAGACTCTATCAATTTCGAATCGGCTGCCACTGGCCTCCCTCTCGAAACCTTAGGTAGACGAGCTGATACTAACATCATTATAATGGTGATCAAAAGCAGGTTTTTTCTCATATTCATAGTTCGTTGGGTCGAATTTCCAGGCACAATTTATCCCTCTCATCTCATCGATAGCAGAATCCAGAATCCAAGCCAACTCCTAATCCAAACAGATTCCGACTTGTCTATGAGAAGAAGAAGAAAAAAAACCCTGTGATCTCCAAGTAACAACAGAACAATCCAAAACCCTAAAAATAAAAAAAATTGTGGAAAATCTTGATCGTCTATAGAAGTTGGACAGCTCCAAGGAGATTTTCACCAGCTCAATTGATTCTTCCCCCAAAAAAACCTCAATTACCGCCAAATAGCTCAAATAAGCAATCACCGATCGCCAAACAGCTGTAAAACAATCAGAAACCCTAAAATTCGAACCGATCCTCTGGAGCAAGCCGGATAGCTCAAATAGGAAATTTCAATCGATATCCTCCAAAATAGCTCAAATAACCACCCACCGATTGCCAAACAGCCGTTGAAAGATTCAGAAACCCTAAAATTTGAAGATTTGTAGAAAAATCTCAATTCACTGAACCAAGCCAGATAGAAATCCAATCGATTTCCCCCCAAATAAACCTTAATTAGCACCGAATAGCTCGACTAACCGATTGTCGACCGCCAAATAGCTGAAGAAACACTCAGAAACCATAAAATTCAAATTCCATTTTTGCAACACAGAATCAACAGAACCTTTCAATTTATCAAATAATCCACCGAAAAATCTCGGATAAATTGGAGGGAAAAAACGCGAATCTTGTCGGACTCCAGACGCAGTGTCGGATCTCGAACGCGAGCTGGAAAATCCGAAATGCGAGCTTGATTTTTGGAGGATCGCCGAAGATTTTATTTTTTTTTTGTGTGGAGAAATTAGGGTTTGCTCCTGGAAGAAAATGAAGATGGAAAATCCTTTAAAAAATTTAATTTTTAATTTAATTTTTTTTTTTAATAGTTTTTTAATTCGAACGCAAAGTAAGACGTGTGGAGGATTGGCGGTGGCATGTGGCCATCGGCGGATCAAGGACTTTGCTTCTCGTAAGATATGTCTTTATTGAGGCATGTGCGGTCGACACGTGTCCACTATGCGACACGTGTCATATCTCTGAATGTATTTGATGATGGATGGTGTTGATGTGTGAGTTCGGGATCTAGATCATGCGGCTGGACTCTGCGTCTCGGAAAAGTAGGCTGGAGAACGACATTTTTCGTAGGTTGTTACTATGACAGAATATTATTGACCAAGACACATGTTGACCCAAAATTTCGACAAGATTTTCTATACACGTGTTATTTCTTCTTCTTATAAACAACTTCCAGTCAGATTTCTGCAAGTGTTTATATACTGGTGGTATATAAAAGTAATAAAATATAGGGATTTTTTGACTTACATCCCACTTGTTAATATGAATTTGTACTTACATCCCTTTTTTTTTTATTTTTTTAGACTTACATTCCACTTTTCGTCACAAAAAACATTTATTTTGTCACAAAAAATACTTGTTTTGTCACGAAAAATACTTTTAGTGACGAAAAGTGGGATGTAAGTCTAAAAAAAATAAAAAGTGGAATGTAAGTACAAAGTCATATTAATAAGTGGGATGAAAGTCAAAAAATCCCTAAAATATAAAATATACGGGTGGTATGGTATCATTTTCACAACAATTTCTATAGATTTATGCAAGTGTGATCTACTGGTGGCATCATTTTCACCAATATTTAAAAAATTCGAACCAGAGAGATCGATCCGGTTGGATCAAATCGGTCCAAATATATTGGAACCGGACCTAGTCCGATCTAGCCTGGCCGCCTCATATCACTCGGGGGGACCGTGTTTGGACTCCAATCGGAGTTTAGGCTAAAAGTCTGGCCCGGATCGTTTTTTTCTAATCGGACTGATCTAATCCAGCCCAGTCCTGGTCAAGCCCAGTCAAGTCTGGGCCCGGGCTAGACCGGCTCAGCCCACTTAACATCTATACAATTATGTGAATTTGTAAACTATACCAGCAGGGAGGGCGTACTTACATGTAGTCTCAGGATGTTTTAGAAGATGATAGGAGAATTACCGATAGCTATACAGTTCCAAAAATCTTCAAAAGAGGCACCAAATAGTCGGCACACACATTGACGCGGGACAAA
Source organism: Iris pallida (assembly GCA_029216955.1). Classification (NCBI taxonomy): domain Eukaryota; kingdom Viridiplantae; phylum Streptophyta; class Magnoliopsida; order Asparagales; family Iridaceae; genus Iris; species Iris pallida. Next base: position 4,238,415 of record JANAVB010000799.1, on the reverse strand, counting down.
AATCCAAAAATAAATTATTAGTATAAAATTAGAAATTTGACAAGATAGTGAACAACAACTATTATAAATTTATCTCAAAAATTATAATAGAAATGCAAAATAATACTATGATTATCATTGAATACGTCGACGTCGAAAGCGGATAAGCAGCGTTGAAAACTTCAACATTGAAAGCGGAGAAGCTAAGTTGAAGACGTCAACTTCAAAAGCGGAGAAGCAACGTTGATAGAGAGATCCACTTTAAGATTTTGGCATCGCATCATATAACTTATGAAATTACAAGCTATTTATAAGCTACAAAACAATCAAAAGAAGAGAAAGCTGAGTTCTTATCCATAAGATAAGTCAACCACTAACCAACCCCAACCAACTCAAGAGATAAAATTCTCTTTATTTTGATTTATCCTAACAAACAAACTAAAGAAATCCAAAATAACCAAAAATTCAAGTTCTCCATCATACTCGATTTTGAAAAATTCAACTTCTGGTGAATCAAATGTGAAATCCGAAAATTATGCTCCTGTTGATGCCCTCTAATTCGGCCATGACCGAAGCCTTTGCTTTGACAATTTAGTCAATATTGAAGCTTCCGACAAGACGATAAAACTCCATGGCGGTACTAGGGGTTGTTGAAGTAGTAGAAGATTCAACAGTGACCTATCAAGCACTTCAACAACTTTTAGATGTCATGATACGACAAAACTCCATGGCCGGTACTTGGGGGTTGTAGAAGTGGAAGGAGTATAATATTAACAAGAACATATCAATCACTTCAACGACTTTTGGATGTCTTGCTATCTCCAGAAAAGCAAAACGATCGCCCCTACAATCAATAATGATTTCCTGCAAAATATTACAATTATTTGTAACAAACATATAATAGAAACTGTTCATATGTTTAATTATTGGGGCACGTTCAAAATATTTAGATGACTTAATAGGGTTTTTAAATTTATTGCTTTCATCAAATGTCCTATTTAATTCTTCTAATGATGATATATAACATAAACTTTTATTACTGGCTTAAATCTAGACTTATAAAGCACAAAATTTATTACTGGTTTAAATCTAGACTTAGACTCAATAGGATTTCTGTTAGCATTTACTTTATTACGATTGAAAAATTCTTCAAACACTTTTTTTTTTAATTTCAGCAAGCATCTTATCATATATATTATCGATTATCGTACAAAGTTGTTGCAAAAAAAATTGTGTAAACATTCTTGTATGGGTCTTACCTATCTTCATATACAACTATCTCTGATACCAATTTAACGCGGGACGAAACCCAAAATAAATTATTAATATGAAATTAAGGATTTTGAGAAGATTTGGGTACGAAAACTTTAATTGAAGAGTGAACAACAATTATTATAAATGTGTCTAAAAAATTATAATAAAAATACAAAATAATATTATGATTACCGTTGAAGACGTCAACTTCGAAAACGGAAAATCAACGTTGGTAGATAGATCCACTTTAAGATTTGAACATAGCATCATATAAAATCAAAATAGATTTCTCCTTCTCAATTCTTCGATCCATAACTTATGAAATTACAAACTATTTATAAGCTACAAAACAACCAAAAAAAATAAAGTAAATATCTGAGTTCTTATCCATAAGATAAGTCAACCCCTAACCAATCCCAACCAACTCGAGAGATAAAATTCTCTTTATTTTGATTTATCCTAACAAACAAACTAAACCGAAAATCCAAGTTGTTCTCCATCACACCGTTATTGGAAGAAATGGACTCCTTGCGACAAATCTTGATCCAGCAACTTCAACAAGTAGTTAAAAAATCAATTCTTCAGCAATCAGTCCATTCATGCGCATCCATCTTTTGTGTATTTCAATTCCTGTGTGGAAATTACTCTACATAACCTAAAGGAGCTAAAAATGTCGCATAACTACTACAGCACAACATATAATGTGATGCAATGGACATTTTGCCTTGCTATATACTGCATACTTCATCCTCTGCTGCATGTAATCTGAGAGTGACAGAATGAGTTGACACCAAACCTGCAATCAGACTATCAGAGGAACTCCGAACAACATCGAACGAAATCATGCCTCGACACGAAGGTCAAGCGCATTACCTAAAACATCTCCAGCAGCAAGTTTGTCGATGAGCAAGATCGAAGAGAAGAACCTTATAATGGATGAGAAATGTTGGTCAGACGTCGAGCTCCTGACCGCTGAGAAACCCCCCAACCTGGTTAACATCTTCAGACTGACTACCTGTGCAAAACATTAAACATAGCCGAATTAACACTAACAGGTCTAAATACTCAAAATTTGTGAAGGTACCTGGTCTCGACGAGCTTGCAGAGAATTAACCATAGAAATTTTGCACAAGGTCGACCTCATGAGTATAGTACCCCCATTGATGGTCAGCCCTCACCGAGTGTTCGACATCCTGCAGAGATAACTTGCATGCTAAAAATAGGTATATTGAGTTGTATCAAAGTTGCACCCCTTGGGAAAGTAATGCCCTATGGCATAATTCATTCTTAATTTATAGGAGAATATGTTACTCAGACCACAACATTTCCAAATACACTTCAATTATTGTCGCTAAGGTTAAAGATGCAAACAAAGCTGGCAAGGAAATTGAAAACCAAGGGAGAACGCAAAAAATTCATCTGAAGTAAATACTAACAAAAAAGGAAACTTATATTACAAATAACCATTATAATCCCAACCCATCACCTCAAAATTTACAATGATTTTCTGCCTCATTGCACCTTACGATGATAATGTACAGAAAAAAAAAAAAAAAAAAAAAAACAGTAACAAGGAGAAAAAAGAAGAAAATAATACACAAAAATGACCAAACAAAACCTGAGAATTGGATATTCGGCCTAATCAAACATCTGGAAAATCTGAAAAGCTGTCAAATGAATCCTGTCTATGGTCATCTGAAATGGAAGTCTGGGGACCGACATTCTCATGATCAGTTGATTCCTCCTTGATTGTTATTGGCAAGAACTGCCGACTCCGCCGCTTCTTGTTCTGCCTCTCCTTAACAATTCGGGACAAGGCCTGAACTACATCCCGCATATTGGGCCTCTTTCTAGAAATCCGGTTAATGCATTTATAAGCCAGTGTCGCCATGTCATGGAGCTCATCCATGTCGCAGTTTCCATCAATGCGGGAATCCACAATCTCCTCCCACCCTTCTTTTCCGTCAGAATTTATAGCAGCCTAATTGTTAACAAGCAGGTTAGTAAGAGTTATCAAGCAGGCCAGTTCAAACAAGATGAACTCATGAGCAGATATGGAAAGAATTGTAATAAGTATTTTTGCTAAGAATTTGGTAGGAAGGCTTATTCGATCTTGGTACCATAAGCACCTTCCTACTTGTTTTAAGATTCCTACGGGACTGGATTATAAAATTATATTTGGATAAAGAACCATCTTTATTTGGAAGTCTTCTTACCTCTAGTTATTTTTGGAAGTATAATTAAATCAAGATTAGGAACCTATATCAAGGGCATAGTACTCTGAAAACAGAGGATCTTGGTGGATATATCGTCTTCAGTTCGAGATGGAGGTCATCTACTAGTGCTCCAGGGAGTCTCCAAGAGTTGTGATGCAAAGAAGAGTGTTGCAAGCTTACGTGTTGATCGTTACTAATTCACAATCTAACATGACACACCTTTACCAAATCAAACATAACTGGAGGTAAAAATGGGGTTTTAGTATGACATAAAGAGTTTTGGAACTAGACCATCAAATTCACCGTTCGCTAGGTCAGAATGGAGGTGTATAGGAACAGTGATGTGATAATTGTGCATGAGTCATATTCCATTTCTGCGCTGATCGATTATGCAACTATAGGATCTAGGATGAATTATAACAAGGATTGTCAGTCTTATGTCGTGTAGGCGAATTCTTGTTGGCTATATAAGGAAGGTCCCTTGTCCAATGTGATTCATGAGGGTAATAGAATGTACCATTCTTTTCATACCATGGTGCAAGGAGAGAAGAATTTAAATTAAGTAGAGAGGTTCTTTTAAGAGAAGTGCAAGTTCATTTATCTGTTAAATAACATTGATTGTTCATGGTTTGCTTCGACAATATTCTTGTCTGTCATCATCACGTCCCAGTCTGTGAATTAGGGTTGACATACCCTTCGTGGATTGTTATGGATCATACTCTTCCTTTATACTTTATCTGAATGTAATGCTGAATTCTTCTGTTCCAAAAATGGGTTTTCGTCGGTGCAAAACCTTTTTTTTTGTTCTGAAGCTTAGGATAGATGTGAAGTCTTTTCCCCTTTCTAATATACTTGCTCTTAGTTTCCTCTTTTTTTCTCCAAGAAATCCTCAAAATATTTGACAGCATTCCACTATAAAGAAATATCCATAAATCCTTCAACAACCCAGGGAAGGTCTTCCAAAACTCAGCAAGACAGCACATCCTTCTTCCTTTATCAGTCCCTACAGCCTAGCCTTAATTCCTTACCTTTCCCACAGAACTTCTTCCCTGATTGCTTCATTCATGCCTGAAGTTCTGATCCATAGATGTTATTCCAGCACAATAAAGAGTCATCATTACCATCGAAACCCCTCCAACACATTCTCAAACCTTGCCTAATTTAAGCCTCATCACATCCCAACACCAAAACGTAGTTCTTGATCCAACACTCTAGCCTATATCGGTATATCCTCTACCAATCTGATTGTAATTGTGCTGTTACAGCAAAGCCTATACCCTTCTTCCATCCAAAACCCTAGAAAGCTAATTTACTTCCAGAATTAAGATCATTTTAATGATCAATTTGGTTGCATAACTGTCCTGCATCAGAGTAATATTTTCCTGATTCAATCTTTGGCACCAAAGACACATAACATGTGATTCCAAGACAATGTGTCTGTGTTTTTACAGGAAAAGAAAGGCACCACATGATGTATAAGAAAATACTGATAGCTAGGGTTAGAGGTCTTACTAGCTCAACATACTCCATAAGCCCCTGCTGCGGGTTCCTGCCAGCAATCAACTCAAAAAGCAAAACTCCAAAACTGTATACATCACTTTTCTTGGTGAAGGACCTTGATGATACGTACTCAGGGTCAAGATATCCAAAAGTTCCCCGAATAGGAGCATGGTGGTTAACCATTTCTTCCCTTGAAAGTCCAAAATCTGCAACCTGTTCAAGGACAACTATGTATGTTCATATTGGAAGGTATTTTATACTGGAGTTAAAGTAAAATGCAAAAAATAGCTGTTAGATTGACTTTCATGGTAAAAATCTCCGCTCTGATACTTGTTCCCTAAGTTCTTTTAATAAGAGATCCACAAATAAAACACACAATTTAAGGATATATGATTCATCATCCAAAGCCTTCTACCACCAAAATGGGTTGTGTATATGGAACACAAGAAAACTCCACAAAAGAATTAACAGTTTGTATGACCGCCTGTTGATGTAAATCCTGTGAGCTCTGGTAGTTCCTAAGAATCCTAACGAAGTAGACATGAGCAAAGGAGGGAAATGCACAAAATCTAGAAGACTAGTTGGCAGTTAGGTAAGATTTCTTTTTCTGGTCATGCATTTTAAGCTCATGCGACCAAGGAGAACAAGCTAAGTTCCAATAGGCTAGAAACTCGTCTAGATAATCACATAAGATGATCAGACTTGCTATAGGGAGTTACATTTCATGACTTTGATCTTTATGGCAAAAGCCAAAGAGCATAAAAGAATATCATTCCCACATACATTATGAGATAAATAAAATTTCTTAGATTGCAAAAATCACAAGTTTTAATTGTGTACATAACTGTTTGGATCATTATGAAAATCCAAGGAGTTGAGATCATAGAAACAAATAAATACTAACGGCACATTGCAGAAGAATACTAAGCATATAGCAAATGATTACTATTGTTGGAACATGATGAGTTCTGTAAACAGAGTTGATCCATGAATATTTCATTCAAACCCGATTGACTTATAGAGGGAACCCCATTATTAATTCTCATGCTAATCTTCTATATCCATGCCTCACTTCTCGCACTAATTATCCAATGTGGGGCTAAATTCTCACAGGGGCAGCATCATTCTGTTTGCACTTTGCAGTGTCCCCATGCTGCCCACAAAATGCAGTCTGTCCGTAGATCAATTTCATTTTAGTATATTAAAAATGCATCAACATGATTACCTAAAATGATGCCTTGTTAGATATTATATAAATTTCCTGTACAAAGTAAACAGAACCTTAATAAACCACGAGAAACAAGCATACCCTTGCATTCATCGACCGGTCCAACAATATGTTATTAGATTTGATGTCCCGATGTACTACAGGTGGAACTGCCTGCATTAAAAAACAAAGGGAAACCAAGAAAACATTTGATTTTTCAGTATTTATTACATAGAGAAGTTAACGGAACCATCATGTTTATAGGAACTTACACCATCGTGGAGATACTCCAAACCTCTTGCAACATCTAGAGCTATATTGATCCTCAAATCCCACTTCAGCGGTTCATGATTTTCATCTATATAAAGATACAATACATCAATCAAACAAACAGAGAGCTAATAATATGATCTACCAATGATATTATGACATATTTTTAAGAAAGTTGTTTTTACCAATTGACTATGAAAAAATATAGTTAGGTTTTCTTTTGAGACAATGGTTATTAGTTAAATAGAAGTACTGGAATAGTTCTTCATACAGTTTCATCTCCAACTGATATACTACAAGTGACACTGTGGGTTTCGGTTCAAGAAAATATCTAAAGGATGCTCATGAGTTTCAAAGTGAAGATTTTAATAAACTTAGGAAATGCAGCTATTGTAGTCATTACAGATTAGAAACTGAGGTAAAGTAACTGCACTATTAATCCGACCTGCCATTTGTAATAGGGAATGCTAAAAATCTGAATACTATTTGACAAAAACAAAATCATTGACCAATTACAATTGATAAACAGTAGAAGTCTAATTAGAGTTATGTATAAAACGACTAGAACTGTCCTAGAGTTGATTTTCTTCCAGTGTTTGCCGACCTATTGTGTTATTCCATACTTTGTAAGCGAAAGACTGGTATAGCCACGGGTACTCCATTTATATATATGGTAGAACCCTACCAAGTTAGGAATAGGATTTGTAGTGATACAGTAGATAATTGAGAGGAAAAGCACTGTTATGTACCTCTTTGGAATGGCTAGAAAGAAACGTAGAAAGGGAGACATGCACACATTCTTTGCAGAGTACACAAAGAAACAGAGATTTGCATGTTTCAATTGCATATCAATAAACAGACAGAACAGAACAAAGTACACAATAAAAATAATATTGCGACTTTTGAAGATAAATGAATTCAGTGAAGTCAATGCAAAGATACTTCGTGCTCTAAGTGCAGATTGGTGAAATAATTTTCTTACAACACATATTAAGCTTTCTGTTGGAGTGTCATACTCAATGAAAGTAGTCGAAGTAATGATTCAGTATGTTTAAAGTTAGAACTTGTAACTTACTAAGTACTTGCTTTGCATCATTAAAATAAAGTGTTCTAAACTTCTAAACCTGTGACCAGTTCAAATAACCCTTGTTTAAGTAATGCTGGACCCAAACTAAGCTTTGGTATTAGTTATAAAACTATTGAAGAAACCGAAGGACTTCTGAGTTCTGAGTTCTGATTACTAGGGTAGTATAGTAATACCAAAATAACACTACAATAAGGTTTTCAATACTATCTAGAAGTTTGAGACAATACATAAGTACAGTCATTAAATATCAGATTAACTGGACAAGCAACAAAGTAATAGATCTCTGGAAAGCCATATTAACAATCTACAGATTAACTAGTTCAAGATTGTTTAGTGATCAAAGAATAATCTCTTGACACTTGACAATTTGAATGTTGAGTGATATCATTTGCACTTACCATATAAGTGAGAAGCAAGGCTACCGTTAGTCATATATACATATATTAGCATGTGCTGGCCTTTTTCTGCACAATATCCAACCAAATTCACAAGGTTGCGGTGATGCAATCTCCCAAGAAGAATCACCTGAAACAAGATAAATGACATCCAGAGTCACCATTTTAGGCAACAAAGAATCGAATGAGACGAGCAAAAACAGAGTTGATCAATATGCAATATCATTATCTTGTTCCTCACATTGTTGGTAAACACCTAACAGCCAATAAAGACTTCATATTAGATTTTTTTCACACAGGAGAAAGTGAGAAGCTCATATCCAATCTCAGATGTTGTAGCATTCTTTATACATACTACTAGAGCCGTTGACAGTGAACTCCAGGATTCCATTGATACTATGTATTTTTATTCAAAAGGACATGCAAAACATACCTTTTTCCCAAATACTTCAATGTGAGAAAATTCACATAATTCAACGTAAATTGTCATAAAATAGTGCTAATGAAGAATCCTTGGTTGACCAGCTTATCTACTATACTTGGTGAAACTTTATATCTTGTTCCACACATTGTTGGTAAACACCTAACAGCCAAAAAACACTTGATATTAGAATTTTCACACAGGAGAAACTCATATCCAATCTCAGATGTTGTGGCATTCTTTATACATATTACTAGAGCCGTTGACAGTGAACTCCAGGGTGCCATTGATGCTATGCATTTTTATTCAAAAGTACATGCAAAACAACCTTTTCCCCAAAAACTTCAATGTGAGAAATTTCACATAATTCAACGTAAATTGTCATAAATAGTGCTAATGAAGAATCCTTGGTTGACCGGTTTATCTACTATACTTGATGAAACTCCACAGCTAAATGACAAAAAGTCCATCGAAAACATCAAACAATTTCTCATTAAACTGGGGTCTATGAAGTAGAATTCCATATTGAGAAGGCTCCATAGACAACTCCAATGAACTTTATGACCATCTCTCAACTTCACAATAAATATCTGCAGTGAAGCTGATTTCCCAACTGCCGAAGCTGTGTAGGCTTACCTTGGATTGCAGTTTGGGGGTTGGGCGTTTGCTCAAACATCCATTTCTGGAACACTTGTTGGACAAGTGTCTCCGAAATGGCCATTTGAGTCTCCAAATAAATGGGCATTTATTTTGTTCGGATGGAAATCCAGGTCTACCAAATGGCTATTTCGTTGAGTTTGAACTTCAAATGGAGTTCAAATGAAACATAGCTGCAATCCAAAGTTGCCAGTAGTCTGTACATAACAGTGGAACTAGCAACAAGTAAGTAGGCTAGTTGGTCTGAAGTTAAACCTACAATATTGGTCGTGCACTTAAGCTCATACAACCAATGGTCAAACCTTCAAAATTCTTGATGCACCTTATCTCGATCCAAAAGGAGCATCTTGCATCTTTTTTGGACTTCAATGGGGAACCATTTGAACTTCTTTTTATTAGCCTATGTATGTGGCTATCCACATTTAGACTTGTTCAACTCTTGGTTTGACATTTCATTTGACTCATTGATTTGAGGTCAAATAGCAACCTACACGACAGGTCTAAGGTAACTGAGAAGTTACATACGAGAATTATTAGGTGAACCAAGTCCGCCATCTCATTTTGCAGACTTGGTGGACTTGATCACCCAAAACATGAAATACTTCAACTAAACGGGTCCCAAAATCAACACCCTGTGGTGAAAAATATACCATTAACTGTTAGCTTTAGCTACAGACCATGCATACCATAGTTAATATTGATGGGGACACATGCCACATTTTGGGGGAATAAATCCATGTAATCTACAAAATGAGATGGTGGACCTGGTTCACCTAAAAATTTCTCACTAGACTAGGTTCGTATTCAAACTGGGTTTATTTGGGATTATATTCATATTAGGAGTTGGATGACAGTCACTTCCCTACAAGGTTCATGTGTCCATATTTGATCATAATGATCATACCAGTTTATTTTTCTCTAACATGTCTATCATGTTTCGTCAGGTAGGTAGTCTATACCAAGGTTCACAATCGACGCTATCGGCACTATCTGCAGTTTCGGAACGGAGTATCGGATTTTTAGTATCAGAAAACAAATAATATTAATAAATTATTAAAATTTTAGAAGGAAAAAATATTGTATACTTAGGCATAATTTTAAGATTTTCTATGTTGTTTCTTAGTAATTTTGGAATTAAATGAAATAGTAGTCACCTTTGCCGATTGGTTTACCCCTACGATAGATAAGTTTTCTTCTTTTGCATCCTTTTACAACTTTTCTATGCTTTTACACCCTTGTTGATTCGTATTTTTCGTTTATTTATTTTTTGCCAAATTGATTAAAAATAGACCCCCCAATGTTGTTATCGGTCAATATCGGTATCAGTCGGTATGGGATCAGGACATGCCAAACCGTCTCGGTATCGGCCGTATGCCGATACTGCAAACTATGGTCTATACTGGCTTGATCAGACTCACATTATATCTGGGTTTATGTGAAATCAATTATTTGATTAATGGGAGTTATAGGGTTTCACTTGGTCAGGTTTGCTTAAACCAATTGGGTCTAACTTCAAGTCCACGTAGTTTGCCCAGCCATATTTTGTGTTAGCATATTTCAACAACTAGAGCATCTAGTGGATTTCAATAATTAGAGCATCAGATTTGCCTAGTTCAGTTATACTGCTTCCAGATATTGGGGTTAAGATTGAGACATTAGAAAGGTTGTTTTAGTACATTCCAGACAAACTAAAGACATGAAATCCTTTGGCCAGCTGCCATAGCAAAGAGAGAGAGAGAGAGAGAGAGAGAGAGAGAGAGAAACTCTCTATCAATTGATTCCTTCCCTTATTTTATGTTGAACCTTCCAGCTACATGCCACTTCCACGGTTCCACCATCTTCAGTATCTAGCACAATCTTCCTTTCGGGGTTGTTTAAGAGGAGCATTGAGATTTAACATATTACAGAGATCTTCAAATGATCTGTTCATTCACAAGTGTTTGCAACCTTCCCAAAACTTCATTAAGTTCTCAAGTAAGTTTGCTTACCAAAAAATACTGACTGCATTTCCACACTATGCATAGAACTTCAGACCACTATCTTTATTATTTTTTGTCCTTTCAATTTATAATAGAGAAAATAATGGGAATAACAAACCATATCTAACTCTAATTCTCCCATGACTACATACAATTTATGTACACAATCACCAAGAAACCTAGATGATTGTTTCTACATATGTGTGTCTGTGCATTCTGATCTATTTATATTTCAACATTAAGAGTTCACGCCATTCGCGGTAAAGATTCCACATATGCAAGCATCTCCCACGAGATTTACCTCTGTTTGGAACTCCTTTTCGCCCTGCTTAGAATCGGTAGCGAGCACTTTAACAGCAACTGTCTCACCAGTGGACATTTGAGCTTTATAAACAGGACCAAATGCCCCCTGGCCTATTAATGTTGTAAAATTACTAGTAGCTTTCTGCAAATCCCTGAAAGTATACCACATGAATAGTTAATATGAAGCTTCTACCATCACTAAATGGCAAAAAGGTCAATGAATCTTGGTTACCTACACATGTTGTCGTATCAGCAATTTCTAAATGATGTTACTGTATATTAAAATTATTTTAGCACCAGATATCTAGAAACAGATTACATTTACTCGTAAAGTTGATGTTGGGACATTTTTCCATTAGTTATATTAGAATACCGGTGTTTATAAACGGAATAAACACTGCTGCTAATTATAACCTATGTCGCATGGACACAGATTCAACTAGGCACGTTTCAGACACAGCATCACGGATTCGGCACCTATTTTGGTGTGTCCTGCTATATATTTCGGAGTGACCATGGTGTGCCTGATCAATACGTGTGTCCGACATGACATGACATGGACATGGCATGGAATTTTGGAGTGTCCGTGCTTCTAAGATTATAACCACTTATACATTGACATCAATCCCTCAAGGGTTACCACTGTACCTGTTGAGTAATGAAATTATGCAGGCTTCAGGTTCTGAAAGAATTGGCGTCTCATTCTCTACTTTATCTTATCCATTTTGAACATTGACCATAAATAAGGTTGAATAAAGGTCAAGAAGAGTGTAGAATTCAGTGAGGCAAGATGAAATGATTATAATTCTTCGAGTCAGGCCATTCCTATCCGGAACAAAGGTTCATGGTGAATGGGTTTACGGGAAGTTGAGGTGCGTCCTGATATGCTCTTAGTATATGTGCTATAGTTCCATTCTTGTCCTTTCTGGACATACACATAGCTCTTCTCATGGGAAGATGATTTACTAGTCCAATTTCTTTATAAGGTCATTTCAGTCAATGTTAAAAAGCTTAAATATAAGAGCTTTTAGCTCATGTCTACTATAAAACCCAAAATCAGGAATCGACAATGTAGAGTCTGATGTGTACTTAAAGATGGAGCCTTTGATACACGCTCTTCACATGATAGGCAAGCAAATGGATTCCTTGTAAGTTTAATTCAGGATTTCAGGGATTATTCTCCACGTCATTACGATTCTTTGTATAAAGAATCTAGATTTGTATATAAAATTAAAAAAAAAACTAGAGTTGTAAAAATAATAAAAACCTGCTGGCTGTTCTACAGCCACTGTTACCAGTATGAGTACAAGCAGGAAACACTGGCCACGATGAAGAATAAGATGACATACTTGTTTCGCACCACGAGGCTCATATGTTCCCATCCTTACATATTTTATGGAGAGGTGGTTTCCTTATCCGATGTATGTTCCACAGACACGAGTACGGCACAACACCATTTGAACACTACGACACTGAGAATGGACATATAACGGATTCTAGTGTATTTTGGAATGTCTGTGCCGTGTCCAATACGTGTCTGACATGATGAGACATGGTCACGACAACTTTTGTGGAGTGTTTGTGGTTCTATATTAGAGTCACAAAAGATAAACACATCCAAGGACTATCAGAGTTAACAACTTCCACACGGGCTATTACCATTAGAGAAGTCAACAACATAAAATTAGGAAGACAAAGAGGAGGTTCAAGGGTCATACTTGTAACAATATTTGGGTATGCCAGAAACCGAGACTACAGTCTTTCTCTTTGGTCCCTCCAGCCACAGAGACCCATTAGCTTCTGTTGCTCTAGGCGATTCCTGGCCAGTGGTTGAATCCGAGAGAACTGTGCAAGTATCAGCTCCATTGGCCCGTATCGGTATGGTCGACGCCCTCCTTGAACTGCTGCTCCCTATCTGAGCCCGTTTCTTGCGGAACCTAACGCAGAACAGAGCAACGGTGGCCAAAAGCACCCCGATCACCACCCCAACCGTCACCCCAATGATCAGACCCCAAGACACCCCTTTCATCGCGCTAATGACGCAACAGTTTTAGCATTCGGGCTCCGCCCAGCCCCATCCGCAGCCTGTATAGGGATGGCCAAGCTGTACTTTAGTCGTTGATCAATATGTAGCTAATTTTCTTTTTATTTGGTTTCAATGACGATAGTGTATACACATGCTATGCTAGCGTGGTGGAATGAATTTAGAATCAGTAAAATATCGAATCGAGTCAACATCTAGTTGTCATGCAAACAATATTGTTTAAACAATTAGCCAATTGACCCCATTTTTTTTGCCATATTGATTAGAAGCATATGGCTATCATAACTTTCATAATCAAATTTTCTAAGAAAATCTAATTTTTAATGCAATATTTACTTCGGAACCGCCAAACTTTTAATTCGTTCAGAATCCAAGACAAATTCGACATGAAATTAAAAACTTGAAAAAAAAAAAATTCAGAAACATTACAACTTTGAAGCTTTAATTGAAATTCGTTAGATGAACCAAATTCCAGATAAATTTACTAGATATTATCTATGTATAAAAAAATCTACAAAACGCCTAAAATCTGGGCTTGCGCGACATTTTCGTAATTTAGCTCCAAAATCCGCTCAAAAAATCTGTAAAAAAAATCACATAAAAAATCTTATATACATGTAGAAAATGTACGAACATACAAAAATCACTGCAAATCAACTCAAGAACACTAAAAAAAATTAAAACTGTGAACAAAATCGTCGGATCTCTACAAAATGACACCAGATCTCGTAATTACCTCGAAAAAAACCGGATCGAAGAGATTGCGCGGGAACGATCGGTCGGTCGCCAGAAATACTTCAACGGCGGTGATTGGATCGCTAGGGTTAGGGTTTCGGGACGAGGAGATCGAAATCGAGTAGGCGAGGAACTTAAAAAGAAAAAGTAAAAGAGAAGAAAAGGACTGATATGTAAAAGAAGAAAAGAAAAAGAACAGATTCAAGAGTCCGTTCGGAGCACAGTACTCTTCTCTGGAATCGGACAAAACACTGTCGGATTTTATTTGCACCCGGAAAATGCGACCCGGAAACAGGACCAAGCGTGTGACGTCACCTTTTTTTTTTTTTTAAAATGCTAATCCGACTCCATCACTTTCCTCTCTCTATCCGACTCCATCACTTTCCTCCCTTCTCCAATCGAAGACACCTGACGGTTGTAAGAAAATTGTAAGCATTTGATTGTAGGCATAGCAAAGGTTTTCTCTTTTGGTTCATACTTTATATGAGTATGGATAGCGGTGAATATTATTTCGTTTTGGACCGAAAATCTAATCGGATTTTAAAAAAATTGGTCGGATTTTGGTTTTAAAAATACTAAAATTTATTATTCGATTTTGGTTTCGAACTTTTGTTTGATTTCGGTCCAAAATTAAAATTTCTTTCATTTACATATGGATGAAAATTATATATCTACTCTTTTTCTTTCTCACTTTTTCTTCCTTTCTACCAAACATAGCCTAAAAGGATAGAAAATTCCTATAAAGTTTATCAAAATCAACTAAAGTTAGTTAAACAAGTAAAAGCATCATTTTTTTTTATTGAGTGTGCAAAACTCAATAAACAATCTATATCAATCTTCATGAATGATCAACATTAGTCTTCAAACAATATACTAACACGATTTATGGAGATACAAAAGTAGATTGGCTTCACTAAAATCTTGAGTCGGAAAACTCAACGAAAAAAAGAATCATAATCGAAGGAAAATATGAGTTGATGTCAATACGTCTTCAAAACGTAAAAATATCAAAAAATATGACCATCTACACGTGGATGTCTCATTAAAAGCTTCTCAATATCAATAATAAAAATGTTCATAAGATAAGAAAACGTGTACACTAAGGTCAAATAAGTATACTTCGGGATACTCCTTTTAATGTCAATATTATCTTAGACTATGAGCGTTGTAATAGATAAAAAATTTACAATCTTAAAAATGAATTTTGGCAGGAGCTTTGTGATCATACCGGCCAGAGTTATTCTAGGATTGTGTATGTTTGTGAGCCCCTATTTTTCAAAAATTTACTTAATTAGTGTTAATTAATTATTAATGTCATTTTTAGCCTTAAAATATTTATTATGATTTTTAGGAATTTTTTTTGAATTTTTAAATGATTTTTAAATAAGTTTTAATAGCTAAAATATCAATTTGCAATTTTCTAAAATATTTTAATATCATTTTGTAATAATTAGAATTGTTTTAATAACTGTTTGTAATTTTCCAAATTGTTTAAGGAGTCATTTTGCAATTAGTTAATTATTTTTTATGTGGAATGCAAATGTTATATTTGCATTTAGACTCTGATAGGGCCTTTGTGTAATAACCTAAAATATGGCGGCCAAATTGCTAACCTACCCTACCCCCCCCCCCCCCACGATCACCCTCTCTCTCCTCTCACCCACTCCCTGCCCGACGACCGACGACCCGGCTGACCCCGCCATTTCCGGCCAGACCGACCGACTCAACCCCCCTATTAAAACTCCCTCACTCCCCTCAGCTCGACCACCCCCACTTCGACCCATCACAGCCGACCATAGCCCCCATCTTCCCCAATTAAATCTCGCAGCAACCCTAACTCCGGCGAGCCTCGTGCAGCCCCCACGACGAGCGCCACCGCCCACAACCACCCCCATCCGACGCGCCGCGACGAGCCGACCGCAGCGCCACCCAAGCGCCGCCTCGCCGACGTCTTCTCCGCCGTCCACGGCTCCTGAAACTCCCCCGAATCGTCGGACACGTAAGTGGAAAGTGTCGAACGTGTCGTGCGTATCTCGTGTCCACGTATGTGGTTCGCCATGTCCTGGCGAGCACGAGGGTAGGACTGGACACAACAAACTC
Source organism: Iris pallida (assembly GCA_029216955.1). Classification (NCBI taxonomy): domain Eukaryota; kingdom Viridiplantae; phylum Streptophyta; class Magnoliopsida; order Asparagales; family Iridaceae; genus Iris; species Iris pallida. Next base: position 4,222,268 of record JANAVB010000799.1, on the reverse strand, counting down.
GTGTCGTGCGTGTCGAAATCGACCCGGACACGTAAACTCCTGTATCCCTAACTGTCAGGACACAGGATTTTTATTAATTTTTTTATGTGTAATTAATTCTAAAACCTAAATAAAACTAACTAAAACCCTAACTCTAACACAACGAGCGGGCTGACCCCCTGGCTAGCCCGACCCAGTCAAACTCCCCCCCCCCCCCCCCCCCCCCCCCCCCCCCCCCCCCCCCCGCGCGCAGCGCTCAGTGGCTCGAGTTCGAGCCCCCCTTTGTTGTTGTTTCTATTTCTTTTTCTTTTCCTTTTTCTTTTCTTTTTTTTCTGTTATTTATATATATATTTATATATATATGTATATACATATATTTTTATATATATATGTATTATTATACTGTATTATATGTATATATATGCTGTATTTTTATATATATATATGTTATATTTAGTACTTTATTATAATATGTATGTATGTATATGTATATATATGTATTTATGTACATATATGTATATATGTATATATGTTCATGTGTATATATATTATTATTACGTATATACTATTATGTATATGTATACAATATTTGTATATATATATATATATATATATATATATATATATATATATATATATATATATATATATATATATATATATATATATATATGTATGTATGTATGTATTTTTAACATATGTATGTATATATCCATTATGTAAATGTCTATATATTTATATATAAATATAAATATTGTAGATATACATTTTATATATATATTTCACTCTACCTTGTGTAAATTATCTTTATAAAATAATTTTCATATTTTTATAACTACTATGTATAATTTTGCCCTATTAAAATATTAATATTTATTATGTATTTCTACGTCTTTATATTTTTGTGTATTTAAATTACTGCAACCATTTGGTGTCCAAGCCTAGCATGGATTTTTGGGCCCAAATATATTTTCACACATTCAAGACCTGTACAAGTCATATTGGACTTGATTCATGACCTTGGGTCCTGTATTTGAACTTTGGTTCAAACTATGTACATGGACAAAATACGCAGATAATTAATTATTTAATTTCAGATTGTGTGCAATACTGTTTTTGAATTTCTAAAAATACTTTAATTGCTGTTAAAATTTTGGAAAAATAGTATTTAGATACTATGTTAATTTAGCTAATTTAGTATAATTTTTACAGTATTTCATTTATAGTTTTGCCACAGTTTTGGCATATGAAACCAGAACTCATTTTCTGTGTACTTTGGAAAACTGATTTTTATAAAATACTTGTACTCGTTAATAAATTCCAGAAAAATTATAATAAATTTCTATAATTAACAAGGATCATTTTGGTACTTTATTTTATGTAAAATTAAGCTTTTTGTCTATCTCAAAAATTATTGGAACACAATGATCATTTGATTTATTTATTGAATAATTACGACTTGTAACTTTTTGTGCTATTTTGAGCTTTAGCCGTATTGAACCTCACCCCTCACTAGTGTAAAGACCCTAGAAAGTTAGTTAAAGTAGTGTGTCACCCCACATTGGTCTCCTATGCTAAAGTCATCATTTTGGCTAGGTGCCCAGTCACAAGTCGTGTTGCACCAATTAGTGTCTTAGTGTTTTAGCTTAGTGTAAAAACTAAGTTTATATATTTATTTCTACAGTGACGAGTTACCAGACATCTATAGCACTTTTATCGCAGCTTGTTTTGCTTTGCTTTGCTAGAGGCAAGTACTTTCTACAAACTTTACATACTGCTATAACAATAAACTGTGATTTACCATGTTAAATGCTGATCCTTGGGGTAGCAAGTTAGAAATTTACATGTTGTATTACTTTTAGTCTCTACCATGTTTAGACAGCGTCTCATATCTCTCACATATTTAAATAACGGGTTAAGGAAAAACTGTTAGTATTGTACGTGAACATGACCCCCTTCTCCGTATGTATTTACCGCGCTCGGTGACATTCTATATGTGACCTTGCCGTATGTTCTGATCCCGCGTTTGTGTATGGATATACACCGATGCCGTTCGTACACGTATGTGCACACCAAAAAAACTTGATATGTGCCGCTGTACATCCTATACACCTATTGACCGATTCACGTACATGCTACGGTTTTAAACTTTTAAACTACATGTTGTTATTTCTAAAAAGAACTAATTAACCCATGATATGCCATGATTTCAGTTTATTACATTCCTGTTCATGCTTCGTATATTTAGTTTGCTAGAATCAGTACTTGTTCCCGTCCTGACAGGATAACGTTGTAGGTGTCCTTACTGAGGAGGAGTTACTCTGCGACTCATATTATGGTGATACTGCCGAGGACCCGGCTTTGCTTTACGAGCATGTTCCTGCGGGGAACCTCGCCTAGTTGTCTTTTTGCTTTAGACTTTTGAGTGTAGTCATGTATTAGACTACGTATTTTGTAACTGGACATGTATCCAGTTTTACATTTCAGACTTGTACTTTGGACATTTTACTATATGAGACGACTTTTGTGTTTGGAGCATTTATGACTTTTATTCACTTATAGAACTGTTAGCACATTTAGTCTTATCTTGTTACTTCTGGAACAGCTTACTGTGTTTTATCTCAAGCACAGGCTGGACATGACTCGGCCCGGCCCAACAATTTGGGTAACGGGTCGTGACATGTTTTTAGTGGTGGCCCATGCAGGTCGAGACTAAATTGTTTGGTTACGTTATTGTACCAAGCATGTCCGCAATTAGGAACTTAAGGTAATTAGACAACATTAGGAATGACGCTTAGAACACCTAGAGGAATGCTAGGATTGCAACATAGGAAATATCACATGCTTGCTATTATAATTAGATTTCCTTATCTATGATTGCTTGCTTTAAACAAGTCCTTATAAGTCCTTTTTATTGTAATTAGATGGTGCTTACTCGTTCATCCCAGTCTGTTACACCTGAGAATGGCGCACTCCATATCCAGTCAGCTGACCAGTTGACTGATACACCCCCACCTGCACCTACCACATTCCCCCACTCCACAGATCCACAAACCCAGATGCCTCCACCACCTTCCACATCACAGGCCCAGCAGGACCCAATACTTCTACCACCCCCTATCACTATACCTACCCAGACTTCCGTCACACTCGACGGAAACCAACTGCTCACTATGATCCAGGGGTTCCTAACAACCCATCAGGAGCAGACTACCCTACTCCGCCAGAGCATGGAGCGTTCTGAGGAACGTACCGTGGTCCCACCACCTGTAGAGCCATGACAGAGAGCGGGGACGATCAAGGACTTCATGGGTTTGAATCCCAAGGAGTTCTCAGGGACAGAGGGCATAGTAGTAGCAGATAACTGGCTAGACTCGATAGAGAGGAAGCTCCTTGGAGTTAGGATACCGGGTGACCTCCAGGTCGAGGCAGCGGGATTTCTGCTGATAGACTTGGCAGGAGTCTGGTTCCGGAATGAGCCGTTGTTTGCGAGAGGGAGAGCCACTTGGGATCAGTTCAAGACCCAGTTCAAGAAGAAGTTCTTCTCGACCACTGCTAGAGTAGCCATGGGACTACGATTCCAGAACATCCAGCAGGGGAACCGTTCTGTTGACGAGTATGCGGCAAAGTTTAGTCGCCTGAGCCGTTTCGTTCCTAGTCTAGTTGCAGATCCAGAGGAGATGACCCGTAGGTTTTGCCATGGTCTAGTTTCAGACATTGGCATTCTTATAGTGGCGAACGGTACGACTGACTATTACCAGAGCCTAGAGTTGGCCCGGAGCATCGAGGAGCGTCTTCTGTCATGCAAGAGGCCGGCTTCTGTACATCATGAGGGACCGTCCAAGCGTCAGGCTTTCCAGCAGAGAGCACTGACGCCGCCCCAGCAGACTTACTGTCCTCCTACATCACATCACCCGACCCCGCCAGTTAGAGCCCCGGGACCCCGACAGCAGCAGCAGCAGCAGAAGGAAGCTTTGTGTGTATACTGCAAGAGGCCAGGCCACGACTCTTTCGTCTGTAGGAAGAGGTTGGGTCAGTGTTTGGCTTGTGGGTCTCCCACCCATCAGCTTCGAGAGTGCCCAGTAGCGAAGACTAGAGGACCACTCCCGACTCAGCAGCAGAGGATTGGGCAGCATCTGCAGCAGCAGAAGGGACCTCAGGGGAAGGTTTATAGCCTAGCCCTTGAGCCGGAGCCGGAGCAGGTTTCGGAGCCAGATTACTTAGCTGACGTCATCACAGGTCATGTTTATTTGCATACTTTTCTAGCTTTATGTTTGTTTGATTCTGGTGCATCTCATAGCTTCCTATCATTAGAGTTTATGCATAAACACCATCTAGTAGTGTCACTCCCCGTTCCCAGAATGCGTATTTTAATACGTATATTGCTTGAATGTATTTATTTAATATTTATCATGTATTATCCTGTATTTAAATTCCTATAACTTCATGTTAATTAATTATCTGCATTTTATTTTCTGCACTTTAATTTCTTGCAATTTTATTATCTGCTCTTTAATTTTCATGTTAATTAATTTCCTGCAATTTTTTGCTTTTTACCTCCTTGTGTTGCTTTCGGGCTTGGCCTTGGATGACTCCTCTAAAACCCGGCCCATTAGTCTCCCACCTACCACCCTTCCATATTTAAAGCCACCCCCTCCATTCTCTCTCCTCATTTACTTCTTCTCCACCATTACTTCTTCTTCTTCCTCTCATCACTTCCCCACCTACCAGCAGCAGGAGAAGGCAAGTGCAATCTTGCTTCTCCTTCATCCATTTTTATGGATCATTACTCTTCCTCTCATGATCCTGAGAGAGTTTAGTGCTTGGCATTTTTTGATTTATGTGGCTTGTTTTTTCTAGATCTAAGTTGTTACATTTTCGGCTGTTCATGGGTTTTGATCTCACAACTTAGCGTGTCTTCTGGCTGGGAACTTCGTTTTCTGGCTTGGGACGAAGGCGGAGTCACGCACACGTTCTTACGTGGCTGCGTGTATTTTTAGTCACGCACACGTCTCTACGTGTCTGCGTGGATTTTGAGTCACGCTCATGTTCTTACATGTTAGCGTGTATTTTTAGTCACGCTAACGTTCTCATGAGCGTACGTGTATTTTTAGTCACGCTAACATTCTCATGAGCGTGCATGTATTTTTAGTCACGCTGACATTCTCATGAGCGTGCGTGTATTTTTAGTCACGCTAACGTTCTCATGAGCGTGCGTGTATTTTTAGTCACGCTAACGTTCTCATGAGCGTGCATGTATTTTTAGTCACGCTAACGTTCTTATGAGCGTGCGTATATTTTTAGTCACGCTGACGTTCTCATGAGCGTGCGTGTATTTTCAGTCACGCACACATCCATGAGTGCGTGTATTTTCAGTCACGCACACATCCATGAGCGTGCGTGGATTTTTAGTCACGTACATCCTTGCGTGCGTGGATTTCTTGTCACCTTTTCACGCTCGCTTGAGCGTGCGTGAATTTCCCTTCACGCTCACATTGTGTATGCCAGCGTGAATTACTTTTTCACGCTCATGCTGTTACACGGTCACTCCTACTAGACTAGGCGTGACTTTTGGCCTTAGTATAGACTTGTTGGCGTGACTCTCTAACCTGGGTGTTTTTATTTGTTCTATAACTTATTCATTTAAGGATGGCATGATAATTCTCCTATTATATCCTTACGCCTTTTTGCATGAACTTGATAAATCATGATATGTTAATATTGTTAATACAAATTGTTATATGGAATGTGTCATGTGTCTTGATTGATCCATGGATACCCAGTATGACTACAACTTAACTCTGAGGAGTTATAGGCTCGACCCCATGTAATACTAATTGATTTTCATGCCTTGCCACCATTGATAATGATTGTGACATTGACTAATATTGATCATGCGTTCCTAGTTGGAACTAAGAGACTGGCTAGTCGTCTTATTGAATTAAATGAATGAGACACGTTCATGTAATGAACTATTGTACTCGATTAGCCGATCCCGAATATTGGCATAGAGGCACATGCAGGCTTCAAATTATTTATTTATTTATTTAGTTATTTATTTTCTTACAAAAACAGCATGTGTACTTTATGGTCAAGGCATGATTACTCCGTGGTTAGATTTGATTGTTGTATTACGCTATATAAGACCTACAACATAGCCGCACGGGTATCGTTGTAGAGTTGCGCATATCGTACCCCGTACAAAAGTACTCATTTGAATGACCATGATCCACGGCATGGGATTTCGCTTAACATAGAGGCTTTAAGTTAAATAAAATAATGATGTCATGGAGAGAATGGATTCCCGAGTTCTTACATGGCAGCCCTCTTGGGACTAGTAGTGCCCGACAGGCCGGCTGGTTCCCACGGATACCGTAAATCTGTCACACGGGCATCGAACAGTATCTGCTTATATTATTGTACATGCTATATTAACGGCGGGCGTCCCGCTGGGACTCGTCTAATTACATGATTGGCGCAATTGATTGATTGGATAGACTAGCCTTGTTCGCACATAGTAAGAACTGAGGAATCCCTAATTGCATAATTCCAGGATAACTTGGAACTCACATTAGCAAGCCGTGGTAGTTGATTGGCCGTTCAAGATGATTTGTTTGTGTACTGCACTACTCTGTTACCTAACTGGGATGATCAGAATGTCAAGGACATGACGGGCCAACTTCTGTCCTTGTTTGGTTGGGAGGTTGGTTCGAAGTATCGTGATGTGATGTGAATCCTAGTGGAAAGCAGAGATCTATTATCATTATATTCTTTTACTTACTGGTTTAATCTTTTATATCGTCCTTCCTTGTGGTACTTGCTATTAGAGGTCTAACCTCTCTGGTTTTGCATGGCCAGATTTAGAGCCGGTCCCCGAGGATCCAGCTTACTTCTACCTCCAAGATGGTCAACACTAGAGGGATGATCGCAGGAGGACTCGAGTGGGTTCCTTACTTCACCACTCGTTTTGTTACTTACTTTATACTTAGTCGTTTGGCACCGACATGTTAGTCGGATTGTCTTGTACTTACTTTTACATAATTGTAATTAAGTCAGGCTACAGCTGATAACAATTGTGTATACTTTACTATACCATCTGGCTATGTTTTGTAAAGCCAGATCTCAAGAACATTTTGACTGAGCGTTTGGGACGCCTTACTGCTTATTCTCACATGTTCTCTATTTTTTGTTTCTGGTTTGAATGATTGAGACAATAGATGTGAAGTGACCATAGTAAGACTTTTATGTAGTATGCACCCACTCGTCTGGTTAGACAGCATTGATCGTATTATACGGTATTCATCTACCCGTAATATGTAGCTGGCTGAGTCATTCCCCCGCTCTCCAGTATTCTGGTTCTGGGGCGTGACAAGGTTTTAGTGGTGGCCCATGCAGGTCTGATTTCAGACTTGTGGGGTGTTTTGATTTATAGGATGTCTCAATCACACGTGTTCCCCCTTGATCTCATGATTCGTTATTCTCAACCCTTGCTTGACATTCCAGTATCCTTTGACTTCATCGATCCTTCATGTCCGATTGTTTGATTGTTCTCTTGTCCCTTTTCTTAGGGGTACTTCGTCCGCATCGGTCAGAGCTGGGCAGCAACAACCAGAGCAACATGGACAACCTGACCAGGTTGGTCAGCAACAAGGGCCAGTCTCGCCTCAGGAGGCTACCCAGGAAGAAGTGATAGTGGAACCAGTAGCTGGATCGCAGTATCCGGATGTTCCACCACCACCAACAGTTCCACCTACCCAAGTGGACACACCAGCCCTTCTGGAGATCATGAGAGGAATGATGGCTACTCAGCAACATCAGATATTGGTCCAGCAGCGCATGCACACTCAGCTACAAGAGCAGAATGTGTTGCTCAACCAAGGACTGCAGACGACTTTGGAAAGAGGAGTGAGGATTGATTCTGGAGCATCAGCCAGGTTTTGCAAGTACAACCCCCGCCGTTTCGAGGGCACGGAGGATGCCATCTCAGCAGATGCATGGCTTAAGAATATTGAGGCTATTCTGACAGCAGCTAAGGTACCGGCAGAAGAACGTGTGGATCTAGTGAAGTTGTTACTTCAGGATCTCGCACGTGATTGGTAGGAATCAGAGGAAGTGGGCATCAGACGTCCTGTGGCTTGGGACGATTTTACTGCCAGATTCAAGACGAAGTACTATGGAGTTGTGGCGCAGTTTGAGCTACAACAGAAATTTATCAACCTTAGGCAGGCCGGCAAGACTGTAGATGCTTATGCAGCGGAGTTCTGCAGATTGAGTAGATTCGCCCCAAAAATGGTAGCAACAGAGCACCAGAGAGCCATGAGGTTTCAGCAAGGGTTCCATCTTGAACTCTTGCAATTGATAGAGGGGCACAATTACCAAACTTTTGACGATATATTAACGGCAACTCGAAGGCATGAGATCACCATTCAGAGGCTTGCGGTGAGGACTGGGGGTCAGAAGAGATCCCACAGTCAGATTGAAGGAGGAGGGGGAGCAGCGCCCCGAACAACAGCACCATCCGCTGGTATTTGTATCCACGATGTGGCGATACGAGGATCAGCACCACCCAGGCAGCAGCAACAGCAACAGAGGAAGAACCAGCAACCCCCGACGGGCTGCACTTATTGTGGGAAGATGGGACACACTAGAGATGTGTGTCGGACATTGAATGGACTGTGTCTGATATGTAGAAATCCAGACCATCGGGTTACCATATGTCCCATGAATTCGAGGTCAGGAGGACCAGGGCAATAGTTTCTTGCTCTGCCAGTACCAGGGGCAGGCCAGTATCGAGGGCCAACGATGGCAGTAAGGCCGTTGGCACAGCGTCCATTAGTACCACAGGCTCAGATGTTTCGGCAGCAGGGATCGCCGATGCAGCAACACCAGCATAGACCACACCAGCATCATCAAGGAAGGGGCCAGCAACAGCATCAGGCTAGGCCACAGCATGGAAATCAGCAAGGAGGTCGAGGGTAAGCATTCACTCTGTCCTTGGAGGAGGCATTGACATCGGGAGATGTTGTGGCAGGTAACATTCTCGTCGCCTCATATCCCGCAGTAGTATTATTTGATTCGGGAGCATCCCATTCATTTATATCTGTACAATTTGCGACACGACTAGGAATGGAGTTCGAGGCATTGCCAGGGAGGTTGAATATACTCACTGGTAATGGGCTCGTAGGAGTTAGTAGAGTTATTTTAGCCTGTAGCATTGTAGTTTGCGGGCATTCTTTACCCGCCCGGTTGATAGAATTTCCTGTTGGAAATTTCGACGTTATCTTAGGCATGGACTGGCTGAAAGACAGTCATGCGACAATAGATTGTCGTAGAGGTGTAGGCCTCAAAAATGAAAGTCACGCTGAGTTGATCAGAACAAGTCACGCAGAGTGATCCAAGAAGCAGCACAAAAGATACGCTAAGTTCTGCCTGGCCATCTCCTTTAGAAGTCACGCAGAGACAGCTCAGCCATACATCAGAATCATAATGACTGACAACACAGCAGCCGAGAAACATCTCCTCGTATGCCACGTATGCACAGAATTCGAGAGATCATCGTCGTCTTTTGCGTGATTTTCGAAATCTTCCTTAGCAAGACTCACTCTTCACCAAGTTGGCGTGACTTTGGGTCTTATCTTCATTTAATGCGGCTGATAATATAATCAATGTCAGAGATTTTGTGTCAGACAAAGCGTGCCAAATCAAGACAGCTGGCGGTTGGCGTGGATTCTGAACCTTCTCCTTTCTCAAGTTTGCGTGGATTTTTGAGTTATTTTTCTCAAAGCCTGCGTGAATTCTGAAGTATTCTTCTTCAAAGCTTGCGTGGATTTCGCCTTCAACGAGTCTGCGTCAACAAAACTGTGTGGATTTTTGCCTTCAGCAAGACAGCGTGGATTTCATTTCAACTGGAGTACGTGGCAGCCATGCCACCGATCTCTCTCTCGCGTGCCCAGTAACTTGCACACGACCCATGCACTAATGCCATGTGTCCAACAGTTACGGGCCACGTCCAGTAACTACTCACTAACCCTGCGTGTATTTAGAGTCTGCGTGACTTTTCAAATGCACTAGTGGTGAGGTAGTTATCTTTTCAGTTACTGTTTTGACTCTATAAATAGGGTTCTTTTTTTTATTCATTGTACAGATACATTGATATCTACTGTCAAAATTTTGAGAAGCTTTTCTTCTTCTTCGCATAGTCCAAAGGATAAAGCGATCGTCTTCTAGATCGGATTCCTACAGTTGTAATTTTCTCAGATACAAAATAAATAAAGTGAATTTATTTATGGAAAATAAATTGGCGACTCTGCTGGGGAAAACCATCTCCTCTTCTGAGATGGTAACAACTCAATGCGATACTTCGTCTATCGGCTCGACGAAGAAGGTGATGACGATCAAATTCGATCAACTCGCCTATGAAGAAATGCAGCGGGCTAAGGGTGGCAAGCCCATTCCAGCCTCCATTATCACTGCCAAGTCGAAGGGACACTCTGTCTATGTCCCTAAGAATCAGTTGGCAGTCAATGGTGGAGTCTCTGCCATAGTGTCTACTCCTAACACTGGCAAGAACTCCATTGCAAGCACGCACACTCTTGTGCGCTCGAAGATGACAGTAACTAAAAGTCACGTTGACAGTACTGGCTCCTTAGCCGAATCTGTTCCAGCGTGCAAATTCAATTCTAAAAGTCACGCTGATAGTACTGGCTCTTTAGCCGAATCTGTTCTAGTATACAAATTCAACTCTAAAAGCCACGCTGATAGTACTGGCTCCTTAGCCAAATCTATTCCAGTGTGTAACCCCACATTCAAAAGTCACGCTGACAGTATTGGCTCCTTAGCCAAATCTGTTTCAGCGTGTAATTCTAAAATCAAAAGTTACGCTAATAGCTCTGGTTCTTTAACCAAGTCTGTTTCAGCGTGTATTTCATCAGAGAAGAATAACTCCTTAGTTATCTCTTCTTCTTCACCGAGTTCTACTAGAACTGGGGGTGGTCTTCCACACAAAGTCCCTTCGAAAAGGAATAACTCTTTAGTTGTTTCTTCTGCTCCTGTAGTTTTTACTCCAGGAACAGCTTTGACTGATACTTTTGTTAGTCAAAGGAAAGGAGATGGTCTTTTGACTACTCTTCCTTCTGGACATTCTATGTCTCAACATCTGAATGAGTCTAAGAAGAAACATTCCTTAATGTCTTCTTCTTTGATTTCTTCAAATTGGGCACAGAATCTGTCCATTAAAGAGGGTCTGTTACCAACTTCTAATCAAGGGAGTGGTTTAACTCTTCCTTCTCTGCAAATATCCAGATCAATGGAAGAAAAACTCCATATTTCCAAAATTAATATGTTACCTTCCACTGATTTAAGAACAAAACTCAGCACTTCTGGTGTTAAGAAACCATACCAATTGGATATGAAGATAAAAGATCCAGATGCAGAGTATGCAAGAAATTATGTGGCTCACATTAATCACTCTTTGTATAATCAAGAGCCATCAAGACCCAAGAACAGGAAGTATATTCCTCAATCTTCACAAACAGATTTACGGGAATATCTTCAACAGAAGAGAAGGAGTAATTCTATATCAAAGGAACATGCTGAATGTGACTTCTATCCAAGAGTCATAATTCAGTGCAGATGTGAATCAACAGTTCAAGACCATGGTGATCATACTGAATGTGACTTCCAGCCAAGAGTCACAATGTAATGCAGATGTCAAAATAAACGACAGTCTGTCTTTAATAGGATTCAGTATAAACCTATGCCTGATGAAGATGAGCCTTTGTTTGCCTCTGTCAACATGACTTCTCGGGACACCGGGGGTAGAGTTGATAGTCCAGATGGAGTATATAAAAACACCAGAGCAAGAGTCCTGGCTTCTAGTCAAAGAAATTTGATCCCTGAAATTGATTCTGAATTTCTTGGAGAATCTAACTTCCCACCTCTTCCTACTGGGGGTAATTCTCCTATAGTTGACTTTGATACACGAAGCAATGATTCAGAGCATATAACATCTACCAGTTCATCAATAATCCCTCATACAGTCACGACTTACATGGTTGATGGGAATACTGATGAACCCTCTTCTTTCCTGACTCCTCAAGATCAAAGAATTGCTTCTTTGGAACAGCAAATGAAGTCTATGACTGACACAATGAAGTCAATGTATGAACTCATGACAGCTCAGTTGCAAAATCGACAGACTGTATCAGATGCCGTACCAGTTGATACTGATATAAGTCCAGTACAAGTTCCTCCAGCAGTACAATCCAATACTCCTGGACCTGCTCAACCAAATCATAGTCTCTCTGGAGCTGGGGGTAGTGCTTACAATGCTGTTCCTCCTCCTAACTATTCTCTACAAGCCACAACTCCACAATCTTCGGAGTTGTCTCTGAAGAATTGAAAAATCTCAAAACTCAATTCGAGGCATTCAAACAGAAGGATGGTTTACAACGGTTAGGCATCAAGCAGCCTTATCCGATAGAATGGAAGCAAGTATCATATCCTCCTAAATACAAGCCTCCTACTATCTCATTCTATGATGGAACCACTTTTCCAAGTCAGTTTATCAATCACTTTGAAGTAATGACTGATCAATTACAACCAAGTGATGCTCTCCTTACTCGGGTATTTATTGGATGTCTCAAGGAAATGGCTTATGAATGGTATAGAAGTCTCCCAGATGGGAGTATTACCTCATTTGCTGGTTTCAAACAGATGTTTCTTGAAAGGTTCTATGAAGGGCTTAATGACATGACTATGTCTGCTCTTATTAGAATCAAGCAGAAAAATAATGAATCTACAGAGGAATACATTGAACGGTTTCGAAGAGAAGCTCTGAAGATGCCTCTTGGAACTCCTGATGCTGTCACCATTGACACGTGCAAATCAAACTTGTTGCCAATCATCAGTATGTGGACAGGGTCCACTCAATTTCAAGATTGGCCTTCCTTCATAGTCAGTGCTAAAGCTGCAGAAATCAGTGCTGAAACCTTCAAAGGTTTAGGAGTGCAGATGACTCCTAAAGAAACAGGACAAGGGGCTAACAATAAAAATAATGCTCGCAAAGGAAAAGAAACTCTAGAAGTTAATCTTCAGAGCAAAGATGCATCGAATGTTCAAACTCCTGCCTCTACAACTCAACAATCAAGAACACCTCGCCCCAGAGAAGAATATTCTTTTGATGACGACGATGTCCTTGGTATCTTTGAATGTCTGCTGAAAGGTAATAAAATACAATTACCAGAGATCAAGAAACCTGATGAAGCTGGTAAGACAGATCATCCTAAATACTGTCCATATCACAGAATGCTGGGTCATACAATTCGTACATGTTATGTATTGAAAGGAAAGATCCAAGAAATAATTAAATCTGGAGCTATCTCTCTTACTCCAAAAGAGAAGACCGTCACCTCCAACGTCGTCTCTATGCAATTTAGAAATTTCCCTCCTCAACTCCTTGAAAGTGGGATTATTCCTATTCCCAAGGCAACTCTTGACATAGTGAATCTTCCTCCTCCACAGTTTGAAGGATTAGTGCCAATCACTTTGGAAACAGGAGAAATCATGTGGATCCATCCTGATCTAGTGGCAGATTTTGAATCGCCTTCTCCTCAAAAGATTTCTTCTCAAAAATCCAAGAGGGCTGGAAAGATCAAGTCATGTCATATGACTTCTCTTGGGTCTACTTCTGACACAGAGCCAAAAGATAAAGAAGAAGCACTTGTTAGTGCTACTCGAACGGGGAAACCTTACCTAAAGGATTATTCTAAAAATCCTGAAGATCCTACTGATATCCCTTCAGATGCTAAAGATGCTCCTAATGTTCCTCCCGAGGAAGAACCATCTACTGAACCTGTTCCTCCCAAGCCTACGGCTCTGGAGAAAGGCAAACAACAGGCTCGATTTGATAAGCCAATCAAGAAGTCTTCTCCTCTTGGACTTCAGAAGCCTTACAACTTCGACATTTTGGCTCAACTTGCTAATACTCCCGCTAGAATGTCCCTTTTTGAACTTCTACGTCTTTCCAAAGAGACTCGGGAGACGTTAAGTGAAGCACTTCTACAAGCTGACTCTTGTCTTGCACAATTGAAGAAGCCGGATGCGGAACCTGCCACTTGCTTACATTGCAACAGTGTACTGGAGATTATCCCAAATATTACCTTTACACAAGACGACATGTTACTGGAGGATAATCGACATGATCGACCTCTCTACTACACTGGTTATATTGATACGATGAAGATAGATCGTATTCTCATTGACCCAGGGTCTGCTATAAGCATAATACCGAAGAGTTTGTTGGATGAACTAAAAATCCCTCTTCACAAACTCTCCAAGACGGTTACTACTATCTTGGGATTCAATCAAAGCCGAAGTGAGCCTTTGGGAAAGATTCATCTGAAGCTTCAGATAGGTGATTTCAGATCTAAAGTCACTTTCTATGTGATCGAGATCGCGGGATCCTATAATCTTCTTCTGGGGAGGCCCTTTCTTCATGAAAATAATGTGGTACCCTCTACTCTTCATCAATGTTTTAAGTACATTGATAGCAATGGGAGAGTACAAAGAGAAGTTGCTGATATAAATCCCTTCTATGGGGTTGAAGCTTATTTCAATTATTTCCGAATGTATAAAGAAGAATATACAAGGATCATACAAGCTATGGAGAAAGAAGATGCACAAAGTGAGACTTTAATAATCCCTGTTAAATGTCGAACTACTCAGCAACAATCTCCTAAACCCTTCGAAGAAGATTCTTTCATCATTCCAGTGAGTGGACGGATCTCTCCGTTACCTCAGTCATCTACTCAGAATACACTGATCATTCCTGTCAGTGGACGTACTACAGTTCCTGTACCTTCACAAGATACTCTGCTAATTTCAGTTGGAGGGCGGACTACTCTTCCTACTCAAACTTCAAGGGAGCTCACCTCTTCTGAGCCATTTGTTATCGATCTTAATCGAAACAAAGCTTCTTCTTCTTCTTCTCCTTTAGTCATTGACTTGGCTAAAATCTCTAAGGCTCAGCCTTCTCCCAATGTAAATATTGCTGCTTTTACATTTAATGAAAAGTCTCCACCTTTGCAGTACGTTGATGTGTGTAATTATATTCATAGTTATTTACATCTGTTAGATGACTTGAACACAATAACCATAGGAGTTGTACAGACTGTTCATACAGATGTATCTCTAGAACCTGTACAATCTTCATACTTTCTAGTTCCCAGCAGAAAGCCAGGAGACATTCCAATATTCTTCTACAAAGGGCCTCAAAATCCTTCTGATCTTGAAGATGATGACAAAAATAATGATACTGGAAGATTACAACTACGTCGTTATAGTCAGCAATCTAGAGACATCATCAAAAATATGGGCTATGACTTCAGGACTGGCCTTAATAATGGAAAAGGAAGAAAAATGCCTGTCCGGATTCCTCCTTTGAAATATGGAAGGACGAAATGCGGATTGGGTTATACTGCTCCTACTCCTTTCATCAACATTATCCATGAAAATCTTGAGTCTGACGAAGATAAGAGATCTGATTCTTCTAGTACCACTTCTTGGGATTCCGATACAAGTATCGGTGACTTCTATTGCAACTTTCTGTCTTCCAATATGGTTTCCATTGACCATTCTGAAGAAAGTGATGAAGACGAGGAAGAGTTTGAAATCTCACCTGAATCAGAACAGTGGGCCCAAAGATTAGATAATCAATGGGAGTTCCGTTTCGAACAAAAAGAACCTCCGACTGAAGATAAACTTGTTCAAATAGATGTTGGTGAAGAGGGGTCTCCCAAACCAATATTCATCAGTGAAAGTCTTTCAGAAACTGATAAGAAAGACATGATCAAACTCATTCGTGAATACATTGATGTCTTTGCTTGGAGTTATAAAGATATGCCAGGTCTTGATCCACAGATTGCAACTCACAAGCTCAACATCTTGCCGAATGCTAAACCGGTCAAACAACAACAGCGACGATTTCGTCCGGACATCATGGATGCAATTGAAGCTGAAGTCAATAAACTTATTACATCTGGGTTTATTAGAGAGGAACAACATCCCGATTGGGTGGCTAATATTGTTCCTGTTCTTAAAAAGACTGGCAAGATCAGAGTATGCATAGACTTTCGCGATCTCAATGCGGCATGTCCTAAAGACGAATTCCCTCTACCAATCACTGATGTCATGGTTGATAATACCTGTGGATTTGAACGAATGTCATTCATGGACGGGTATTCTGGGTATAATCAGATCAAAATGTTCCCAGAAGACGAGAAGCACACTTCTTTCAGAACGCCAATTGGTACATACTGTTATACAGTTATGCCATTCGGTCTCAAGAATGCAGGAGCAAATTATCAACGAGCTATGAGTACTATATTCCGTGAACATTTGCGGAAAACAGTCGAATGCTATGTTGATGATATTGCAGTCAAAAGTCGACAAAAGGAAGATCATATCCAAGATTTAAAGACTATATTTGATCTAATACGTAAGCATCAATTAAAGATGAACCCTACTAAGTCCTTCTTAGGCGTCTCTAGTGGTAAATTTCTCGGCTTCGTCATTACCTCTAAAGGTATACACGTGGATCCCGAGAAGATCAAAGCCATCCAAGAGATGCGTCCTCCACGCACCTTAAAAGAGCTACGAGGATTTCAAGGAAGAATTGCTTATATCAGGAGATTTGTCTCTAATTTATCAGGATGCTGCAGACCATTCAACAAACTTATGAAGAAAGGTGTCTCTTTTGTCTGGAATGATGAATGTCAGAAAGCATTCGATGATATAAAACAATATCTGATGAGCCCTCCAGTATTGGTACCTCCCGTCTCAGGAATACCGTTCCTCCTCTATACTCGAGCAATGAGTCATTCATTGGGTGCATTACTCGCTCAAAAGAATCAAAATGGCCATGAACAAGCCATTTATTATCTCAGCCGCACTATGACCGGAGCTGAACCTCGATATTCACCAGTTGAAAAAGAGTGTCTAACCTTGATTTTTGCTGTCCAAAAGACACGTCATTATATCATTGGTCAGACTATTCATGTCATCTCCAGGATCAATCCTATACGGATTATGATGAAGAAACCCAGTGTTTTGAATTCTCGATTGGCTAACTGGGAAATCCTACTTGCTCAGTATGATATGCACTATATTCTTCAGAAATCAGTCAAGGGACAAGCTTTAGCTAATTTTCTGGCTGCTCACTCAATTCCAGAAAATTCAAAACTCTATGATGAAATCCCAGATGAAGTCCTAGATTCAAATCAAATTGCTGAAGAAGATCCTACTTGGCGTCTATTCTTTGATGGAGCGTCAAGAATTGGTCCTAATGGCGATATTGTTGCTGGAGTTGGAATTGTTCTTGTATCGCCAGAAGGTCTTGCCATCCAAAGAGCTTATTCTCTCGATCAGCCGTGTTCAAACAATGTAGCTGAATACAATGCATTGCTTATTGGTCTTCAACTCGCTAAACATCTGAATATTCAACATTTGGAGGCGTATGGAGACTCTAAACTTATTGTCAATCAGATCAGGGGTACTTATGAAGTTCGCCATCAAGATCTGGTTCCTTATCATAGAGTGGCCATATCTATGGCCTCATCATTTAAGGAATTCTTCATTGAACATGTTAAGCGAGCATGTAACACAGAAGCTGATGCCCTTGCTAATCTTGAAGCGGTGCTGGCTATCCCAATCAGACGGCAACAAATGATTGTTGTTCATAGTCGAGAATTATTTCATCTTGAAAATAACCTGACTCTAGGACTTCCAGTTGATATTGAAGAATCAACATCTCATGACGTCAACACAACAAGAGGATTTGGATTTAGTCGTAAATCGATATCATCTTCATCCGATTCCAGCATGGAATTCATCTTCAGTAACTCGACTGAGAATCAGAATACGGATAAAGATTGGAGACTTTCTTTCTTAGATCTTGTATTGTATGATATTCTTCCAGACGATCCGAGTGAGGCAGCATCTATCAGACGACGATCACTCAGATTCTATTACAATCATACAACAAAGACCTTATATCGTCGAGCTTATGATGGTTTACTTCTTCGGTGCATTGTCGGTGATGAAGCCCAACAAGTTATTCGTGAAGCACATGATAGAATTTGTGGAGCGCATCAACCTGGGCCAAAACTTTAAGACCGTATTCGACGGATGGGTTATTATTGGCCAACTATGGTATCGGATGCCATTGAATATGCAAGGAAATGTAAAGCTTGCCAAATCCATGCAGATTTTATACATCAACTTTCGAAATTTCTACATCCGACGGCAGCATCATGGCCCTTCGAAGCTTGGGGCATGGACATTGTCGGCCCGATCAATCCTCCATCATCTAAAGGTCATCGGTTCATTCTCGCAATAACCGATTACTTCTCCAAATGGGCCGAAGCTATTCCTTTATCTGAAGTTAAGACGTCTAATGTCATCAGCTTTATTAAGCACCATGTCATCTACAGATTTGGTGTTCCTCGACGCATTGTTCATGATAACGGACCACAGTTCGTCAGCCAGAAATTTACTCGATTCTGTGACGATCACCGGATCAATAATGTTGCTTCTACCGCATATAATCCAGCAGCTAACGGATTGGCAGAAGCTTTCAACAAGACTATCATCAAACTCCTAAAGAAGTTTGTCTCCACTAACAAACGTAATTGGAGTGACAAGCTCGGGGAATGCTTGTGGGCTTACCGCACTACAGTCCGTAATGCTACTAAGTGTACACATTTCTCTCTGGTGTATGGATCTGAGGCTGTTCTCCCATTAGAGATTCAAATTCCTTCTTTAAGGATAGCAATCGCTAATGAACTTACTGCCGAAAATAATGATCGTCTTCGACTTCAAGAATTGGAGGCTCTGGATAAAAAACGGTTATCTGCTCAACAGAATATTGAATTCTATCAAGCTAGAATTTCAAGGGCTTTTAATAAGAAAGTCAGAATTCGAACATTTCAGAAAGGAGAACTTGTGCTTACTGTCAGACGCCCGATGACTATGACACACATGAGTAAGGGCAAGTTTGATGCAAAATGGGAAGGTCCATTCATTGTCAATAAGATCTTTTCTAATGGGGCTTATCAACTCACTACTCTAGATGGTAAAGCCACTATGATGCCCATCAACGGCAAATTCTTGAAGAAGTACTACGTTTGATATTTCTATCAAAATTGTCCTCCCATCACTCTCCAGCTGTTTCACTGTTCTTTCCGAAGAATCATTCTGATATCTATTATCCCCAGTGGAGATAGGTATTCTACTTTGTATCGTTTTCTCAACAAATTTGATATCCAGAAAATCATGTCCACATCACCTCTGAATTTTCTATCTCAATATCATATTTATGAAAATGATATTTAGTCTTTCTGATTTCTGAGTCAAAAGATCAATGAATAAAGGCAAAAATATAAAAGTGGGAAGGATATATCATAAACAAAGTTTCCTTAAACGGAGTTTATTTGAGACAAAATTCCTCAAGAAAAAAAAATACATCATCATGGAAGATCACTATGATCCCTTTCATATTTGGGACGAGGACCGCATACATAATCAGCAAAAGAATTGAATACATCTTTTCCTGACCGCACCAAGAATTGACAGGCAGCCAGCCTCATTGCTTCTTCTTCTTCGGTTTCTCCTGGTTCGACCAGGAAGTCCAGGATATCTTTTGACGGCTTGGGAGTAGATGAGCTTTCGCCCATTTCCTTCTTCTGCGGAGGTGGATGTTCTTTAACACCTTCAGTAGCTTCAAGGGCGACTTCAGCCTTCTTTATGTTCTCTTCAGAAGACATTATGGATAAAATACGATCCTTCTATTTCAAATATATGCTCTATTTATAGGCATATGGTTACAAGGATCGAAGGGACGTATTCTTTCCCGATATTCAGTTCATCCATTCATTTCTCACATTCATCCGACGTTTCACATGTTCATTAATACTTGACGGTTCGTCCGTTCATTTATTACATTCACTCGACAGTCTATCTGTTCATCATTTCTTAACGGTTCATCCGTTCATAATCTTCTATCAGTTCATTTAGTGGAGATTCGTTATTTATCATGTTTTCATAACCTCTGAATCAAATCCGAATCTACTTACTTATTTGTCATGTTTTGACCTCTGCATAGAAATCAATCTATTTTCTTTCGAGTTCCTATATATTATCATGTCCATAATACCTCTGATAATATCATATACTCTAAAAACAGAAAAGATGATTTTATTATCTATCATGTCCACAATTCATCCACAAATACAAATCATTGAGCATAGAAGAATTGTCATTTTTATTTCCATTTCACCACAAAAAGTCTATTACATTTTCTTAGACTTTCCTACAAATCATAATGGAAATCTATTACAAATCTTGGATTTTCATTCTATGTACAACTGAGATCTATTTCTTCTTGGATCTTCTCTGGCAATCTCGTTGTTTGTGGCAATTCCTGGGTGTCCAGCAGGAATCAAACTCTGGTCTTATCTCTCAGACGAGAGGAGAACCACAGAGTAGGGCAACACGAAAACTTGTTGCTGCCAATACAACTGGTGGATGGGGGTAACCTCTCAAGGAAGACAGGAATGTATCCAAACCTTGGGATACAATTCCTAGTTCTCCCGTAAAAGGAACTCTACTACCCAATCTCTTGGTAGTAGAGTTAACTCCACCATCCAACTCTCGTGTATAAAGGCTCTTCCTACCATCTAAGGAAGACCCTTCTATCTCACGAAGAGTTCTAAGTTGTCTGATATACGCGTCAAAAGCGTATGAGCTCCCTGATGTAGATGTCAGAAGAACATTGTCCACAGCATTCACATCACCAATGCCAGTTCTGAAGAAGGTTTTCAGCCAAAATTCTGCAAGAAACAGTAAAGAAAAATCAGTCAACAGAAACTGGCCAAGCAAAGACAGATGCATTCTGTTCATTTCAGGGAGATAAATTTGTCCTTAGCAAACAAAATTTTTTTTTTCTCGATGCGTGTATATTGAACTTACCGCTGAGTTTGCTGCTAAGGATTGACAGATCCATGTCTGGTATCGTGCACAGAGATTTGACATCAGGCAACATGGCTTTCCTATTTCCTTCTCATAGAAAATTCATTCTCAGAAGAGAGGAAGAAGAATGGAAAGATGAGTTTGCGTGGAGTTCATCCATCTATTTAAAGGGTCAAGTGCAGGTCTATTCTTGGAAAAGATCCGCATAAATAGCGCTCGTAAATTGTGGAATGAGTGTCACGTGTACTTCGGGAGACCGTGCAACATTGGAAACAGTCAAAGAGTGCTAATTAATATTCTTCATTAAAAGGCACGCAGATCAAACACAAAAGTTGTACTTCATTCTTTAAACAGGCACTGATGGCCTTACAAAAGACAAGACAAAAAGAGTACAAAAAAAAGCATAAAAGTCACGCTCTATTTTCCAGAGCGGCTGAGCTTAGTACCTAGTTCTTCTACGCTCCTAACTCCCAGACAGTGCAACAGAGCTTTAAACATTTCACGCTGCTCTATGAAGCTGCGCCCATCAGAAGAGGACGAGCCATCCAAGCCAAAATAGCTCAAGAAATTCTTGGCTAGTTGCAAGGTATCATCTTTGAGCTCGAAGACAAAGGGCTCTGGCTCTTCACCCCCAAAAGTGGGGTCACCATGGGAACAAAAGCCCAACTTGCGTGCTTCCTCTTCGGCTGCTTCCTTTGGGGTCATATTTTCGAGAGATGAATGTCAAAACTGAGAATCTCTTCCTCTTTATATAACAGATCTCGTCGACAGTTCATATTCCATCATAAATTGGACGCAATCAGTCTCGGAGAACGAAGAGTCATTATGATATTTAATAGGTTCATTCGGGTGTTTTCGAAGAACTTTAAAGTCTTTTCGACTTTCGAAAAAATCATTTAAGTCATCTCAGCGTGACTTTAACTCATTTCATCATCTCTATTTCAAAGTATTTCGAAAATATTTTATCATTTTTTTTGAAAACTTTGAAGGGAGTTTTGTAGGCCTCAAAAATGAAAGTCACGTTGAGTTGATCAGAACAAGTCACGCAGAGTGATCCAAGAAGCAGCACAAAAGATACGCTAAGTTCTGCCTGGCCATCTCCTTTAGAAGTCACGCAGAGACAGCTCAGCCATACGTCAGAATCATAATGACTGACAACACAGCAGCCGAGAAACATCTCCTTGTATGCCACGTATGCACAGAATTCGAGAGATCATCGCCGTCTTTTGCGTGATTTTCGAAATCTTCCTTAGCAAGACTCACTCTTCACCAAGTTGGCGTAACTTTGGGTCTTATCTTCATTTAATGCGGCTGACAATATAATCAATGTCAGAGATTTTGTGTCAGACAAAGCGTGCCAAATCAAGACAGCTGGCGGTTGGCGTGGATTCTGAACCTTCTCCTTCCTCAAGTTTGCGTGGATTTTTGAGTTATTCTTCTCAAAGCCTGCGTGAATTATGAAGTATTCTTCTTCAAAGCTTGCGTGGATTTCGCCTTCAACGAGTCTGCGTCAACGAAACTGCGTGGATTTTTGCCTTCAGCAAGACAGCGTGGATTTTATTTCAACTGGAGTACGTGGCAGCCATGCCACCGATCTCTCTCTCGCGTGCCCAGTAACTTGCACACGACCTGTGCACTAATGCCATGTGTCCAACAGTTACGGGTCACGTCCAGTAACTACTCACTAACCCTGCGTGTATTTAGAGTCTGCGTGACTTTTCAAATGCACTAGTGGTGAGGTAGTTATCTTTTCAGTTACTGTTTTGACTCTATAAATAGGGTTCTTTTTTTTATTCATTGTACAGATACATTGATATCTACTGTCAAAATTTTGAGAAGCTTTTCTTCTTCTTCGCATAGTCCAAAGGATAAAGCGATCGTCTTCTAGATCGGATTCCTACAGTTGTAATTTTCTCAGATACAAAATAAATAAAGTGAATTTATTTATGGAAAACAAGAGGGAGTGTATCTTTTGATATTCCAGGCATGGAGAGGTTCACCTTAGTCAGATCAGAGGCAACTCAGCAAGAGCAGGGAGTAGTAACGGCAATGGAAGAAGTTCAGATTCCGAAGGTAGTTGAAGAATTTCTAGACGTATTTCCTGAAGAACTTCCAGGTCTACCACCAGTTAGAGATATTGAGTTCAGTATAGAATTGGAACCAGGAACTAAACCGATATCAGATCGAGTTTACAGAATGGCGGATTCAGAGCAGGCCAAGGTATATCAGCATATAGAGGAACTGAAGGAGAAGAAGTTCATCTAAGCTAGCGTGTCACCATGGGCAACACCAGTGGTACTTGTGGGGAAGAAGGATGGGTCGTCCAGATTGTGCATTGACTATAGGAAGCTTAACGCGGCAACAGTGAAGAACAAGTACCCATTACCCAGGATCGACGACTTATTTGATCAGTTGAGCAAAGCTAGAGTTTTCTCCAAGATAGATCTTCGTTCAGGGTACCATCAGGTAAGGGTTTGGAAGGAAGATATTCCCAAGACAACATTCAGGTCGAAGTATGGGCATTATGAGTTCTTAGTAATGCCGTTTGGTTTGACCAATGCTCCAGCAATATTCATGGATTTGATGAATCGCATCTTTATGCCATACTTAGACCAGTTTGTCGTTGTGTTTCTTGACGACATTCTCGTATACTCTGCTAGTGAAGAGGAGCATGAAGACCACCTCAGGAAAGTGTTACAGGTTCTGAGAGAGAACCAGTTGTATGCCAAGCTCAGCAAGTGTGAGTTTTGGTCGGATCATATTTCATTTTTGGGTCACATCATATCAGGAGCTGGGGTAGCAGTAGATCCCAGGAAGATAGAAGCAGTAGAGAGTTGGCCAGTACCCAAGACCGTAACAGATGTGCGAAGTTTTTTGGGATTAGCAGGATATTACAGAAGGTTTGTGTCAGACTTTGCAAGGCTTTCAGCGCCCATGACCCGCTTGACCCGGAAGGATGTACCATTCGTTTGGTCGGCAGAATGTCAGGCATCATTTGAGACTTTGAAGCAAAAGTTGATATCAGCACCTATTCTTACATTGCCAGTTGGACCCGGAGGTTTTACAGTATATTGTGATGCGTCAGGTAAAGGACTTGGATGTGTTCTTATGCAACATGGAAAGGTGATAGCGTATACATCTAGGCAGCTTCGGGACCACGAGAAGAATTACCCAACTCATGATTTGGAATTAGCGGCAATAGTATTTGCTTTGAAGCTATGGAGGCATTACTTATATGGTGATCGAGTGGATATGTACACAGACCATAAAAGTCTGAAGTACATCTTTACTCAGAAGGAACTAAACATGAGACAGAGAAGATGGTTGGAGTTGATCAAGGATTATGACGTGGAGCTTCAGTATCATCCAGGCAAGGCGAATGTAGTAGCAGACGCTCTCAGCAGAAGAGGCGACGCATTTATGTTGACAACACAGAGGCATATCTTAGAAGACCTTCAGGAGATGGGTATCGAAGTTATACTTCCTAGTGATGTAGGAGTTCTAACAAGTCTGCAAGTTCAATCCGACTTGGTAGGCAGGATCAAGGCAGCTCAGGCACATAACCCGAGGATTCAGAAGCTTAGGGCAGAATGTGAGTCAGGACTCAGGAAGGAGATGAGAATTCATGAAGATGGTACACTTAGGTTTGGACCACGTCTATGTGTACCTAGTGGAGATATCAGACAGGAGGTTATGGCAGAAGCTCACAGTTCTCAGTATTCTATTCACCCTGGAGGGACCAAGATGTACCAAGATATCAAGCAGCATTTCTGGTGTAACGGGATGAAGAGGGAGATCGCTAGATTTGTTTTCCGTTGCTTGGTATGTCAGCAAGTGAAGACAGAACAACAGAGGCCGGCTGGGTTATTACAACCGCTTCCTATTCCGGAATGGAAATGGAAGCATATTACAATGGACTTTGTGACCGGTTTACCGAGATCACCAAGTGGTAAGGACGCTATTTGGGTAATAGTGGACCGACTTACGAAGGTAGCACACTTTCTTCCTTTCAGAGTAGGGCAATCTACAGAAAAGTTGGCGGAGTTATATATACAACAGATAGTCAGGCAGCATGGAGTTCCTGTCAGTATTGTGTCGGATCGAGATACCCGCTTTACATCACATTTCTGGAAGAGCTTACATCATAGTCTGGGTACCAAGTTAAGATTTAGCACGGCCTACCATCCGCAGACGAATGGGCAATCGAAAAGAACGATTCAGACTTTAGAAGATATGTTGCGAGCTTGCACTCTAGATTTTGGAGGGTCTTGGGAGAGTCACCTGCACTTGGTCGAGTTCTCATACAACAATAGTTATCAAGCCAGTATCCAGATGGCACCATTTGAAGCATTATATGGTAAGAAGTGCAGGTCACCGCTTGTATGGGATGATATCGGGGAGAGGAAGATGTTAGGCCCAGAAATTATTGTTCAGACGGTTGAAGTGATTAAAGGAATTAGAGAGCGACTTCGTGTTACGCAGGATCGGCATCGTCATTGGGCAGACCAGCATCGTAGGCCACTAGAGTTCTCCATTGGGGACCACGTATTCTTGCGGGTCTCACCTACTCGTGGGGTCATTAGATTTGGCATTCGCGGAAAATTGAGTCCGCGGTACGTGGGCCCATTTGTTATCTTTGATCGGATAGGCAATATTGCTTATCGTTTATCCCTCCCACCTTCGTTACGAGAGGTGCATGACGTGTTTCATGTATCTCAATTACGTAGGTATGTATCGGACCCAAGTCATATCCTCGATCATTCTGAGCTGGTTGTTGGTACCAACCTGTCTTACGAGGAACAGCCTGTGTCCATTTTGGACCGAAGAGAGAAGATACTCAAGAACCGAACAATTAGTCTTGTCCGTGTTGCTTGGGGTCATCACTCCTTGGGAGAGTCAACGTGGGAACGTGAGGATGATATCCGATCACGGTATCCACACTTATTTGACTCACAAGGTATATCTTTTTCTGTATACCTTGATTGTCCTGATTCCTCATGCTTATCACCTTATGGGTAGAATTGCTTGATATCGTAGATTGATGGATTTACATATATATTACTTGCTATGGACATTGTAAAAAGATTGCTTGACTGAATTGCTTGTACTTAGATTGGTTTAGCCCCGATGCTCTATCTTGCTTGAATTTGAAATTTCGATGACAGAATTTTTTTTAAGGTGGGTAGAGATGTCACTCCCCGTTCCCAGAATGCGTATTTTAATACGTATATTGCTTGAATGTATTTATTTAATATTTATTATGTATTATCCTGTATTTAAATTCCTATAACTTTATGTTAATTAATTATCTGCATTTTATTTTCTGTACTTTAATTTCTTGCAATTTTATTATCTGCTCTTTAATTTTTATGTTAATTAATTTTTTGCAATTTTCTGCTTTTTACCTCCTTGTGTTGCTTTCGGGTTTGGCCTTGGATGACTCCCCTAAAACCCGGGCCATTAGTCTCCCACCTACCACCCTTCCATATTTAAAGCCACCCCCTCCATTCTCTCTCCTCATTTACTTCTTATCCACCATTACTTCTTCTTCTTTCTCTCATCACTTCCCCACCTACCAGCAGCAGGAGAAGGCAAGTGCAATCTTGCTTCTCCTTCATCCATTTTTATGGATCATTACTCTTCCTCTCATGATCCTGAGAGAGTATAGTGCTTGGCATTTTTTGATTTCTCTGGCTTGTTTTCTCTAGATCTAAGTTGTTACATTTTCGACTGTTCATGGGTTTTGATCTCCCAACTTAGCGTGTCTTCTGGCTGGGAACTTCGTTTTCTGGCTTGGGACGAAGGCGGAGTCACGCACACGTTCTTACGTGGCTGCGTGTATTTTTAGTCACGTACACGTCTCTACGTGTCTGCGTGGATTTTGAGTCACGCTCATGTTCTTACATGTTAGCGTATATTTTTAGTCACGCTAACGTTCTCATGAGCGTGCGTGTATTTTTAGTCACGCTAACGTTCTCATGAGCGTGCGTGTATTTTTAGTCACGCTGACGTTCTCATGAGCGTGCGTGTATTTTTAGTCATGCTAACGTTCTCATGAGCGTGCGTGTATTTTTAGTCACGCTGACGTTCTCATGAGCGTGCGTGTATTTTTAGTCACGCTAACGTTCTCATGAGCGTGCGTGTATTTTTAGTCACGCTGACGTTCTCATGAGCGTGCGTGTATTTTCAGTCACGCACACATCCATGAGTGCGTGTATTTTCAGTCACGCACACATCCATGAGCGTGCGTGAATTTTTAGTCACGCACATCCTTGCGTGCGTGGATTTCTTGTCACCTTTTCACGCTCGCTTGAGCGTGCGTGAATTTCCCTTCACGCTCACACTGTGCATGCCAGCGTGAATTACTTTTTCACGCTCACGCTGTTACACGCTCACTCCTACTAGACTAGGCGTGACTTTTGGCCTTAGTATAGACTTGTTGGCGTGACTCTCTAACCTGGGTGTTTTATTTGTTCTATAACTTATTCATTTAAGGATGGCATGATAATTCTCCTATTATATCCTTACGCCTTTTTGCATGAACTTGATAAATCATGATATGTTAATATTGTTAATACAAATTGTTATGTGAAATGTGTCATGTGTCTTGATTGATCCATAGATACCCAGTATGACTAGAACTTAACTCTGAGGAGTTATAGGCTCGACCCCATGTAATACTAATTGATTTTTATGCCTTGCCACCATTGATAATGATTGTGACATTGACTAATATTGATCATGCGTTCCTAGTTGGAACTAAGAGACTGGCTAGTCGTCTTATTGAATTGAATGAATGAGACACGTTCATGTAATGAACTATTGTACTCGATTAGCCGATCCCGAATATTGGCATACAGGCACATGCAGGCTTCAAATTATTTATTTATTTATTTAGTTATTTATTTTCTTACAAAAACAGCATGTGTACTTTATGGTCAAGGCATGATTACTCCGTGGTTAGATTTGATTGTTGCATTACGCTATGTAAGACCTACAACATAGCCGTACGGGTATCGTTGTAGAGTTGCGCATATCGTACCCCATACAAAAGTACTCATTTGAATGACCATGATCCACGGCATGGGATTTCGCTTAACATAGAGGCTTTAAGTTAAATAAAATAATGATGGCATGGAGAGAATGGATTCCCGAGTTCTTACATGGCAGCCCTCTTGGGACTAGTAGTGCCCGACAGGCCGGCTGGTTCCCACGGATACCGTAAATCTGTCACACGGGCAGGGAACAGTATCTGCTTATATTATTGTACATGCTATATTAACGACGGGCGTCCCGCTGGGACTCGTCTAATTACATGATTGGCGCAATTGATTGATTGGATAGACTAGCCTTGCTCGCACATAGTAAGAACTGAGGAATCCTTAATTGCATAATTCCAGGATAACTTAGAACTCACATTAGCAAGCCGTGGTAGTTGATTGGCCGTTCAAGATGATTTGTTTGTGTACTGCACTACTCTGTTACCTAACTGGGATGATCAGAATGTCAAGGACATGACGGGCCAATTTCTGTCCTTGTTTCGTTGGGAGGTTGGTTCGAAGTATCGTGATGTGATGTGAGTCCTAGTGGAAAGCAGAGATCTATTATCATTATATTCTTTTACTTACTGGTTTAATCCTTTATATCGTCCTTCCTTGTGGTACTTGCTATTAGAGGTCTAACCTCTCTGGTTTTGCATGGCCAGATTTAGAGTCGGTCCCCGAGGATCCAGCTTACTTCTACCTCCAAGATGGTCAACACTAGAGGGATGATCGCAGGAGTACTCGAGTGGGTTCCTTACTTCACCACTCGTTTTGTTACTTACTTTATACTTAGTCGTTTGGCACCGACATGTTAGTCGGATTATCTTGTACTTACTTTTGCATAATTGTAATTAAGTCAGGCTGCAGCTGATAACAATTGTGTATACTTTGCTATACCATCTGGCTATGTTTTGTAAAGTCAGATCTCAAGAACATTTTGACTGAGCGTTTGGGACGCCTTACTGCTTATTCTCACATGTTCTCTATTTTCTGTTTCTGGTTTGAATGATTGAGACAATAGATATGAAGTGACCATAGTAAGACTTTCATGTAGTATGTACTCCCTCGTCTGGTTAGACAGCATTGATCGTATTATACGGTATTCATCTACCCGTAATATGTAGCTGGCTGAGTCATTCCCCCGTTCTCCAGTATTCTGGTTCTGGGGCGTGACAAGTAGCTACACCTACTGCGGAGATTAGTAGAGTGATGACGGGAGGAGGACCAGTGCCTATTAGAGCTATCTATAGATGTTCTATTTTTATAGTCGGAAGAGAGTTCAGGGGACGATTCTTTGTGATATCACTCCCCGGTTATGATATCATATTGGAGATGGACTGGCTTAGCTATGCCCATGCATCTATAGATTGTCATGAGGGTAGTATTTTGTTCAGTCCCCCAGGTACAGCACCATTCAGTGTCAGGAGGACAGGGCCGGAGATATAATGCCCCGCTCCGCATCGGTGCATTATGATGAGTCGTTGACTCGAAGAGTTGCGTTGACCCGATGAGGTATCGATGCGAATCGATGCAAGAGTTACGTTGGCCAAAGGTAAGCTTTGAGTCGATTGGAATCTATGAATCGAATCGATGCAAAGGATAAGTTTCGTTTGAGCAAGTGCTGATGTTAGTTGATCTGGTGTACAGGCTATGCCTATATGCTGGATTACGGATCGTGGTATGGACGCGGTAGGCCAAATCAACCGAGTAGTTCAAAGGAATGGCTAAGTCCGGGAGTTAGCTATGCGATCGAGTTATGGAAGCGAGACGCTTCAATCGGCGAGACGGCAAGGCGTATCGGCTTAAGGTGGGCGGGTTCTTGACTCTCTCTCCCTATTCCTTCACGTGTAATAAAATGTATTATGGTATGTGTAAGATGTTATCGAGTTAGCGAGCGTGGCTCGACGACGGTTACGGGTCTAAGTATGCGTTGAACACTAAGATAGAACATTGAATAATCGAAACATTGAAGCGACGTGCATCAAGTGTACGAGTCGCGGTAGGGCGGTGATGGTAAAACATTGAAAGACAATATTGAGTTGTGCATCATGTGCACGCCTCCGAGAACATTGAACACTAGGCGTAGAACATCGATTACGGCGCTGAGCGTGCCCTCGGGCACTTATGTTACGAAAAGACTAAGTGATACGGAATTATGCTATGAGAATAACTTACGAATGGTACGCGTTGAGTACGAGTATGAGATGACTAAGCCGTTGGGCGTCGTGCATCAATATGGATGTGTTGGGGCATAACGCCGACGGAGCTCCCCATATGAATGGTGGATTATGTTTATGGCACGGAAAACCGTTTATGGAACGAGACTATGTTTATGCAATGGAGGATTTGGTTGGATTATTATGTGTGTTTGCTTGGCACGTATTGCATGGTCAATGGACTCGGATGGCCCGTACACGGGTACGGCTTCCCTCGAACGGTTACGCCGGGGCGCCGGGACCGTTCGGCCTAGGAGAGAATTATGTGTGGTATTTATGGTGCACAACATTTGGACGGATTGCGACCGTCCAGTGCTGTGATAAGCTATGATATCCGTAAGTTTGGGATCCTTCGGATATTGGGTTAGCAACCCGTATCGAAGCGATTGTAGGCTTACACATAAGAGATGTCAAGTCTATTACGGTGCGAAACACCGTGACCTTCATATAGATAGGGCCGGTGGGCTGAGATGAGAGTTGGGTGCAGGCGTAGGGTCTGCGACCCTTATGCATATGTTTACGATTATGATTGGTCGGTTGCGCGAATCGTATGATTGCTTATGTAAGTTCTAACCATGGCAGGCTAGGCAAAGAGGAACGGGATGAGCACGAATCACTATGTTTATGTTTCAGATTATGTT
Source organism: Iris pallida (assembly GCA_029216955.1). Classification (NCBI taxonomy): domain Eukaryota; kingdom Viridiplantae; phylum Streptophyta; class Magnoliopsida; order Asparagales; family Iridaceae; genus Iris; species Iris pallida. The sequence goes on along the minus strand of JANAVB010000799.1, from coordinate 4,191,365 downwards.
TAACTGTATCTGCTGCAGGAATACGGTATGGGACACATTTATGATAATGTGCTATGTTTAAGTGTTGCCATGAAATCGATCCTAAGGCTAAATAGAAAGATCACAATTTAAGATGCATGTTCCACTAAATGATTTAGTGTTTGGTATGGGTGCGAGCGGGTCTTGATCAGTGCGAAGCGAGGACGAAAGCACTAATCCTCCACTAGTTTATGTGCAGGCTCAGGTTATGATCGGCTCGGGACGGAGCTTGGCTTGGACGTGCCGAGGCATGGAGTCCTTGGCGTTCAAGAGAAGCTTCCGCATAAGCGTTCGGACTTGAGACATGGAGATGTTCGGCCGAGGAATACTTGGCGGCTATAAAGAGACATAATGTATGGAACAATGTAATCCTTTGTGAGCTAGAGAGATCATGAGCGTTGTAGCTAATTGGCATATATGTTGGGCTATTCGGAGCCTTTGTAATCTTCAGTTCATTATGAATAAAAGAGATTCTTGTGTTATACTTTGTTTCCTTCCGCTGCTTATGTTACGAATTTGAGATAATCACTATGTGAATCGTTATCTTGCCTTGCACGAGCGCAACTCCATGCTCGTGCGGCATCACGCCCCAGCGAGGACGATGATTCGGGTAAAATCTAGCGAGGACGAGCGATTTCTCGGGTCGGGGCGTGACAAGTTGGTATCAGAGCTGTTCCATCCTTTGGACCGTACGTGAATCTCTTTGACCCTCAGTTGCTTCGCTATCGAATTCAGTTGACTCTAAGTTATTTCCGCAACCGCATGGCTTATAGATCTGCTCGACGCTACATTGGATGTTCCATACAATAAGTCTATATTAAGTGAGTATGTCTGCCACAAATATGTCGTGACTATCGCGCTATCTCCGGATGCCATCAGAGAATGTTGGTTGTACGAAGTGCAACGGGTTATGAGTTTATGGTTTTCCGAAGTGCAAGAAAGATGTGAGTCGTTGATTGTACGACGTGCAAAGAATATGGTGATGTTGGTTGCATGAAGTACAACGATATGTGTTGTTGGTCGCACGAAATGCGAGGAGTTATGTGTTGTTGTCGCACGAAGTGCGAAGAGATACGTGTTGTTGGTTGCACGAAGTGCAACGAATCGGGATATGAGGTAATACCTATTATGTGGCTATGCGAGTGATTATGTGTTATCGGTTGCATGGAGTGCAGCAAGTTGTGGATCGTTCGTTGCATCGGTGCAACGAAGTCGATATGTGTAATGCCTGTGGTTCGTATTACGTATTTCTGGAATATGTGTACGTATTTATTCTTGTATTGCATGATTCCTTGTTTAGTTTTCTTCATGGCTTGGCTTGGTTTATTCTTGGCCCGGGTTGGCTTGGTTCGGTTGGGATTATTTTGGTTCATCATGAACCATGGATAAACTGCCTACCTACCACCACCTTTGATATTTATTGCCATTTTTTCTTTCTCTCTCTTCATTACTCATCTTCTTCTTCCTTATTTACTCCCTTCACCTACCAAAGAGAGAAGAGAGAGGTCTAGGCAAGTGCACCTTGCCACCACTTGAGAACCACTTTTTATTTGTCCATTAGCTAGAATAGGCCATGGTGATCAACATTAGAACTTGACATTTTATGATTTGGAGTTTCTATTGTTCTAGATCTAAGTTTCTTCTATTTTCGGTTTTGCATGGTTTTGATCTATTTAAGTTGTATTTTTATGGGTTTTGATGTTCTTATGTTGGAGACGATTGAATTTCACCCAAGATAGAACTTTGCAAAGTTGGATTTGGACTTATTTTGACCAAGTTATGGACTTTTGGAGCTTTGGGTTCAACCATGGAGTTCTTGCTGTTTGGAGAAGACAGTGAGCAGTGCACGAGCTTTTTAGCTTGTGCTACTGAGTTGCGCACGCTCTTTAGCGCAGCGTAGTCCCCATACGCTGCCTTTTGGGAGCGTATGACTCGCATACGCTCGCTTGCTTGACAAGGAGTCGTATGGACCCCATACGCTGCCTTTTGGGAGCGTATGACTCGTATACGCTCGCTTGCATGACAAGGAGTCGTATGGACCCCATACGCTGCCTTTTGGGAGCGTATGACTCGCATACGCTCGCTTGCATGACAAGGAGTCGTATGGACCCCATACGCTGCCTTTTGGGAGCGTATGACTCGCATACGCTCGCTTGCTTGACAAGGAGTCGTATGGACACCATACGCTGCCTTTTGGAAGCGTATGACTTGCATACGCTTGACTTGAGCGTGGCTTGACCTGAGCGTAGGTTGGCCTGAGCGTAGCCTGACCTGAGCGTATGACTTTTGCACTGAGCGTATGGCCTTTGGCTGGCTTGGTCTTATGTCAGCGTGCCAGTTTGGTTTTATTTTCCTTAAGCTTGGCTCTTCTATAGCCCTGTATATTGATATTTTATTAGATATTTAACGTCAATTTTATATCCTTACGCCTTTTGTCCTGAACTTGATAATCATGAATTTACTTGATATGTTTGGAATTGATAATTGAGCATAACCTGATAAGTGGCCCGTCGTGGCGCACTCCTGACTAGTACACTTGATATGATAACATGACCTGATACATCTTGAATAGCTGTTGCGACGGCTACCTGACATGACATGACCTGTATAATTAATCTGGACACCGTGGGCGATTGTGCTTGTACAAATAATCCAGTCCTGTCTTACATCATGTCTAGGAGGGGACTCCTGAGTACCACGGTCAGGAGTACCTACTGAAATGGACTAAGGTTAATGACTAGATAAATTTACTAGACATGAAGAGATGTTCCCCAGTTACAGGCAATCCCGTTATCCCGGCCGCAAATGTTTGGACTTGTAGCCTGCCGACGAGTAGGGCACATTTCCAGCCCACTGTTATGTGGGGCACCCACCATTGTCACTTTAATGATTGAACTCTATTGTCACCCTAATGTATTGTACTCTCTAGATTGTCACTATAATGATTGCCTGGATAACCTGGATAGCTGCAGGGCCTGTGACTACTTGGAACATCTCATTGCATCTTGCTAGTAACTAGGATTGTGATAACCCTAGTTAGTTAATGTAGAAAGCCGTAGGCAATGATTGGCCGTGATTGATTGGATGGAGTCTAGTCCAGTATAGTATTGTCTAGAAGAGATTGATTGCAAGATTGTACCAGAATGATTGAATGATTGTCACTATAATGATTGTCACTCCAGATTGTCACTATAATGATTGTCACTCCATATTGTTACTTGACCTGATTTCTTATACTTATCTTGCCAATAAATGGTGAGAGAAACCAAGTTCCGTTCAGACGAAGGGTTACAACCCCGGTCCTTGTTTGGTTTACGGGTTGTAACCTAGCTATCTGAATAGTCCCATGGTTATCTCATCGTATATCATCCTGACATGCTTTTCCATATGTCTTGTCTTTTAGTAATTCTATGCAAGATTATCTTTTATAATTACCCATCATGCTTTTCTTAAATTACTGTCTCTTATTATGTAATTATATTATTGTGCTAATTGCTGGCTTTGGTTCTTATTTTGTGGCCTCCTTTGTGGCACTTGCTCTTCCTGGGGTCTGACCCAGCTGGTTTTGTATGGCCAGATACCGGAGCAGCACCAAAGGATCTTCCTGCATTCCAGCCCGATGGTGGTCACCAGGCGTAACCAGGACATCGAGTGGGTTTCTTTTGTTCTCCCACTGTAATATTGTAAATTATTCTTTTGAGGCGTTTAGCCGACGAGCAAGTGTTAGCTCGATTGTACTTACTTACTGTCTGCCTACGGGCTGTAACATGATTGACAAGCCCCGGGGGTTGATCATGTATGACTGAACTCTTGCTAGTCCTCATATTTTGTAACGACTAGCTTCATGATCATTCCGAATATATAATGTATGGGACGCCTTACTATTGTGTATTTGGTGGTCTGATATCTTGTAACTATTATTAGTTGGTTGAGATTGAGACAATAGGCTATTTTATGACCTTAAGAGACTGATGGATTGTAGTGAAACCCTCACATATCTAGACAGCCGTGACCGTATAGCGGTGTGGTTTCCATTCCGTTATACGTAGTTGGCTATGTCTGCCCCCGCTTTCCAGTATTCTGGTTCTGGGGCGTGACAATATGGTATGATGCGTGTTGTATGGCTATGTGGATGGATAGCGATATGTTGCGCGAGATTGAAAAATGACCTTAAGCATCGAGAATGAGTTGTTGCACGAGTTGCAACGAGTGAGATTGGAGTCGAGTCGGACTCTAAGTCGAGTTGGAGTAGGCGAACGTTTATGTTGGCCGTATGTCGCGTTGAGCTGCGAGTAAGCGAATGTTGCGGGCGTGATCGATACGATCGCCATGGTACGGTTAGATTGAATATGTGTCAAACTTGAGCTAACGCTAGAGCTGGAATCGGAAGGATCGCCATACGGGATAGTTTATTGGAAGATAGATGTCGGACCTATACGAAGTGTGATGTCGAGTAATGACTCGATTCCGAGTGGTATATGCAATACCAATTATGCGAGCAAGTATAGCGAAGTATTGTGTCGATAACGATAGGCTCGATCCTGAGTGGTATATGGAATACCACTTAGAGATAGCTATGTTAAGCCAGTTGGTGACTTGCGATAGATTTCGTCGAAACGATTATGTTGTTACGATATGTTTGTCCTCAACGGACGAAGTAGTGCCAAGACTCGAGTGGGACTGACTTGAGAGAAGTCGATACAAGTATACTACGATGAACTGAGTCGAACGATTATGTGCGAAGTCGTACTTATGGATGATCCGTCGAACGAGGATTCGTTAAGAATAAACCGAACGATAGACTGAGTATCGCGAAGGAATGTTACGTTGAGGAAATAGTCGACCCGGTCGAATTCATGTTGAGTATGTACGGAGAAATCGTGCGAACGAATTTGGGTTAGCGCGATGAGTCGATAGCACGATTGGAAGTGCGAGTTAGGGATATGAGAATGAATATGGGAATTGGAAATTATGTTGTGAAGATGACAGATAAGTACAATGAAATAAATCTTGATAAGTGCGAGACTTGATTCGTATTCGAGTTCGGATAATGTCAATGATTGCAACGGGTTTGAGCTTATGAGAAAGGAAGATGTTCAAGTTATGCATATCGACGATGGTATTGAGGCGTATCAAAGACGATATGCAATAACTCGAGGATACTCTGATCGAATGAACGAAAATTATGTTGAGCATTGTTGTTGGATGAATAAGATGCAAGTTAAGTTGATGGCAGTTTGGATGATAACGGTAGGAACGCTTCGGAGAATTTGAGAGTCGATGGATATTGCTTGGATGAAAATAAAAGTGTCTGGATTGCTTCGCGGATCACCACTATGTTGACATTCTTGTCTTGAGCGAGCGCAACACCAGCCTCGCACATGCGTCACGTCAAATTAGAACGATCATTCCGCGTGAGCGCTGGTATGGTGATTCATCTAGCGCGGATGATTGAACTTGCGAGGCGTGGCAAATTTGATATGGACTTGTGGTTTGATGCGAAAGTTGTTCGAAGAGGGTTCCGAGGAGTATGGAATGTGTTGGACTATGATTACGAATAGGTAAACTCGGACTTGAGGCGAGTAGATGTCATAAGACTGGCAAGGATAGTCGACAGTAATATAGGAGTGATTCGAATAGTTAACAGCACATCAGTTGCGCGGGGGATAGATAAATTGCGGATTTGTAAAGTATGTCGGATTGGGTAAAGTTCCATAGGAATTGTCGGGATTGATTTGGCTTCACGATAGGATATAGCATGGTTCGTGTTAACTGTCCCTCGTTGATGATCTTCAATTATCGAGCGTAGTTTCGGGGCAGATGACCCTAGAAGACTTGACCGCCAAATCAAATGAATGTTGAAGTCCCATAGGATGACCCTAAGGAAGTCGTATAAGAAATTTTGTCGAGGATAAGGAATGACATAGTGCATGTTGAGGATAAGTCTAAGCGAACGAGTATCGTGTTTCGAAAGTTAGCGAGTAGCCTTCGACTAGATCGAGACGGATAGAAAAGTCATGATCGATCGAATGGATACGCAAATAGACCTGGTTGGTCGATGATCGAGTATATGTTGAGGAACGTGCCTAATATAGTGATGCGGTAAGGCGATTGCAAGAATTCTGCAATACGCGAGGACGACGAAAAGTAGAACGAGAAAAGTGGTATCGTAGATCGGTTTGAGTAACGGTTAGGCTATGTGTGTTGAGCGTGATATCTATGTTACGAAACGAACTAGTCGGGATTGATTTGAGAATTGAGTAAGGAGTCGTACTCGGTCGAGAATCAGAGATAGGCGTGTCATCAGAGACCTTGGGTCGAAAAGATTGTTGCCTTTGAGCATCGTAGACTCAAGTTGACCTCTGGGTCGGAAGAGATTAAGCATGATGTCTGGATAAGTTACCCAGTGGGGGTAGCCCCAGACGCGATGCGTAGACAGTTCGAGAACGTGGGTCGTGTTGGGATAGTTGTGTGCGAGACTTAGTACGGATTGTAGACAAAAGAATTTGTGACATGTCGGACTTAGTCCATGTCGTTAAGGCCAAATGTTATGAACGGTTTGATGAAAGACTTGGATTATGTGAGAGATGGGCAAATGGTTGGGCGAATAGGCGTTGCGGAGGATTGTTGTGATCGGATGCGCAATGACTTGATACAATGCGAGTGTTAGGTGGCCGACGGGAAGCTTATGAGATCGAACTAATAGTTTCGAGTTAAGTTATGTGCAGAGATGTTTGGAAGAGGATCGCATGTTATGGAATGATGCATACGAGAAGTAACTGGAAATAGGCGCTAAGATATGACTAAGTCGAGTACAGACTGATTGGTGCTTGAGGATTTAAGAGAGCTTGTTAGTTGTCCCGATATCTTACAACTAAGCTTGGCTGAAATGCATGTATTGGTGGGACGCCTAAAATATGTGTATGATCCAATCTAAGTTGTATGATTCCAACGATAGTAGCACGAGATCGTAAAACGATCTGGCAAGACACTTGGATTTAAGTGTTGGTTTCGGTTCGAGGACGAACCTGATTTTGAGTGGTATATTATGTAATGTCCCGCTCCGCATCGGTGCATTATGATGAGTCGTTGACTCGAAGAGTTGCGTTAACCCGATGAGGTATCGATGCGAATCGATGTAAGAGTTACGTTGGCCAAAGGTAAGCTTTGAGTCGATTGGAACCTATGAATCGAATCGATGCAAAGGATAAGTTTCGTTTGAGCAAGTGCTGATGTTAGTTGATATGGTGTGCAGGCTATGCCTTTATGCTGGATTACGGATCGTGGTATGGGCGCGGTAGGCCAAATCAACCGAGTAGTTCAAAGGAATGGCTAAGTTCGGAAGTTAGCTATGCGATCGAGTTATGGAAGCGAGACGCTTCAATCGGCGAGACGGCAAGGCGTATCGGCTTAAGGTGGGCGGGTTCTTGACTCTCTCTCCCTATTCCTTCACGTCTAATAAAATGTATTATGGTATGCGTAAGATGTTATCGAGTTAGCGAGCGTGGCTCGGCGACGGTTACGGGTCTAAGTATGCATTGAACACTAAGATAGAACATTGAACAATCGAAACATTGAAGCGACGTGCATCAAGTGTACGAGTCGCGGTAGGGCGGTGATGTTTGAACATTGAAAGATAATATTGACTTGTGCATCACGTGCACGCCTCCGAGAACATTGAACACTAGGCGTAGAACATCGTTTACGGTGCTGAGCGTGCCCTCGGGCACTTATGTTACGAAAAGACTAAGTGATACGGAATTATGCTATGAGAATAACTTACAAATGGTACGCGTTGAATACGAGTATGAAATGACTAAGCCGTTGGATATCGTGCATCAATATGGATGTGTTGGGACATAACGCCGACGGAGCTCCCCATATGAATGGTGGATTATATTTATGGCACGGGAAACCGTTTATGGCACGGGAAACCGTTTATGGAACAAGACTATGTTTATGCAATGGAGGATTTGGTTGGATTGTTATGTGTGTTTGCTATGGCACGTATTGCATGGTCAATGGACTCGGATGGCCCGTGCACGGGTACGGCTTCCCTCGAACGGTTACGCCGGGGCGCCGGGACCGTTCGGCCTAGGAGGAAATTATGTATGGTATTTATGGTACACAACATTCGGACGGATTGTGACCGTCCAGTGCTGTGATAAGCTATGATATCCGTAAGTTTGGGATCCTTCGAATATTGGGCTAGCAACCCGTATCGAAGCAATTGTAGGCTTACACATAAGAGATCTGAAGAGGAGGCTGACGACCGCTCCAGTTCTGACATTACCTTCAGGTTCTGGAGGTTTCACCATATACAACGATGCTTCAGGGAAGGGGCTAGGATGTGTCCTACAGCAGCATAGGAAAGTGATTGCTTATGCATCTAAGCAATTGCGGACTCGTAAGAGGAATTATCCTACCCATGACCTAGAGTTAGCTGCGGTGATCTTTGCACTCAAGTTATGGAAACATTACTTATACGGAGAGCATGTGGAAATCTTTACTGACCACAAAAGCTTGAAGTATGTGTTCACGCAGAAAGAGCTGAACATGAGGCAAAGACGATGGTTGGAGTTTATGAAAGACTTCGACATCGATTTACAGTATCACCCCGGAAAGGCAAATGTGGTGGCGGATGCGCTGAGCAGGCATCCGATGGCATGGTACCTGATGATTGATCGACATTTGTAGGAGGATCTGGAGAAGCTCGGTATCGAGCTAGTTCGGCCAGGATCAGTGATACAGATGATGGCGCTTGACATTCAGTCAGGTTTAATGGAGCAGATCCGGGAGACACGGTCTACAGATGAGAGCCTTCGTAGATTTTGAGCCCAGGCTTTAGCTGGATTGCTGGATGACTTCACTATAGCAGAGGATGGATCCTTGAGGTATGGCAGCCGATTGTGCGTGCCGAAGGGAGAGCTGGTAGAGGCAGTCTTGCAGGAGGTGCACCGATCGAGATATTCTATTCACCCTGGTGCTAACAAGATGTACCGTGACTTGCGGAAACATCTTTGGTGGCACGGGATGAAGAGGGATGTATCACGTTTCATCTCGAGATACCTAGTTTGCCAGCAGGTCAAGGCGGAGCGCCAGAGGCCAGCTGGTTTGTTACAGCCGTTACCCATTCCCGAGTGGAAGTGGGAACATATTACGATGGACTTCGTCTCAGGGCTTCCTCGTTCCCAAGGAGGGAAGGATGCCATTTGGGTCATCGTGGACAGGCTGACGAAGTGTGCGCACTTCATACCCTTCAAGGTGGGGCTTTCTACCGAAAAGTTGGCGGAGCTATACATGCAGCAGATAGTTCGCCTACACGGAGTGCCGGTGAGCATTGTGTCCGACAGAGACAGCAGATTCACATCCTACTACTGGAGGAGCTTGCAGGAGGAGTTGGGTAGTAGGCTCAAGTTCAGTACGGCGTACCATCTGCAGACAGATGGACAGTCCGAGAGGACGATACAGACACTGGAGGATATGCTGAGGACCTGCGTGCTGGACTTTGGAGGATCATGGGAGAGCCATCTGCACTTGGTAGAGTTTTCATACAACAGCTACCAAGCCAGTATCGGTATGTCTCCTTTCGAGGCGCTATATGGACGACGATGCCGCATACCGCTCTTTTGGGATGATATTGGAGACAGAGTTATGCTTGGGCCAGAGATGATCACGGATGCAGCAGAGAAGGTCAGGATGATCAGAGACAGGCTCAGAGTAGCCCAGGACAGGCAGAAACACTTGGCTGATGCTAGTCACAGGCCGATGGAGTTCGCAGACGGTGATATGGTACTAGTGAAGATATCACCTACTAGAGGGACGATCCGGTTCGGACGAGGAGGGAAACTGAGCCCCAGATACATCGGGCCGTTCGAGATACTTGGCAGGATCAGAGAGGTAGCTTACAGGGTTGCACTTCCACCCAACCTAGTAGGAGTTCACGATGTCTTTCACGTATCTCAGCTGAGGAGATATGTTCCAGACCCCAGTCATGTGCTAGATCATTCAGAGTTGGAGGTTGGACCGAGCCTTACAGTTTCTGAGCAGCCAGTGGAGATATTAGACAGGAGAGAGAAGAGGCTGAGGAACAAGGTTATACCCTTAGTACGAGTAGCTTGAAGCCGTCACTCTCCGAGTGAATCTACTTGGAAGAGGGAGTCGGACATGAGGGAGAGATACCCTTACTTGTTCGATCCAACCGCTGCGAGGGAACCATCCGTTCCTGCTTGATACCTTAGAGGTTAGTTTCGATTGCAGCCTTAGTCATTTTGTTGCATTGCTTGCTATGTTAGAATATTGTAGGGTCTTCAATCCTTGTGAATTTCGAGGACAAAATTTTTCAAGGAGGGAAGACTTGTGAGCCCCTGTTTTTTAAAATTTTACTTAATTAGTGTTAATTAATTATTAATGCCATTTTTAGCCTTAAAATATTTATTATAATTTTTAGGAATTTTTCTAGAATTTTTAAATAACTTTTAAATAAGTTTTAATAGCTAAAATATCAATTTGCAATTTTCTAAAATATTTTAATATCATTTTGTAATAATTAGAATTGTTTTAATAACTGTTTGTAATTTTTCAAATTATTTAAGAAGTCATTTTGCAATTAGTTAATTATTTTTTATGTGGAATGCAAATGTTATATTTGTATTTAGAGTCTGATAGGGCCTTTGTGTAATAACCTAAACTATGGGGGCCAAATTGCTAACCTACCCTACCCCCCCTCCCCCCCCACGATCACCCTCTCTCTCCTCTCACCCACTCCCTGCCCGACGACCGACGACCCGGCTGACCCCGCCATTTCCGGCCAGACCGACCGACTCGACCCCCCTATTAAAACCCCCTCACTCCCCTCAGCTCGACCACCCCCACTTAGACCCATCACAGCCGACCACAGCCCCCATCTTCCCCAATTAAATCTCGCCACAACCCTAACTCCGGCGAGCCTCGTGCAGCCCCCGCGACGAGCGCCACCGCCCACAACCACCCCCATCCGACGCGCCGCGACGAGCTGACCGCAGCGCCACCCAAGCGCCGCCTCGCCGACGTCTTCTCCGCCGTCCACGGCTCCCGAAAACTCCCCCGAATCGTCGAACACGTAAGTGGCAAGTGTCGAACGTGTCGTGCGTATCTCGTGTCCACGTATGTGGTTCGCTGTGTCCTGGCGAGCACGAGGGTAGGACTGGACACAACAAACTCGTGTCGTGCGTGTCGAAATCGACCCAGACACGTAGACTCCTGTGTCCCTAACTGTCAGGGCACATGATTTTTATTATTTATTTTATGTGTAATTAATTCTAAAACCTAAATAAAACTAACTAAAACCCTAACTCTAACACAACGAGCGGGCTGACCCCCTGGCCAGCCCGACCCAGTCAACCCCCCCCCCCCCCCGCGCGCGCTCTGTGGCTCGAGTTCGAGCCCCCATTTGCTGTTGTTTCTATTTCTTTTTCTTTCCTTTTTCTTTTTCTTTTTTTCTGTTATTTATATATATATTTATATATATATGTATATACATATATTTGTATATATATATGTATTATTATACTGTATTATATGTATATATATGCTGTATTTATATATATATATATATATATATATATATATATATATATATATATATATATATATATATATATATATATATATATATATATATATATATATATGTTATATTTAGTACTTTATTATAATATGTATGTATGTATATGTATATATATGTATTTATTTTCTTATATATATATATATATATATATATATATATATATATATATATATATATATATATATATATATATATATATATATATATAATATATAACATATGTATATATATATCCATTATGTAAATGTCTATATATTTATATATAAATATAAATATTGTAGATATACATTTTATATATATTTCACTCTACCTAGTGTAAATTATCTTTATAAAATAATTGTCATATTTTTATAACTACTATGTATAATTTTTCCCTATTAAAATATTAATATTTATTATGTATTTCTACGTCTTTATATTTTTGTGTATTTAAATTACTGCAACCATTTGGTGTCCAAGCCTAGCATGGGTTTTTGGACCCAAATGTGTTTTCACACATTCAAGACCTGTACAAGTCATATTGGACTTGATTCATGGCCTTGGGTCCTGTATTTGAACTTTGGTTCAAACTATGTACATGGACAAAATACGCAGATAATTAATTATTTAATTTCAGATTGTGTGCAATGCTGTTTTTGAATTTCTAAAAATACTTTAATTGCTGTTAAAATTTTGAAAAAATAGTATTTAGATACTATGTTAATTTAGCTAATTTAGTATAATTTTTACAGTATTTAATTTATAGTTTTGTCACAGTTTTGGCATATGAAACCAGAACTCATTTTTTGTGTACTTTGGAAAATTGATTTTTATAAAATACTTGTACTGGTTAATAAATTCCCAAAAAATTATAATAAATTTCTATAATTAACAAGGATCATTTTGGTACTTTATTTTATGTAAAATTAAGCTTTTTGTCTATCTCAAAAATTATTGGAACACAATGATCATTTGATTTATTTATTGAATAATTACGACTTGCAATTTTTTGTGCTATTTTGAGCTTTAGCCGTATTGAACCTCACCCCTCACTAGTGTAAAGACCCTAGAAAGTTAGTTAAAGTAGTGTGTCACCCCACATTGGTCTTCTATGCTAAAGTCATCATTTTGGCTAGGTGCCCAGTCACAAGTCGTGTTGCACCAATTAGTGTCTTAGTGTTTTAGCTTAGTGTAAAAACTAAGTTTATATATTTATTTCTACAGTGACGAGTTACCAGACATCTATAGCACTTTTATCGCAGCTTGCTTTGCTAGAGGCAAGTACTTTCTACAAACTTTACATACTGCTATAACAATAAACTGTGATTTACCAACCATGTTAAATACTGATCCTTGGGGTGCAAGTTAGAACTTTACATGTTGTATTACTTTTAGTCTCTACCATGTTTAGACAGTATCTCATATCTCTCACATGTTTAAATAACGGGTTAAGGGGAAACTGTTAGTATTGTACGTGAACATGGCCCCCTTCTCCGTATGTATTTACCGCGCTCGGTGACATTCTATATGTGACCTTGCCGTATGTTCTGATCCCGCGTTTGTGTATGGATATACACCGATGCCATTCGTGCACGTATGTGCACACCAGAAAATTTTGATATGTGCCGCTGTACATCCTATACACCTATTGACCGATTCACGTACATGCTACGGTTTTAAACTTTTAAACTACATGTTGTTATTTCTAAAAAGAACTAATTAACCCATGATATGCCATGATTCCAGTTTATTACATTCATGTTCATGCTTCGTATATTTAGTTTGCTAGAATCAGTACTTGCTCCCGTCCTGACAGGATAACGTTGTAGGTGTCCTTACTGAGGAGGAGTTACTCTGCGACTCATATTATGGTGATACTGCCGAGGACCCGGCTTTACTTTACGAGAGTGTTCCTACGGGGAACCTCGCCTAGTTGTCTTTTTGCTTTAGACTTTTTAGTGTAGTCATGTATTAGACTACGTATTTTGTAACTGGACATGTATCCAGTTTTACATTTCAGATTTGTACTTTGGACATTTTACTATATGAGACGACTTTTGTGTTTGGAGCATTTATGACTTTTATTCACTTATAGAACTGTTAGCACATTTAGTCTTATCTTGTTACTTCTGTAACAGCTTACTGTGTTTTATCTCAAGCACAGGCTGGACATGACTCGGCCCGGCCCAACAATTTGGGTAACGGGTCGTGACAATGTTTAACTTCAATCTTTTAATGTTATTGTTGATGTGAAAAATGAAAAATCGCATGTGCTTGGTATTGCCTATCTTGATATTAATATTCTTTATCGTATCAATACATGCGACGTTGTCTTCATATATGATTAGTAGTTAAAAGTATAAACTTAAATCCAACAAGTCTGTAATGTGTGAAATATTTTCCACTTTCTTGTCATATACAATTAATTAAGGCCCTCTTATCGATAGTCTTGTTTGAACATAACTTGATGGCAAATATAACATCCAAAACCAACAAGTTTATATTATGTGAAAAATGTTTTGCTATTGATGATAATATAGAGTCTTAATAAAGTCTAGGTTATATGTTAACCAAATTAACAATTACTTATCTTACTTTGTAATTGTGTGTTAATTATTTAAGTCTAAGCTATTGTTCTATTAGTTCGTTTCAAATATTTTTAATGTGAATTTTACTTTTATTCTTTAATTTGGTTGAATAACTTATGGTAGTTATATGGTAATTATATGCTTAACAATAAAATATAACAAAATTGTTAAATTTTGATTGGCAATAAATTATTGAACCCTCTTAAAATAAATATATTAATATTTTGATTTGTGATTTGTCAAATTTGGTTGTCAATAAATTATTTAAACTTTCTAAAATAAAATATTAATAGATCAACCATTAGATATAACTTAAATGAAGGTCCTATGGACATGAATAGATGTGATAATTTGGTTCATGTAGAAGGTTATATATATATATATATATATATATATATATATATATATATATATATATATATATATATATAACCACTAGCCTAGTGGTTAAGAGAGATGCATGCGGCCCAAGTGGTCAGGAATTCGAGCCCCAGTGGGGGTAGGGGTGCAACTCGGGCGGGTTGGGTCGGGTTTGAGGTCAACCCGAGCCCAACTCGATAGATCATAAGTCTAGCCCAAGCCCAAGCCCGACCCGACTTCGGGTTCAACATATGAAGCCCAAGACCAAGTTCGGAGGATCGGGTTGGGCTCGGGTTGGGTCGGGTCCATCGAGTTTATCGGACTCTAATATGATATTTGAAATAATTTTAAACAAGAGTAATATTAAATGCATAATCACATAGCAATCAAGCCTCAATCATTACAAAATAAAACTGAAATGAGATTTAGGACAAGGAGTTGAACAGTTCGGGTGAAAAAAATTATAGTTTAAACTTTTTATTTAAGTAGTATGAAACAATATATATATAAATTATATGTATGTCAGGTTTCAGGTTCTTCGGGTTACCCAACACATGAACCCAAGTTCAACCCGATTTTTGATCGAGTTCAAATATTTTAACTCGAGTCCAAGCCCGAACCCGAATATCTTCAACCCTAACCCAACCCATTAACGGGTTTACCCGATCGGGTTCGGGTTTAGCCCGCCCGAGTTGCACCCCTAAGTGGGGGCGAGTTCACCACAATTACCCATTGCTTGAAATATATATATATATATATATATATATATATATATATATATATATATATATATATATATATTTTGAAATGGTAATTGTGTCGAACGTCTCCACTGAAAATCGATCTCCTGACCACTCGGACCAAATACCTCACCACTACCACAAGGTTAGGGATCTTGTCATTATATATAGGACACGGATCAAAAGTCATGCGGGAGGATCCCCGTCAAAGTTTCGCCTCCTGCACCATCAGATCGGAGGGCCCGCACGTGTGTCGTTCGATCCAATAGTCGAGAGCGAACGGGACTTCCGATCCGAACCTATATAAAAAGCAACCAAGAAAGGCAAATGGGTGAATTTTACATTGATTTTTTAGTCCATTTTTATTCGAATTTGTACATTAAAATGTAGAATATCACGACATAAAAGCATATTATATATTGTTATATAGAAGAAAAAAAATGGTTTAGCAAAGATTCGGATCCAGGTTCGGATCCCAAGAATGGGACCCTCGTGTGGATTTTAGTGGGTTATAAGTGGTTTTGGGTGCTTGTAGGATTATTAGGATACAAAAATACTCTTTCTCGGACTACTAAACCCCTGAGGCCCCAATGTGTTAATAGGACAATACGTACATTCTTCTCGTAAAATGTCACTAATCTTCGTTACTTGACGAAAATGCCCTCCCGTCTATCTTGTGTGAAGTTATGGCGGTTGTTGACTTCTCAATTTTCATAGGTTAGTAGTCGGGTCGGGTCAGATCAGGTCGGGTCGGATAAGATCCGATAGCATCGGGTTAGGGTTTCAGTCATCTTGGTCTCATTGGAAATGGATCCAAGTAATACAAAGTAACAAAGGATTGAGTTGAGTTATTTTGAACAATCTTTTTGTATTGTTGTAAGAGAATGATTCTTTGGACAAAGGAGCCCATATATATATTTTTTATTTATTTATTTATTTTTGATTAAATAAAGGTTGGAATTTATACAGGTGACCATAATCATTATATATGGAGTGTGCTTGCTACCATAAATAGATTTAAGATTCAATTGAAGGTCTTACGATGTGTGAGACGCACTCGGACCCATAATCATTATATATGGAGTGTTTGATCTTTACTTGTCACGATAGGGAGGAAATGGTTCCATCCATCCAAATATGAATTCATTTTTTCACTTTTAAGTATTCACTTCCTTTTTAAATTTACTTGACATTTTCAAACATTGAAAAAATAATCGATGATAATTATAGTTTTCTTAAGGAAATAAAATCATTTCCTTTCTTCGAACCAAATCAAATGAGGGCCTATGGGATGGAAAGAGTGCCGGATGGAGGCACTAAAATAACTTACTAACCAACAAAGAAGCCTCTCTCTCTCTCTCTCTCCATCTTAAAAAAAAAATTCCCATAGGTGACGATGATTTAATTAATGAATACATACATACATAGATAATTAAAATTAAAAAGTAATATTTGAGCACTTTAAAATGCTCAGAACTATATAGTACAAAAAATAAATACCATCGGTAGCTCTTAACTTATAACTTAATGCAAATTTGTAAATATAATAAAATCAAATATCTAACCAATATAATATAGGTTCATATGATCTAATTTAAATGTTGTAAATAAAACACGCTCGAGTCAAAGCTTAGAGCGGCGCTCACGAGCTTTCTCATATTTAATTATGCATTATATAGAAGGAAAATGGTACACAAATATATTTAATTTGTCACAAAGTTTATATGAAAATTTTAATTTTTGATATGAAGCTTTTCTTTTCTTTTTCTTTTAAACTTTTTGCTTGGACAAAACTTTCTATACAAGTACGTAGTTAACTCCAATTTTAATTTATGGTTACATATAATTCTAAATTTCCATCAAGAATTTCAAATTTAACGAACAATTTGTGAGGTGAGTACGAGCTTGCAACTATTATAGATAATCAAAGCTAAGTTGGCTGAAAGCCCCTACATAACATTGAACCGATGACCATCGGTAGAATCTCATATATTTTGATAATATATGGCCCAAGAGTGTGCTAAAATGAAACCACGGCCCATGAGAAAAGGCCCATATTTTGATGATGATGCTGCAAGAGGGCATGTTAGAAATATTTCTTCTTTGATCACTACCTAGTACTTACCAACTTTGCAAATATCAAAAATATTACGTTGACAATACTTGTCATATAGAGCATATGTATTAGAATAATGCTATTTGTCCTTCCAAATTGTACCTTCAAACTGTCTCTCTTTATGTGGCAACTGACGTAACATGTTGATGTGACAGCTGACGTGACATATTTTAAAATTAAAATTAACATTAAATTAAAATTAACATTAAAATTAATGTTAACGTTAATATTAAAATTAATATTAATGTTAACATTAACAATAATATTAATATTAATATTAATATTAATATTGACATTAACTTTAATTAATATTAATATTAATATTAAATTAATATTAACATTAACATTAATTAATATTAATATTAATATTAACATTAAATTAACAAGGACAAAATTTGATAATTAACTTTTTGGGTTAAAATTTTTCATGTTATCGTCCATGTCAGATGATACATAATATATTTAACATACCATGTCAGCTGCCACATAAGAGAATGTATTGGAGGAACAATTTGGAGGTACGAAGAGCATTACTCTAGTATTAATATCTTGTAATATTCTGTGTAAACTAAGAAATTAATACACTAGATACTAACAAAATTATAACCAATATCTCATACATATATATATATATATATATATATATATATATATATATATATATATATATATATATATATATAGTACCAATCCGAGCTCTCTAGCCTATCGACATTAGAGCGGACATCCGGAGGGACCGGCAAGATTTGAGTCCTCCAAATCCTAATGACCAGCAATTTCGAGACCCAAATCCTAACATCTGTTAATTTGAAAATCCAAATCCTAATAACCGTAATATATGTGAGATCCTAAAACTAATAATCATTTATAAAATACTAATAAATATTCTATTTTAGACATGGAATTATATTTCACCGACCAAAATAATTAGCGTGAAAATAAAATAAAAGAAAGCCGCATACTTGTTATTAGATCCAGTGTTTTAAAAATCGGACCGGACAGGCCGGTTGAACCGGTCAACCCGTAAACCAGTATTTTTTTCGGGCTTATTTAATACCGACCCACTGTTTTGTCAAAAAATCGACTTCTTTTATGTAACCCGGTCAACCCGTCCAGTTAGACCACTGAACCGTCTGATCCTGTTGAATTTTAAACCGGTCCGAATCTGACTTTTCCAATTCACATTTTTTTGGGGTTAACTTTTGACTTTGTTTGGACTTTACATGCAATAGAAGTTTCCATGTATAATTCTTGACTAATTTTAGCATAAGTAGTATATTTGTAGTTGTGTACTATGTAATATATTCAAATAAAATTATAAGCCTATAAAACTGGTTCAATTTGGATTAAATTGAGTCGGTTTGACTCAACCTAGTGTACTCACCGGTTCGATCTCCGGTCCGGTTTTCAAAACATGATTGGACCCACCAAGCCCCACGCTTTCCACGCCACCGCACTTTGTTAGCATAGAAAGAGAGAGGGAGAGAGCAGCACGTGTCCTACCAAGACCGGTACGGATCGGATACTGTAGCCTTCGCAGCAGACATCACTCTTCTCTCTGTTTTATCAGTGTTCGAGTGGTCTATAGACTCTATACAAAGGGACTTAAGTACACGTGGCGACATACGAATGGATAGGTCGCGTTCCTTTTATATCGACCAAATAGCGGATCGGGGCTTCCCGGCTAATTATAGGATATCCTCCACGTGACGGACTCCCGGTACAATGATCCTGCACACATGGTTACGCTTGGAACATTTGTAGTTAGGTCCTCGTACATTTATTTTATCACTTACTTGCACCTTTGTCTCCATAGGAAAATGATTTTTTTATTTATTTTACTTATAGTCTTATATTATTGACTTTGTAGTGATTAAGTGATTTCTTTTTTTCTTTCGAGTTTTCCCCCATTAAGTTCTTCTATTTATTTGGCTTTTATTTTTAAATTATGCAAAAATCAAATAGTTATTAAAACTGGTTTGGTGCAGGAAAATCATATGGCAAAACTTTAACATATTTAGATATCCTTATACAAACTAGGCCGGTTTATTCAAGTTTTGCCTTCAAATACTATAACATTATTTTAAATATAAATTTACTAGCACAAATAAAAAAATATATATAAGTTCACATTCAAATACTCTATCAACAAAACATTAAATTATTTTTAATTTTCATAGTCAAGTTCACATTCAGATAACAATAAAGTCAAAAATTATTTAATTTTCCCCCTAAAATTAGTTAATTGTTAATTTTTGAACCAAATATCGATTTTGGGTACATAAATTAGTTATTGATATATAATTCAAAAAGTTTGAAACTAGATTTCTTTTCTTTCTAAATACTGAATAAAGGCCAATAATGTACCACATGGGACAACTCTGGTTCGTATCACGTCGCATTCCCATTAATGCCCTTTATATATAAGTAATAAAATGTCAGCTCAAATTTTGAGTTTATAATTTATCAACTAACCTATTAAGTGCAAAAAGAAACTATTGTAACATTTAACGTATTTAATTATTATAAAATATGTCCAAACAATTCTAATTTTTTATTCTTTTCTTTTTTAGGTCTTGAAACAAAATTTAGAAAGTGCAAAACATTAAGTTGGTAGATTCGCATTTATTTGAACACTTTAAAGTGCAAAACACTATATAGTGTAAAAATCTCTAAATATAATATATTTTTAGTTTAGTCAAAATGGTTGGAACTTTTAAGAGTACATTTTTGTTCACCAACCAAAAGTAGCATGTATATTCATCATTTCACTCAAAAGTTCGCACATGTTAAAGCAATGGTCAAAACTAGTATGGATATTCTCCTAATCAATCCCAATGGAGAGTTTTATGTTGAAAAAAAAGGGGTAAAGTGCATTTAAACCCTCCCTAGATTTGTCTTCATTTGCAAAATAAGAACTTTTAGAAAACTTAAGCAGTTTATACCTCCCGAAAAATCTGTTTTGTTTAGAATGGCCCTTATCCGTTAAATGGCCGTTAAGACTTAAAAAAAAAAAAACTACCTAAACTTACCCCCCCCCCTTTCCCTACCTGTCACCCCCAGTTTTCGAATTAGGGGTATTTTCATCATTTTCCAAGTTTAATGATTTTTAGGAATTTTATTTGATTTTATATGATTTTTAGGGATTTGTTTGATTTAGTTTGAATTTTACCCAATTCGGACTTAAGTTGGAGACCCGGGTAGTCTGGACCCTGACCCACATACTAGCTGGGCTTGGCCCACATGCCATCCTAACTAGGCTAGAAACCATAAACCCTACTTCCATGGCTTAATTAGTCATTTTAGAGGCTTAATTAGTTAATTAGAGTTAAACCGAAACGAACCGAACCAAACCGAATTCATTTCAAACCAAACCAAGTCTATTGGGTTTGGGGGCTTATTGGATCACCACCCAAACCCAATAACCCCCCCCCCCCCCCCACTTGGCCGGCCATTAAGTGGAGCAACCCCCCCTCCTCTTTTCTTCACAATTAAGAAATCTCTCTCTCTCCATTCCATTTTTTAGTTCTTCTTCTTCTTCCTCAAGCAAGCTATTCTAGGTATGCCATTAATTCTCCATTAATTTTCTCTTTTGCATTTATTTCTTCACAATAAATGAAGAGGAGCTCCTTCTCCACCATTTGCCCATAGTTTTTAATAGGTTTCCTAAAAATCTAGGTTAAGGATTAATTAGGGGTTTTCATAGATAGAGTGTATATATAAGTATATGTGTATATATAATTATATGTATTTGCGTGTGTGTGTAGAGGAATGGTGGTGGTGATGGCGTGTGAGAATGGTGGTGAGAGTGTGAGTGTGTGTGTGGTTGTGTGAGTGTGTGTAAGTGTTTATATATATATTTAAATGTGTGTGTGTGTATATATATATATAGATAAATGTGTGTGTGTATGTAAATTTACATATAGATGCGTGTGTGTTTATATATATATACATATATAGTGAGATAGATAGATATATATTAGATGTATATATATAGATAAATAGATAGATAGTTGTATATATATATATATATATATATATATATATATATATATATATATATATATATATATATATATATATATATATACATATATATATATATATAGAAAGAAAAGTAGGAAATTAGAAGGAGAAGAAGAAGTAGCAGCTGTAGCAGCAGTATTATGAAACCCATTTTCTGTGAATTAAATTATGTTTAGTATTTCTAATATTATTATTATTATTATTATTATTATATTATTTTGAGTGTTAAAATTATTTCAAAATTAAACAAGAATTTTTGGTTGAACCCAGACCCGAGTCCGAACCCAGACCCGAGCTTGAATCCGAACCCAATCTCATTTCTTTCTAATCTGATTTGGTTAAAAAAAAAATGTATTGGAGAGCTGGTCCCGAAGGACCAGCACACTCGTTCAATAACCCCCCCTAATTCTCTCCCCATCTTTACTCCTCTCCATACGAATTAATAACTCCCTCCCCTATTTTCTCTCCTCTCCACAGCACTAACTCCACTCTCTCTACTTAAATCACTTCTCTCTCAAACTCTCTCCCTTACAGAACAACGCTCCATTTTCTCTGAAGGAACAAAACCCCTTTTTTCTTCTTCTTCCCTCTTCCCCAAATTTCTTCCCGAAGCTCCACCCCTCACTCCCCGACCCGACGCCCGGCCGACCACCCTCCGTCGCCCGACGCCCCGCTCCAGCCCCGACGCCGAGCTCCCCCGACCCAACGCCAACACCCGCCCGTCCAGCGAAGGCCAGCGCGCCCCGCCGGCCCTCCCGACGCCGCGCCGCCATTGGCCGAGTACCCCCGCGCCCGTCTCCCCTCGCGCGCCCACACCAGCGCCCGAGCGCCGTGCGGCCCCCTCTTTCCGGCCAACCGCCGACCCCCGTCGGCCTCCTCCAGGGCGACGCCCGTGCTCCGGCGACCCCCTGTCGGCCGTGCCCTTCGCCGCACGTCTCCCCGTGCGACTTCCCTCTGGCCAACTTCCCTGGCCGGCTCCCCGCTGACCTAGGCGCGTGCCCTAGCCCGCGCACTCCCCTGGCCGCGATCCCGTGACCCGATCTCTGTTCTGTGGCAGCGACGCTGCTGGACCAGCACTGTTCTAGAATTATTTTGCTGTTCGGGATCTCCTTTTCTTTCTTTATAATTTCATCTGAGAGCTCTAGCCGAGCAACCTGAGGTATAACCCCTGTCCCGCCCATTTTTTATTATAGTCGATGATGAGAAATGGTCCCCGATTCCCTTTGGGAATTCGGTTTTAGCGACGTCGTAATTTTACGGAACCTTCGGAAAGGTTCTGTCGATTATTTTGGATTCTCGGAATATTTCGGGAATTGATTTTTGGTATGTTTTGGCTTTCCAGATTTTTTCGGTAGCGTTCTGTGATTTTTGGGTTGGAATCGGACTTCCGAAATTATTCGGGTCGTTCCGATTATTCTGTGGATTGGTTGTGGATTATTTGGGTTTCCCTGGTTTGGGATTTACAGGAAATTATCGGCGCTATTTCCCAGTTTTTGGGTTGACCAAAAACAGAGGAGATGCTGCCGGATTTTTTCGTAAATTCTAGATTTATTTTAAAAATGAATTTAAAACGGATTTTGGGATTTTATTTAATATTTGGATTTGGGTGACGACCGTATCGATCAATGGACCCGGCTAAGTGCAAACGAAACCGGCTCCACCCGGACGTTGAGGCATTAGCCAAGTTGAGGATTGGACCATATCTGAGACTTTATAATTATCTTTATTTTTACTATTAAATTCTGTTTATATTTTATTAATATTTCAGTTTAGGACTAACGTCAGTTTTGTCTTATTTCAATTTATGTAAATAAATTGTAATGGACATAAGCCCAGCTGGCTGTGGTCTGTAACTGTAATTGATAGCTTAGATTTTTGTTATTTCTGGTTTTGCGAGTTTTTCTATTAAACGATTAAATTGAATAAAAGTATTTTTGTATAAAAATAATTAAGATTTTTTCACCTAAAATTGACAAGTTTATTATTAATTAAAAATCACGTATTTCTCACTAAATAAGAAAAATTAGCTTTATATTTATAAACTATAAAAATACCAAGTTTTAATAATTAATCTGGCATCGACGAGTTTTTTCGAATTCAAAAATATAAAATAATCTTTTCCCTCGTATTAAATCAACGCACTAATAATCGTATTTTTCCTGTTTGGTTAATTAAAAGAATTAAAATTGGATTAGGACACAAATAGATATTTCAGCTAGCGTAGCTAGATTGGTAAACCTGAAATCTGAGTCAAATTCTCAATTGTAGGGTTTCGAGGACTGTACTAGCATCACCCGGAATCAACAAACGAATCCAGTCAATAAAACAAAGGCAAGTACATTTTGTGTTAGTTTACAATTATTTAGTAATCGTTTTATTGCAAGTTTAAACCACGATACAACACGGAACTCTCTTTGAGAGCATTGACTGTAACTACTGTAACTATTGGGGACTGGAGAGTAGTGTAATGAGTATGACCACATCCAAACTACTGTAACTATTAGCTTACCCCTCATACACACGGGGATAAGCTGTATCTGAACTGTAACAAACCCAAGCCGGTCATATTTCATTACCTATTCACATCACATAACTGTAACTGTTTTAAAACTGTAACTGCTTAAATTATTGATTTCAAAACTGTTTAAAAGTGCATAATTCTATTATTATTTCAATTGTCAAATTAGCATGAATTGTACTTTGCTCCCTCCTGACTGGAGACCCAACATTTTAGGTATCACTGATGATGCTTTGTTCCGCGGTATTTTCCCGAGATCCCAACTAGAGGACGATGATCTCGAGACTGATGAGCTGGTTGCCTAGAATTTCTTCTTCTTCATGATGTTTGTGGAAAACAATGTAATTCAGATGTATCTTTCATTTTATTGTAAATTTTTTTTTAAACTATTCGAATTATTAAAGTTGTGGCAATTAGACTATGTTGTTTATTACCTGCATGAGTGATACAGCTTACTGCCGTCGTCTCAACAACGGTACATACTGGGCATGATCCGATTCGACCCAAGTAATTGGGACCGGGTCGTGACATGTTTTTAGTGGTGGCCCATGCAGGTCAGAACAACAACTTAGGAAAATATACATAGAAACAATTAGAACACTAGAACATTGATTTGTCACAACATAGGTCCGAATTATATACATAAATATTTTTGTTTGATTATAGACTGGTAGGATACCATGCTTATGTTTGCATCCTAAACCTTCCAGAGAATGACCATTGACAAGACCAATCCTGCTGGCGATGAGGTGTCATCTCCGGATCATATCCCATCTCCTCAACCAAGTTTAGGGTTTATTCCCTCGCAGCTGATTGACCGTCCCTATATTTCATCCAGTAAAGTTTTTACTACACTGGCGATTCCTACCTCTTCTCAAACTGAGTTATATTTCCTGGGTGAAGTACCCATTCCTGTTGCTCCACCAGTACCAGCAAACACCTCCCAAATGTTGCCCTATTTCAAGAAATTCTGGAGTTCCAGAAAGCTCAAGATGAAGCCCAGCAGGAACAGATGAATATCACGAGAGAAGACATGAAGAACGTTAATGATGTAGCCTTAGCTATCTTAAACCGAGTTGGAGCGGAACCTCGTCCTAGGAGGGATACCCCTGAATATAGAAGATATTTGAGCCCTATCCGGCAGTCATATCGTAAGAAGCTATTGGTTTGTGACTACTGTAAAAGGCTTGGTCACCAAGCCAATATTTGTCGCAAGAGATTGGGGAAATGTTTGGCATGTGGATCTGCTGAACATCGGGTAAAGGATTGCCCCTTATCTTTCCATCATACCAGAATACCTATCCCAGCAACACCTGTTATGCCGCAACCTAGGGACTCTCTTCCTATCCAGCAGACCTTGCCTCCTACAATAAGGCATGATGCATACTCGAGGTTCATAGAAGATGAAGCAGTTGGAGACTGCTCATGCAAGAGCCAGAACCATGAAGAATAGTACCTAGGACTGCTGAATAGCATTATCTATTTTTTTTTTTTTGTAAGTTGTAACAGGATGTCCTTAGATCAATCATAAGAGTTTTTGCTGTAATTCTCTACATGAATAAAATTCTTAGTTACACCTTTATGGCAGATGTTTTTCCTGATAGTCTTCCCGGATTATCCCAGATCTAGACATAGGATTCACCATTGATCTAGTCCCCGGCTCTTTCCCTATTTCTAAAGGATGTTACAGAGTCAACCCGAAGGAGACCAAGAGGATGAAGGACCAGATCAATGAAGGCTCTAGAATTTATTCAGGAAGGAACTTCACCTTAGGGAACACCTATCTTGTTTGTGCCCAGGAAGGATGGAACAACGGATGTGCATCGATTACCAGACACTAAAGAACAAGTACCCTCTGTCGGATCGAGGATCTGTTTGTGTGGAGTTAGGGTGTTTTGAAGTTTGACTTAAGATCTGACTACCATCAAATCAAAGTCAGAAAGGAGGACATTTCCAAGACGGCGTTCAAACACCAAGTATGGGTAGTTTTCTTTGGTCATGACGTTGGACTGACAAATGCTCCTGCTGTGTTCATGAATCTCATGAACATAGTTTTTCATGAGTATTTGAATCAGTTTATCTTCTCCATAGATAACATTCTGATATATTCGAAGACTGAAGAAGAGCATGAAGAACATCTGAGGAAAGTTCTGGAAACTTTGAAGAAAAAGAAGTTTTATGGTAAGTTATCTGAACGTGGATTTTCTTTGACAAGGTGGATTTTTGGCCATGTTGTCAAGAGAAGAAATTTCAATGGAAGATAGCTGCTGTTGAAAAGTGGTATACCCCAAGTTCAATTCGAAAGTTTCTTGAACTTGGCTGGCTACTATCAGAAGTTCGTGAAGGATTTCGCCAAGATTGCTGAGCCGATGACGAAGCTCACTTGGAAGAATGAAGAGTTCATCTGGACGAAAGATTGCCAGGCGGCATTGAGGAGCTGAAGAAGAGACTTACCACTACACCAATCCTTGCGCTACCCGCAGGAACCGGTGGTTTCTCAATTTACAGTAATGCCTCTGAAAAAGGACTGGGTTGCGTTCTTCAACAACATGGAAAAGTAATTGCTTACACATCTAGGCAACTACAGACTCGTGAGAAGAATTATCCCACACCTAATTTGGAATTTGCTGCAATTATCTTTACTTTGAAGCTATGGAAGCATGATTTTTATGGAAAGGGAGTGAAAATATATACGGACTACAAACGTCTGAAATATGTCTTCACTCAGAAAGAGCTGAATGTTAGACAAAGAAGATGGCTGAAGCTGATGAAGGATTTCAATATTGACCCGCTATACCACCCGCGTAGGGCTAATGTGATCGCTGATACACTTAGTCGATACCCAGTGGCGATGTTCTTAACCAAGGAGTGGCACCTACTAGAAGACGTCGAGAAGCTTGGACTGGAGGTTATACTACCTGGAGATAGAAGGACGGAGCTGGATGCTGATTCAGTATTGATGAAGTTCGAGGCTGATGAACAAAATCAAGAGGACGCAGTTTCAAAACGAGGCACTTTGCAGGCTTAGAGATCAAGTGTTGGCAGGAACACTTGAGGGTTTCTAAATTGATCAGCAGTGGAACTCTGAAGAATGGTACGAGACTTTGCGTATCGGCTGACAAACGGAGGAATGAGTTGATGAAAGAAATGCACCAGTCGCAGTATTCCATATATTCAAGAGCTAATAAGATGTATCGGAATATGCCTCCATTGATTGGTGCTATGGAATGAAGAAGGACAATTCCAGGTATGGGATTAGATGTGAATTTGTCAACATGAGGAATTTAGCAAGAGAACAACAAGTTTGTTGCAGCCGCTGGACAATTCAGAGTGGAAGTAGAAGCATATAACAATGAACTTTGAGTAAGGATTGCCTTGTTCCTAAGGAGGGAAGGGCACCAACTGGATTATAGTGGACCGACTGACTAAGTCAGCACACTTTATTCCCTTCAAGGTTAGTTTATTCACCGAGAAGTTGGCAGCATTGTACGAGAGGCACCCCTACCGGATTTATGGAGTACAAACCAGCGGACAATCAAAGAAGATAATCCAGACGCTTGAAGATATGTTAGATCTTGTGTTTTGGAAATTGGAGGGTCTTGGAGAAGATCATTTAAAATTGGTAGAGTTTCCTTACAACAACTACCAAGTTAGCATCGTCAATCAGTGGAGTTTGAAGAAGGAGATAGCGTCTTTTGTGAATATTTTCTCCTACCAGAGGAACGATCAGTATTAGCAGAGCAGGAAAGTTGAGCCAGGTACATCAGGCCATTTGAAGTTTTAAGACGAGTTGGAAGTAGCGTACCGGTTAGCTCTATCAGCTAATCTTGAGAGTGTGCAACGTCTTCTACGTATCACAGCTCAGACGCTACATTCCGGATCCGAGTCCCATATTGGATAATTCAGAGCTGAAGATTGGACTCAACCTTTCAGACCCAGAGAAACCAGTTGCAAGTGTAGTCAGAGGTGAGAAGAAGATCAGAATTTGAGCCATCACGTAAACTCCTATTCCTTATCTTTTCGTTCTAAACTTGACTGATGCTGCTAAATTAGCCTAGTTTTGCAAGCTATCTTTTTTTTTAAGCTTGATCATGACGGTATTTTATTGGGTGCACCCACTAAAATATTGTCTAATCAGGACCGGTGCATGATGGTCTGATCAACCTCGTGTACTTTGGTTCGCTTTTGTATTTTTCTACATGGATGATATCATAAATAAAACTTGTCCCTAAACCGTCTCATCCACGACTGCCTTGGAAATTCTTATTGTTGGACCTGAGTTACGGGCGTAGTACCCGTAGCTGTTTGATTCTCCTACCATGCCTTTAATTTCGAGGACGAAATTTTCTAAGGAGGGAAGATTGTGAAACCCATTTTCTGTGAATTAAATTATGTTTAGTATTTCTAATATTATTATTATTATTATATTATTTTGAGTGTTAAAATTATTTCAAAATTAAACAAGAATTTTTGGTTGAACCCAGACCCGAGTCCGAATCCAGACCCGAGCCTGAGCCCGAACCCAATCTCATTTCTTTCTAATCTGATTTGGTTAAAAAAAAATATATTGGAGAGCTGGTCCCGAAGGACCAGCACACTCGTTCAATAACCCCCCTAATTCTCTTCCCATCTTTACTCATCTCCATACGAATTAATAACTCCCTCCCCTATTTCCTCTCCTCTCCACAGCACTAACTCCACTCTCTCTACTTAAATCACTTCTCTCTCAAACTCTCTCCCGCACAGAACAACGCTCCATTTTCTCTGAAGGAACAAAACCCCTTTTTTCTTCTTCTTCCCTCTTCCCCAAATTCCTTTCCGAAGCTCCACCCCTCACTCCCCGATCCGACGCCCGGCCGACCACCCTCCGTCGCCCGACGCCCCGCTCCAGCCCCGACGTCGAGCTCCCCCGACCCAACGCCAACACCCGCCCGTCCAGCGAAGGCCAGCGCGCCCCGCCGGCCTCCCGACGCCGCGCCGCCATTGGCCGAGTACCCCCGCGCCCGTCTCCCCTCGCGTGCCCACACCAGCGCTCGAGCGCCGTGCGGCCCCCTCTTTCCGGCCAACCGCCGACCCCCGCCGGCCTCCTCCAGGCCGACGCCCGTGCTCCGGCGACCCCCTGTCGACCGCGCCCTTCGCCGCACGTCTCCCCGTGCGACTTCCCTCTGGCCAACTTCCCTGGCCGGCTCACCGCTGACCTAGGCGCGTGCCCTAGCCCGCGCACTCCCCTGGCCGCGATCCCGTGACCCGATCTCTGTTCTGTGGCAGCGACGTGCTGGACCAGCGCTGTTCTGGAATTATTTTGCTGTTCGGGATCTCCTTTTCTTTCTTTATAATTTCATCTGAGAGCTCTAGCCGAGCAACCTGAGGTATAACCCCTGTCCCGCCTATTTTTATTATAGTCGATGATGAGAAATGGTCCCCGATTCCCTTTGGGAATTCGGTTTTAGCGACATCGTAATTTTACGGAACCTTCGAAAAGGTTCTGTGGATTATTTTGGATTCCCGGAATATTTCGAAAATTGATTTTTGGTATGTTTTGGCTTTCCGGATTTTTCCGGTAGCGTTCTGTGATTTTTGGGTTGGAATCGGACTTCCAAAATTATTCGGGTCCTTCCGATTATTCTGTGGATTGGTTGTGGATTATTTGGGTTTCCCTGGTTTGGGATTTGCAGGAAATTATCGGCGCTATTTTCCAGTTTTTGGGTTGACCAAAAACAGAGGAGATGCTGCCGGATTTTTCCGTAAATTCTAGATTTATTTTAAAAATAAATTTAAAACGGATTTTGGAATTTTATTTAATATTTGGATTTGGGTGACGACCGTATCGGTCAATGGACCCGACTAAGTGCAAACGAAACCGACTCCACCCGGACGTTGAGGCATTAGCCAAGTTGAGGATTGGACCATATCTGAGACTTTATAATTATCTTTATTTTTACTATTAAATTCTGTTTATATTTTATTAATATTTCAGTTTAGGACTAACGTCAGTTTTGTCTTATTTTAATTTATGTAAATAAATTGTAATGGACATAAGCCCAGCTGGCTGTGGTCTGTAACTGTAATTGATAGCTTAAATTTTTGTTATTTCTGGTTTTGCGAGTTTTTCTATTAAACGATTAAATTGAATAAAAGTATTTTTGTATAAAAATAATTAAGATTTTCTCACCTAAAATTGACAAGTTTATTATTAATTAAAAATCACGTATTTCTCACTAAATAAGAAAAATTAGCTTTATATTTATAAACTATAAAAATACCAAGTTTTAATAATTAATCTGGCATCGACGAGTTTTTCTGAATTCAAAAATATAAAATAATCTTTTCCCTCATATTAAATCAACGCACTAATAATCGTATTTTTCCTGTTTGGTTAATTAAAAGAATTAAAATTGGATTAGGACACAAATAGAGATTTCAACTAGCGTAGCTAGATTGGTAAACCTGGAATCTGAGTCAAATTGTCAATTGTAGGGTTTCGAGGACTGTACTAGCATCACCTGGAATCAACAAACGAATCCAGTCAATAAAACAAAGGCAAGTACATTTTGTGTTAGTTTACAATTATTTAGTAATCGTTTTATTGTAAGTTTAAACCACGATACAACACGGAACTCTCTTTGAGAGCATTGACTGTAACTACTGTAACTATTGGGGACTGGGGGAGTAGTGTAATGAGTATGACCACATCCAAACTACTGTAACTACTGTAACTATTAGCTTACCCCTCATACATACGGGGATAAGCTGTATCTGAACTGTAACAAACCCAAGCCGGTCATATTTCATTACCTATTCACATCACAGAACTGTAACTATT
This sequence comes from Iris pallida, assembly GCA_029216955.1. Classification (NCBI taxonomy): domain Eukaryota; kingdom Viridiplantae; phylum Streptophyta; class Magnoliopsida; order Asparagales; family Iridaceae; genus Iris; species Iris pallida. Next base: position 4,160,589 of record JANAVB010000799.1, on the reverse strand, counting down.
TTAAAACTGTAACTGCTTAAATTATTGATTTCAAAACTGTTTAAAAGTGCATAATTCTATTATTATTTTAATTGTCAAATTAGCATGAATTGTACTTTGCTCCCTCCTGACTGGAGACCCAACATTTTAGGTATCACTGATGATGCTTTATTCCGCGGTATTTTCCTGAGATCCCAACTAGAGGACGATGATCTCGAGACTGATGAGCTGGTTGCCTAGAATTTCTTCTTCTTCATGATGTTTGTGGAAAACAATGTAATTCAGATGTATCTTTCATTTTATTGTAAATTTTTTTTAAACTAATCGAATTATTAAAGTTGTGGCAATTAGACTATGTTGTTTATTACCTGCATGAGTGATACAACTTACTGCCGCCGTCTCAACAACGGTGCAGGCTGGGCATGATCCGATTCGATCCAAATAATTGGGACCGGGTCGTGACAAGTATACAGCAGTGGCAGCAGCAATAGGCAGCTGCAGCAGCAGCATTTGCAGCCTAGCAGTAGCAGCAGTTAGCCCCAAGCCCCCCCTTTAAGCCCCTCTATAACCCCCCCTATATATATATATATATATATATATATATATATATATATATATATATATCTATTATACAAAACACAAAGGTTTTTGAATCCTAGGGCTGACTGTGCCAAGATAAAGAGTGGTTGGGATTTAATCTTGGTGAATCAACGGTTGTGGGGTTTTATGGGGAAGAGCATTATTGGGAGTGGCGTTTTATGGAGAAGAGCATTATTGGGAGTAGGGTTTTATGGGGAATCCAAAGATGGGGATTTAATATTTTGATGGTTGGGATTTAATATTTTGATGGGGGCCTCATAATGGTTGTGGATGAGCATTATTGAAAGTGGGGTTTTATGGGGAATCCAAAGAAAATTCACATCCAGCAGTGGTTGGGATTTAATATTTTGATGGGGGCCACAAAATTATTATTGTTCGTTTAAAATTGGGGGTCCAAGATTTTGAGGGGGAATACCTTAAATGAACCATGCCCTATGGGCACGGGTTATGACTAGTATATATATATATATATATATATATATATATATATATATATATATATATATATATATATATATATATATATATATATATAGAATAAGGGAGGTAGGGTGCCACCTCACGGGGAGGTGTCTACTTGTCACCCCCCCATGCTATCATCAAGCACATGGGTGCATGATGATAGCATGTGGGGGGTGACAAGTAGACACCCTCCATAGGGTGGCACCTCACCTCCCTCATCCTCTCTCTCTCTCTCTCTATATATATATATATATATATGTGTGTGTGTGTGTGTGTGTGTGTGTGTGTGTATATAGGTAGATAGTTATATATGTATAGATAGATGTATATAGAGAATGAGAAAGAGAATTAGAAATGGAAGGAGATTAGAAGAATAAGAAGAAGTTAAGAATGAGAGGAAGTTAGGAAGATAATTAGAATTAGGAGAAGGAAGAAGAGTTAGAAGGAGAAGAATTAGAAGAGTAAGAATTAGTAGAGGAATGAGAAGTAGAAGGGAAAGAGTAGTAGTGTAGGATACGTGGAAGGGAAAAATAGGAAATCAATTTAGAGGAGATCGAGTTAGAGGGTGAAATCGAGCTCCGAGTGTCGGAACGCGATGAAACTTGGAGGAGACCTAGAATACGTGAAATAGATTTTGTGGGTAGGCTCCCGAGTTGAAATCGGGGCTTCGTGTGGGTGTAGGGCGATGGTATCGCACCGTACCATTGTGTATCGTGAGATATTCTAGATAATCGGCAATAGGCCGTAAGATGGACTAGATATCCTACTACCCTAGGAATCTTGGTAGGTAATGAACGTATAGGCTAGTATCCTACTACCCTAGGGAGCACGGGTCGAAATACCAAGCGTAGGTAGGCTAACTTGGTATTCACCTAGGCTAGAAATTTACCCTTATAAAGGATAAATTAGGATATTGGCCTACGGCCAAGATACGGGTTTAGAAGTCCAAGATAGACTTGGATATGGGTTGTAAGGGTTGGTAATGATTAGAAATAGTCGTCTAGACCTAGTCTTGACCTCGGTTGACCACGATTGACTTTTTAGACCAAAAGTCAACTATGGGTCAACACTTTACCCAATTTAGTCCCAAATTCCATTAGACTTGGACAGTTGACCAAAAGTCAACTGTTAGTCACCATTGACATAAGGTTGACCTAGGGTTGATCTAGAGTTTACCAGAGTTGACCCGTTGACCAAAAGTCAACTGTAAGTTAACTTTCGACCTAGTTTGATACGGGTTGACTTTCAATACTCTCCCATGACCAAGGTTGACCCAACTAGACTTGTCTTGACCTAGAATAACTTAATAGGGTTTAATTTGATTTGACTTTACTTCCTAAACATAGTATTGATACGTCTTGTTCTCTATAGGTCCTCGAGACGCTGCATTGGATCCGGTTGACATATTTTATCATATTACAGGCGAGTACATTCTCTGATAACTTTTTTCCAATTTATGATAATTGTTATGATTCATATACTTAGTGTAGATATGCTTATTCCTGACGCATGGTTCTCACGGATTGGTATTCCTGGATCTCGACGAGAGATGTTTCTCCTTCTTAGGTTGGGATGTATTGTGCAAGCTCCCTTGTAGCTCTTGCTCAATATATGGTCACTGATTCTAGAGAAGATTAGCTCCCTTCTCATAGAATCCCGTGCAGTGACGTATCCTGTTTGGATCCATTCTACCAGTTGGGGTAGGAGGAGTAGTAGCGTATGCTTGTGATCATATCCACTTGCATTCTTGAATAGTATTAGTCATATACCGTACTTATGACTAGCCAGGTCGGTTCTTGACAGGTACCTAAGTCGATCACAAGTTGAAACTGCTACTCACACACATTGGATATATGGCTTACCTTGATTTGTGTACATACCATGATTCAGTTATACTTTCCTGTTCTAGCTCTAGTTCTACAGCTTACCATGCTATGATACATATATATACACTCCATGATTTCATTATATATGCTCTATTTACAGTCTTATAGATTTTATTCTATCTTGAGATCTGTTATGAGATATATGTACTCGTTCCATCCTGACTGGATATGTTGACAAAATATTACAGATGCTGATGAGGGGGATTGCAGTACCTACTACGGTCCGGATGACGTAGTGGGCTTAGACTTGGAGACCTTGGTCCAGCAGGGCTTAGCTCTGCCTGACGAGACTTTACCTATTGCTTAGTTAGAGTAGGTCTTTTGTACTGGATCTTGTCTTCAGTTACTTTTGAGACTGTTATTATTTTGGATTGTATTAGAGACTTGGACTTGGACTTGTATATTATTTATGTTTGGACTTGACAGGTTATATTTTATCGTCATGTTGTCTTTATCTTTCAGTCTTTACTTTATCATCTTAGAGTTGTGATTGAGCACTCATATATTATTATTGCTTGTCCTCCGTTCGGAGTTGACCATATTCTCGACAGGTTTGATATTATATATATAAACTGTTGTTAGAGTAGAAAACCTACAGCGTTCCACGCCGTTTTTACGGTGAGGGCTGGACGTTGTTACGTACACGTGCCCTTATAGCGGGTGCGGGTCGTAACACGTTTTTAGTGGTGGCCCACGCAGGTCCTGAAGTCGCAATTAGTGCGATGTCGTAGCGGCACTCGTCTTAGAGTGTTGACTACGAGCCTGTGTTACATAGGAGGTAGTAGGCTAAGAGTACTCAATTACAGTAGGATCTTTCCTTGCTTATCTTGCTTATCGTCTTTGATATTGATTTACTGTTTTCTAGCTGTCCTCCATTGATATAATCCTTCATGTGCCATATTGATATCTTCTTTTCAATCTGTCTCCAGGATGGTGATGACTCATTCTCCCGATGAGGAGCACGGGGATATGGAGAGGTCTGCTACCTCTGGTGGACAGGCTCCGGTCGCTTCCCCTGCAGATGGGACTTCAGTAGGGGCCCTCGGGGGTACTCCTCCAGCGCTCTCGATGACTATTGTAAGCCCCTGTTTTGTAAAATTTATTTAATTAATGTTAATTAATTATTAATGTCATTTTTAGCCTTAAAATAATTATTAGGATTTTTAGGAATTTTTCTAGAATTTTTAAATGATTTTTAAATGAGTTTTATACATTAAAATATCAATTTGCAATTTTCTAAAATATTTTAATATCGTTTTGTAATAATTAGAATTGTTTTAATATAGTTTTGTAATTATTAGAATTGTTAATATAACAGTTTGTAATTATTAAAATGTTTTAAGTTGCGGAATGCAAATTCTTATTTGCATTTACCAACCGATAGGGCCTGTGTACAATTACCTAAATTCTAGGGGCCCTAATGCTAAACCTAATCTACCCACCCCCGACGACTGCCACGCCGACGACGATCGCCGACTCATTTTCCTCCGCCATTTCCGGCCAGCGCACGCCCCCCCGACCGACTCAACCCACCTATTTAAACCCCCCTTCTTTCCCAGACCTAGCCCTAACCCTAAGACACCACCCAGCCACCCAAAACCGCCTCGCCGACAACCCCAAACCCAAATACTAAACCCTAACTCCGGCGAGCCTCGTCCAGCCTCTCCGTCGACGCTCACCGCCCCCAACCGCCACCGACGTGTTCGCCGCGTCGAGCCGCACCCATCGCCACCCGAGCGCCACCGCCCGATCGCTTCTCCGCCGTCCAGCACACCCGAAACCCTAAGCGATCGCCGGACACGTAAGTGACAGTGAGAATTCGTGTCGTCCGTGTCTCGAATCCATGTATGTGGTTCGCCAGGACACGGGGACACTAGTCCAGTGCTTGGACACGTAAATTGATGCTCGTGCGTGTCGTGCATAGCACGGACACGTAGTTTCCTGTGTCCCTAACTGTCCGGACACAGGATTGATTTTTTTTTATTTTGATTTATTAACTAACCTAAACCTAAATAAAACTAACCTAAGTCCTAACCCTAACAGCAAGCCCGCTCAGGCCCACTGGCCAGCGGGTGGGGCTCTAAGATTTCACCCTTTAACAGAGGGCCGAGTTCGAGCCCTCTGTCTGTTTTTGTTTCTTTTTCTTTTTCTTTTCTTTTGTTATATTATTTATATATATATATATATATATATATATATATATATAATATATATATATATATATATATATATATATATATATATATATATATATATGTATTTGTATATATATATATATATATATATATATATATATATATATATATATATATATATATATATATATATGTATATACTGTATATATGCAGTATTTATATATATATATATAATATATATATATATATATATATATATATATATATATATATATATATATATATATATATATATATATATATATATTTATACTTAGTAAATTTTTATATATATATTTGTATTTATATACATATATGTATATGTATATATTTTCATGTGTATATATATTATATATATACTATTATATATATGTATACAATATTTGTATATATATATATATATATATATATATATATATATATATATATATATATATATATATATATATATATATATATATATATATATATATATATATATATACTTTATAAAAAAAAAAAAATATATATATATATATATATATATATATATACTTTATAATTGAGTATTTTCTTATATATATATATATATATATATATATATATATATATATATATATATATATATATATATATATATATATATATATATATATATATATATATGTATGTATATATCCACTATGTATAATTTTACCTTATTAAAATATTAATATTTATTTTGTACTTTTACCACTTTGTATTTTTGGGTGTATTTAAATTACTGCAACCATTTGGTGTCCAAGCCTAGCATGGATTTTTGGGCCCAAATGTGTTTTCACACATTTAAGACCTGGACAAGTCATATTGGACTTGATTCATGGCATTGGGTCCTGTATTTGAACTTTGGTTCAAATTATATACATGGACAAAATACGCAGATAATTAATTATTTAATTGTGTGCAATGCTGTTTTTGAATTTCTAAAAATACTTAAAGTACTGTTAAAATTCTGAAAAAATAGTATTTAGATACTATGTTAAGTTAGCTAATTTAGTATAATTTCTATAGTATTTAATTTACAGTTTTGCCACTAGTTTGGCGTATGAAACCAAAACTCATTTTCTTTATACTTAGGAAAACTGATTTTTTATAAAATACTTGTACTGGTTAATAAATCCCAGAAAAATTATAATAAATTTCTATAATTAACAAGAATCTTTTTGGTACTTTATTTTATGTAAAAATAAGCTTTTTGTCTATCTCAAAAAATTGTTGAAACACAATGTTCATTTGATTTATTTATTGAATAATTACGACTTGCAACTTTTTGTGCTATTTTGAGTTTTAGCCGTATTGAACCTCATCCCTCACTAGTGTAAAGACCCTGGAAAGTTAGTTAAAGTAGTGTGTCACCCCACATTGGACTCCTATGCTAAACTCATCATTTTGGCTAGGTGCCCAATCACAAGTCGTGTTTCACAAATTAGTGTCTTAGTGTTTTAGCTTAGTGTAAAAACTAAGTTTACGTATTTATTTCTATAGTGACGAGTTACCAGACATCTATAGCACTTTTATCGCAGCTTGCTTTGCTAGAGGCAAGTACTTTCTACGAACTTTACATACTACTATAACAATAAACTGTGATTTACCAACCATGTTAAATGCTGATCCTTGGGGTAGCAAGTTAGAACTTTACATATTGTATTACTTTTAGTCTCTACCATGTTTAGACAGTATCTCATATCTCTCACATGTTTAAATAACGGGTTAAGGGAAAACTGTTAGTATTGTACGTGAACATGACCCCTTCTCCGTATGTATTTATCGCGCTCGGTGACATTCTATATGTGACCTTGCCGTATGTTCTGATCCCGCGTTTGTGTATGGATATACACTGATGCCGTTCGTGCACGTATGTGCACACCAGAAAAACTTGATATGTGCCGCTGTATATCCTATACACCTATTGACCGATTCACGTACATGCTACGGTTTTAAACTTTTAAACTATATGTTGTTATTTCTAAAAAGAACTAATTAACCCATGATATGCCATGATTCCAGTTTATTACATTCCTGTTCATGCTTCGTATATTTAGTTTGCTAGAATCAGTACTTGCTCCCGTCCTGACAGGATAACGTTGTAGGTGTCCTTACTGAGGAGGAGTTACTCTGCGACACATATTATGGAGATACTGTCGAGGACCCGACTTTGCTTTACGAGGATATTCCTACGGGGAACCTCGCCTAGTTGTCTTTTTGCTTTAGACTTTTGAGAGTAGTCATGTATTAGACTACGTATTTTGTAACTGGACATGTATCCAGTTTTACATTTCTGACTTGTACTTTGGACATTTTACTATATGAGACGACTTTTGTGTTTGGAGCATTTATGACTTTTATTCACTTATAGAACTGTTAACACATTTAGTCTTATCTTGTTATCTCTAGAACAGCTTACTACGTTTTATCCCAAACGCAGGCTGGACATGACTCGGCCCGGCCCAACAATTTGGGTAGCGGGTCGTGACATATTTTTAGTGGTGGCCCATGCAGGTCCTGACTAAATTGTTGGTTACGTTATTGTACCAAGCATGCCTGTAATTAGGAACTTAAGATAATTAGACAACATTAGGAATGACGCTTAGAACACCTAGAGGAATGCTAGGATTGCAACATAGGAAAATATCACATGCTTGCTATTATAATTAGATTTTTTTGTCTATTATTGCTTACTTTAAACAAGTCCTTATAAGTCCTTTTTATTGTAATTTAGATGGTGCTTACTCGTTCGTCCCAGTATGTCACACCTGAGAATGGCGCACTCCATATTCAGTCAGCTGACCAGTTGACTGATACACTCCCATCTCCACCTACCACATTCCCCCACTCCACAGATCCACAAACCCAGATGCCTCCACCATCTTCTACATCACAGTCCCAACAGGCCCCGATACTTCCACTACCCCCTATCACTATACCTGTCACGCCCCAGAACCAGAATACTGGAGAGCGGGGGCAGACACAGCCAGCTACGTATATTGAAATAGAATATATCTCAACTATACGGTCACGGCTGTCTAGATATGAGGGTTTACTACAAGCCAGCAGTCTCTTAAGGTCAAGCCTATTGTCTCAATCTCAAGCAATTAACAGAGTTACAAGATGTTAGAGCATCAAATATATATATATAAGGCGTCCCAAATATTACATATTGGATGATCATGAAGCTAGCCGTACAAAATGATAGGACTAGCAAGAGTTCAGTCATACATGATCAACCCTAGGATTTGTTAATCATGTTACAGCCCGTAGGCAGACAGTAAGGAATTGTGCATCGAGCTAACAGGTGCTCGTCGGCAAACGCCTCAAAAGAATAAATTTACATATAAGTGGGTGAAACAAAAAGGGAAGACCCACTCGTAGCCCGGGTTCCGTCTAGTTGTCACCATTGGGCTGGAAGCTCGGTAGATCCTCGGGAGCCGCTCCGAAATCTGGCCATACAAAACCAGCTGGGTCATACCCCAGAAAGAGCAAGTGCCACAAGGGAGGCCACAAATAAGAACAAAAGCCAGCATATCAAAACATAAAGAAGAAAAGGAAAAGTACCAGTAAATAAAGTACACAGAGCGATAAATGACTAGGGACGTGGAACCATTCCGGGAGCCAGGTTACAATCCTTAAACCAAACAAGGACCGGGATTGTACCCCTTCGCCTGAATAGCTCACTGTCTCTACCCATTTATCGTTAGAGATAAGTAAAACAATCATGATCAAGAGTTCCAGGTATAGGGGCTAGACAAGACTCTAGACAGGGCTGGACACCATTCATTCACAATCGGCCAAGCAAGTACTACGGCTTACTACTTTAACTAACTAGGGTTATCACAAGCCTAATTACTAACAAGATGCAAGTGAGAAACTCCCAGTCCCAAGCCCTGCAGACCATCCAGTTATCCTTCCGCGGGTTGAGAGTTATAGGTGGGTACATCGCCCGGGAGATAAATGTACCCTTAGGTGACTTAGAGGGTGCAACACATGACAGTGTGCTGGAAATGTGCTCTACTCGTCGGCAAGCTACAAGTCCATTAATGCCTCCAGATAACGAGACTGCCTGTGACCGGGAATTCTCCATGTTCTAATTTGGCCTACTCATTACTTAATCCAATTTTAGTGTGAGTCCCTGGCCGTGGTACCCAGGGAGTCACCTCCTAGCATGGTGCAAGACAAGACAAGTGATTTGCACAGAGCAACAAGTAGTACACCCACGGTGTCAAGACAAGTCAAGTCGAGTCAAGAGTATGCCGCCACGGGCCACTATCCAGTGAAGCCAAGTCATACCAAGTCAAGTCAAGTTAAGTTATCAAGTCATGCCAAGTCGGGAGTGCGCCGCTACGGGCCATGATCAAGTCAAGTCAAGGGAACTTCATGCCCAGGTCTGGTTGGTTCGTATGCAGATACAGTGTGAAAATACAAGTGCAAGCTACAAATATCCAGTTACAAGTACAGGTTGAAGATTAACAGGTTGCAAGTTACAAGTTACTAATATTAAGGATTACTAGATTGCAAGATGAACTACAGGTTACAGGTGATAGTTATAAAAGATAAGCTAAAATCTGCAATTCATAAGGAACCAGCCAGAAATAAGCCAAGACCATTAATACAGAAATCAACTCCAAGTTGTGTCCAAAGTGTATCAAGTCGGGCCAGGTAGTGTTGTGAGTTACAAAATATCAGAAGCTCCAATTCATAATAAAACAAGAGGGCTATTGAAGGTCAAACGGGCACCAGAGGTCCTGTATGCAGGCCAGCATACGCAGGGGCTATACGCAGGCTATACGCAAGGGGAGCAGTACGCAAGCCATACGCAATGCACAGTACGCAGGCCAGCATACGCAGGGGAGCAGTACGCAAGCCATACGCAATGCACAGTACGCAGGCCAGCATACGCAGGGGAGCAGTACGCAAGCCATACGCAATGCACAGTACGCAGGCCAGCATACGCAGGGGCTATACGCAGGCCATACGCAATGCACAGTACGCAGGCCAGCATACGCAGGGGCTATACGCAGGCCATACGCAAGGGAGCCAGGTTTGCACGAAAACCAAAACAGCGGGCCCCACGTACGTGGGCGTACGTATAGGGTCAGCAGCAGCGGCGCCCACGAAATGGAGCTGGGGCCCACGCACACGTGGTGCGTGCGTGTAGGGGCTCAAAGGCTCATGATGGGGACAAGGGAGAGGAGGCCACGTGCTGGCTGCGTAGAGGGGCACTACGCAGGGGAGGCTACGCAGAGTGCAATACGCAGGGTGCAATACGCAGAAGACCCTAAGCAAGGGCTCTACGCAAGCAACACTACGCAGGAGCTCTACGCAAAGGCCGTACGCGGGAGCCGCGTGGCCAACAGGAGGGAAAGGCTGTGTTCTTCTCCTACCTCTGTCCGAGAGGAAGAACACCCACCCCAAAAACTTGCAAAAATCCATAACTCTTTCAATTGAAAACGAAATCAGGTTTTGCAAAGACCAAAGTTGTGTAAAACTTGATTCTCCTCAACATGGAAACCTCAAAGACGCCAAAAATCAAAGTTTATGAAATAAATTCGAGGAAAACTGAGATCCATGAAAGTTAGATCTAAGGAGATCCATGCTTCAAATCCAGAAACTCCAAGTTCTAATGTTGTTCATGGTGAACTAATCTATCTAATGGACAAATAAAAAGGGGTTCTCATGTGGTGGCCAAAAGCACTTGCCTATGGGTTAAGGAGTTGTGTGGAAGAAGGAAGAAGAAGAAGATGGAGAAGTAAATGAAAATAAAGAGGAGAGAAAAAAGTTAGGTGGGATATAATGAGGGTGGTTGTGGTGTTCTTGAGGGTGTAGAGTAGGTTAAGGGGTTCCAAATGCAAAATAACCAAACCAAACCAATTAAAACCGAGCCGAACCAAAACCCGAAATACGAGAAAACCCAAAATTCTGCAAGTCGAGAAAATTAAAAATACAAGCCAAAATCCAATCTACGAGTAAAATACGAAAATACGGGAAATGAGGGTGACAATACCTACCCAGGCTTCCGTCACACTCGACGGGAACCAACTGCTCACTATGATCCAGGAGTTCCTAACAACCCATCAGGAGCAGACTACCCTACTCTGCCAGAGCATGGAGCGTTCTGAGGAACGTACCGTGGTCCCACCACCTGTAGAGCCACGGCAGAGAGCGGGGACGATCAAGGACTTCATGGGTCTGAATCCCAAGGAGTTCTCAGGGACTGAGGGTATAGTAGTAGCAGATGACTGGCTAGACTCGGTAGAGAGGAAGCTCCTTGGAGTTAGGATGCCGGGTGACCTCCAGGTCGAGGCAGCGGGATTTCTGCTGATAGACTTGGCAGGAGTCTGGTTCCAGAATGAGCCGTTATTTGCGAGAGAGAGCCACTTGGGATCAGTTCAAGGCCCAGTTCAAGAAGAAATTCTTCTCGACCACTGCTAGAGTAGCCATGGGGCTACGATTCTAGAACATCCAGCAGGAGAACCGTTCTGTTGACGAGTATGCGACAGAGTTTAGTCGCCTGAGTCGTTTCGCTCCTAGTCTGGTTGCAGATCCAGAGGAGATGACCCGTAGGTTTTGCCATGGTCTAGTTCCAGACATTGGCATTCTTATAGTGGCGAACGGTACGACTGACTATTACCAGAGCCTAGAGTTAGCCCGGAGCATCGAGGAGCGTCTTCTGTCATGCAAGAGGCCGGCTTCTGTACATCATGAGGGACCGTCTAAGCGTCAGGCTTTCCAGCAGAGAGCACCGACGCCACCCCAGCAGACTTACCGTCCTCCTACATCACATCACCCGACCCCGCCAGTTAGAGCCCCGGGACCCCGACAGCAGCAGCAGCGGCAGAAGGGAGCTTTGTGTGTATACTGCAAGAGGCCAGGCCACGACTCTTTCGTCTGTAGGAAGAGGTTGGGTCAGTGTTTGGCTTGTGTGTCTCCCACCCATCAGCTTCGAGAGTGCCCAGTAGCGAAGACTAGAGGACCGCTTCCGACCCAGCAGCATAGGTTTGGGCAGCATCTGCAGCAGCAGAAGGGACCTCAGGGGAAGGTTTATAGTCTAGCTCTCGAGCCGGAGCCGGAGCAGGTTTCGGAGCCAGATTACTTAGCTGACGTCATCACAGGTCATGTTTACTTGCATACTTTTCTAGCTCTATGTTTGTTTGATTCTGGTGCATCTCATAGCTTCCTATCATTAGAGTTTATGCATAAACACCATCTAGTAGCTACACCTACTGCGGAGATTAGTAGAGTGATGACGGGAGGAGGACCAGTGCCTATTAGAGCTATCTATAGATGTTCTATTTTTATAGCCGGGAGAGAGTTCAAGGGACGATTCTTTGTGATTCCACTCCCCGGTTATGATATCATATTGGGGATGGACTAGCTTAGCTATGCCCATGCATCTATAGATTGTCATGAGGGTAGTATTTTGTTCAGTCCCCCAGGCACAACACCATTCAGTGTCAGGAGGACAGGGCCGGAGATCAGCCTAGAGCCGAACTGTTGTGCGACAGTTGGGGACGTAGCACCGCCACACCCTATCATTAGGGAGTTTATGGATGTATTTCCAGAGGATCTTCCAGGGCTTCTGCCTGACAGAGATGTGGAGTTCACCATAGATTTAGTGCCGGGTTCATCACCACCGGGCTTGCTATAGAGTGAATCCCAAGGAGGCCATAGAGATGAAAGAGCAGATTGATGACCTGTTGAAAAAGGATTTCATTCGATCCAGTGCTTCTCCATGGGGAGCACCAGTGCTCTTTATGCCTAAGAAGGATGGTACAGTCCGGTTGTGTATTGACTACCGGGCCTTGAATGCCATCACCATCAAGAATAAATATTCTCTGCCCAGGATAGATGATTTGTTCGACCAGTTGAGCGGGACGAAGGTGTTTTCCAGGATAGACTTGAGATCCGGGTACCACCAGGTGAAGGTCAGGGCAGCAGACATCCAGAAGACGACGTTCAACACGAAGTACGGGCAGTACGAGTTTCTGGTGATGCCATTTGGTCTCACAAATACGCCAGCTATCTTTATGAATTTGATGAATAAGACATTTCACCCGTATCTGGATAAGTTCGTCGTAGTGTTTATCGACGACATCCTGATATACTCGAAGACGTCGGAGGAGCATGCAGAGCACTTGCGGATAGTTTTGGGAATTCTGAGGAGGGAGAGATTGTTTGCCAAATTACCGAAGTGCGAGTTCTTTTTAGACCGAGTGGAGTTTCTCGGCCATGTAGTCACTGGAGATGGAATCTCGGTGGATCCTAGGAAGATTGCTGCAGTTGAGACATGGAAGGCTCCGACGTCAGTTTCAGAGATCAGGAGCTTTCTGGGTTTAGCAGGCTATTATCGAAAGTTCGTCCAGGACTTTGCTAGGATAGCTGAACCCATGACGAAGCTGACGCGGAAGGACGCAGAGTACATCTGGTCAGAGGACTGCCAGACAGCATTTGAGGAGCTGAAGAGGAGGCTGACGACCGCTCCAGTTCTGACATTACCTTCAGGTTCTGGAGGTTTCACCATATACAACGATGCTTCTGGGAAGGGGCTAGGATGTGTCCTACAGCAGCATGTGTAAGCCCCCTGAATTTCAGGGTTTATTTTTTTATTTTTCTGAATGAATTGTTTTCAATAAATATATTATTATTTAATTGTTTAGATCATTAATGTGCCTTTCCATGTCTTTGACTTCTGGAGCGTCAGGGATGCCAATCTCTGTAAACTCTCTTCATGGGTTTTGAAGTAGGCAAGATTATCTTTCCGTTGATATATCGTGTCCCACTTGAATTCGTTCCCTTGTGCTCTTTTTGTATCGCGCAAGTTCGGGTCAACTTAGACCGATTAACCATTGAATATTATTCCCACTTTTATTTTTGATCATCGTTTGCACGTTACCGTTGCTTTTAATTTAGGAGCACCAGACCAGTCATTTTCTTGGAACCAACTTCTCATGAATGATCTACTCGAGACGCTCTTCACCCATGACCTTCGTGTCCCACTCAGACACTCCATTTTGTGCTCCATTTTCTTCGCACAACTTCCGGGTCAATTTAGGCCGATTTATTTTCGACCATAAAACCTGATTTAATTTCCAATTTAATTTCGGGACCCGACATCGATCCAACCTAGTCAACCCGAAGTATGGACGTGGCCCACATGAAGCCTACTACCCGCATGAAACTTGTGTCCCATTTATTGGAGTTCCCGCATGTTGTTTATTTTCCCATGATTATAAATACCCTATTTAATTCAATTATTGCCCCATGTCCTATTTTGGCCCGACCCGACTCGACCGAACCCGAACCCCAGTTCCACGTTGTCCTCTCATGACTGTCCTAGTACCCCACATAATTTTCCTATTTTTTTTCCTATTTTAAAATTATCTATTTCTCTCTCTCCATATGTATATATACACATATATATATATATATACATATATATATATATAATCTCTCTCTCATCCTCACCTCTCTCTCCTAACATCCCCATATACCAGCTCACACCCCCCCCTGTGGACCGACCTCCTATTCCCCCTCTCTCATTCAAAAATATCTCTCTCTATTTCTCACTCACTCACTCTTTCTATATATATATATATATTAATATATATATACAACTCACTCTCTCTCTCTCTCTCTCACTTTATACAAACACACACACCACAACCCATCCCATCTCTTTACAGCACCCCCCCCTTCTTGTGGCCGACTTCCCTTCTTCTCTCTCTCTATAATATCTCACTCTCTCTCTCACTTTATATATACACATACACACACAAATACTAATCTCTCTCTCTTCCACTCTCCTATAAACCACACACACACAGAGCACCTCACATCACTCCACCCTCACGGCCACCTCCGCCGTGCTCGGCGTCGCCGGCCACCGCCACCCTGGCCATGCGCCACCTCCCTCTTCTCCTCCTCCTCTTCCTCTACCAACTTCCCATCACCCTCACCATCATCTTCGCACCACCGCCACCACCTCCAAAAGCCGCCGCCATCACCGCACCCCCGCCAAGTCGCGGCCATCCCCCACCGCCATCGCCGTGCCCGGCGTAACGCCGCCGTCGCCTGGCCGACCGGCCGCGCTGCCACAGCAGTGGCAGCTTGCACCAGCAGCAGTTGCTGCATGCGCATGCAGGCGCGCACGCGCGCGCGCGCGGGCCGCCGTCGTGCGCCGCCGCGCCGCCGCGTGGGCCGCCGTGGCTCGCCGTGGGTGCGACCCACTCCGGCGAGTTCTCCCCTGACGGCCACCGTCCTCCGGGACGCGCCGTCGAGGCGATTCGTGAGTTTTGCGCGACGTCCTGTCGTGACGAGCTCGGGAACGAGACTGAAATGGCGCTCCGTCGCAGCAACTTTGCGCGTGTTTTCTGGGAGATCCAACCGTTGGATCGGCGAACATTTTGCTCCGTCGCAATCTCGGTATATCCCTCTTCATCCCTGTCAAATTTCACCCGTTAATTATGTCGTTTGATACCTCAAAACTGGCCACCAAGTTGACGTTTTAAATTGAACTGTTTTTGGACAGTTTCGTGGAGCCGACTTCGTCAGCTCGTAACTTCGCCGTCGCAGTTCCGTTTTGCGCACCGTCAGTTCCGGTGCACAGCTGGTATAACCATCTTCCTGCCTCCTTTAGATTTTGTTTCATTTTAAGCACGTTTGGTTGGTCGAATTCGACGCCAAAGTTGGCCGTCCGAATTCCTTAAATCGCACTTGTTAAATTCCATTTTTGAACCCGGGACTCCGGATTCGATTTCTGACACCACCAGTAGACTCGTGGCGTCGTTCTGGCATGTTTTTATATAAAGTTTGCCTGATTTGGAGAACGTGGGCCCTGACACGCATTTCGGTGCAAAGCGGGTCCCACTTTCTGAGTCAACGGGACTTTTTGACGCCGGCTCATCGGAATCCTATTCCGGATATACCGTTGAGTTCGTATCGTCATTCTGGATTCGTTGACATATAATTTGCTGAGTTTTGAAGACATTTGCTCCGGCACGCATTTCCGTGCAAACCGGATACCAAGTGTCGCGTCAACGTATCATTTTGAGATCGGCACATCGGAATTCCATTTTGGACATACCGTTGGGTTCGTATCATCATTCTGGATTCGTGGACATATAATTTGCTAGGTTTTGTAGACTTCTTTCCCGACACGCTTTTCGGTGCAAAGTGTGTCCAACGGCGGACATCATTTTGACCCGAAATTACGATTTTGTCCCTGTATCTAAATTGGACTTATGGGTAGGCTATCCTAGCTGATTTGACCGTTCTGGACACGTTGGTGATATTTATTTTATCATCCGACAACATCTGTAGATTTTGATTATGTATTATCCTTAATTTATAATTAATTATTTTTCTAGATATTGTTACTTTCTGGTTTTGAATTTTTATATATATTTTAATTACTGTAAAAATCTTGGAAAAATGGTATTTAAATATTATGTTAATTTAGCTAATTTATTATAATTTTTCTAGCATTTATTAAGTGCTTTTGGTATTTTATAAAAATAGGAAAACGGAACTCATTTTTAGTATATTTATGTTTGCTGATTTTTAATAAATATTTATGAGGGTTTATAAATCCCAGAAAAATTAGTATAAATTTCTATAATTAACAAGGATTATTTTGGTACTTTATTTTATATATATTTAGACTTTTTGTCTATCTCTAAAATTGTTGAAACTTAGTGTACAGTTTGATTTATTTATTAAATAATTACGACTTTCAATATTTTGTGTTGTTTTGAGTTATAGGCGTATTGGACCTCACCCCGCACTAGTGTAAAGACTCTAGGAAATTAGTATTGGATAGAGTGGCACTCCACATTAGACTTTTATGCTAGGCCTCCACTTAGCTTAGTGTCCAGTTAGGAGTCGTGTCACACCACTAGTGTAGTATTGAACGTAGCTTAGAACTGAGATTGTGTATCATTATTGACAGGACACCGGACATCTATATCTTCGTACTAGTATTCTTGCTTTGCTCGAGGCAAGTACATCTACACACTCATTTACTGTCTTTTAATGCTAGAACATGTATTAATCCTGTTAAAATATTGCTTTCTGAATAACTGCAAGTTAAATCTTCACATGTTACATTAATTGGGTCCCTACCATGCTTAGGACAGTTCTTATATCTTCACATGCTTCTTAGTGGTTCTCAGCACATGTTTCACTATGCTTTATACTACTCGGAGTATTCACATGTTTCATACTGCTCCCAGTACCTGTCATGTTTATGTCGATCCCAGTATCTATCACATGTTTTTACTGTTCTCGTATCTCTCACATGTTATACTATAGGGTATGGGGAAACTGACAGTTGAGTACGTGATCATGACCCCCCTCATAGTAGCGAGCGAGGTCGCATTTTATATGCATACCTTGCCGTAGGCTTTATACCAAGGCATATTTGTGCGTATGTACATCTATCGCCCTATCACTTGTACGTATGTACATTTTATTTACATTGTGCCTCAGTACATTGTACATCTATTGACCGATCACGTACCTGCTCCAGTTTTAAACATTATATATACATCTGTCTATATGACATATGTATCCTTGCCATGATAGATTATGATATGACATGATTGTGATACGGCATGAGATAGATGCCATGATTCCTGTGTTACTATGATATTATGATCCCAGTTGTACCATGAGGCCATGTTTTCAGTATTTCTTGTTTTATAGACTTACCACACCATATCTCTTATTGTACATCTCTTTCATTATATGTTCAGTACTTTAGTTGTAGAGGTTGTACTTGCTCCCGTCCTGACAGGATAACGTTGTAGGTATACTTTTCGAGAAGAAAACGCTATGTGTTACATATTATGGTACTGCATTGAGGACCTGGCCTTGCTCCAGTAGAGGCCCCAGCGGGAAACCTTGCTTAGTTATTTTTCTTATGTTTTGAGACTGAGACTCTGGTATGTTCTTACATTTGGATACTGGACTTTGTCTCCAGTTAGATACTTTGGTTATGTATTATTAAGTCTGTGCCTATGTTACCTTCGCTTATAGATGCTGTATTGTGATGAACATTTAAATGTGATTTTAGAACTGTTAGTAGCTTAGATCATTTATTGTCTATTCTTAGAACAGCTTACTGCGCTTTAACCAAGCGTAGGCTGGACATGGCTCGGCCCGGCCCAACAATTTGGGTATCGGGTCGTGACATATTTTTTTTGGCGGCCCATGCAGGTCCTGACTAAATTGTTTGGTTACGTTATTGTACCAAGCATGCCTGCAATTAGGATCTAGGACAACTTGATAACACTAGGGATAAACATTTAGAACACCTAGAGGATTACTAGGATTGCAACATAGGAGAACTCATCACAGCATAGGACCGTTATCTAAAATTAGCCTCTTGTTTGTATTTCAGTGGGTCAATTTAGACCAAGTTGTACCCTTGGGATGACCCCTGAGGATCTCACTCTAATCATATCTAGAAATCAGTTTCCACTTATTTCTATTTGCTCTTCTTTAAATTCGTTGTTGAATTTAATTTCTGATTTTGTTGTTAACTTTGATCTTGCATCGTGATAAATTTTGTGGATTGAATTTTGATATATCCTGATAGGATAAACGTCTGCTTTAGTTATGGAGTTTAGAATTTATCGCAGCCATATTAGCTGGTATGACAAAAACATAGAGCCTGATTTTGGATATATTATCCTATTCATAGAATTTAGATTTTTTTCGCAGCCATACCGGTTGGCGTGGCGAGGATTCTAGATAATATGATTTTAGGGAGTATACCTTAGTTATGACTCTATCGTTTATTGCATCTAGGCTTACTGGTGTGGCGAAAATTCTGGCAACATGATTTCAGGAAGACGTATATGGTTATCAGATCATATCTCAGCTTGGTTCACTTCGTTATGATCGATTGAGCAAGAATAAATTCTTATTATTATCATTTTTCCCCGTCTTGATTAACTCCATTCTATCTACATCTGCAACTAGGATTATAGGTTCTCTAAGACTCTCCAACATGATTATTTTCATGTTATCTTTTGGACATAATTATTATTGTGTTCCATCTTTCCTATGACTTGACTAAACTCTTCTTCGTTAACCTCTTGGGTAATTCTTCTCGTTATGTATCCCGTTGTCTTCGTACCATTCTTGAAGATTTTTCGATAAACTTTTCTGTCTTGCTTGACCCTTTAAACTTGTTTGGACACTGTTATGGATTGCTTGACCCAGTCTTAGGCCTGGTTACCTTCTATTTGATAAGCGACCGAAATAGCCAAACCTTGTTGACTGATCCTGTAGTATAACTATAAATGTATTGTGTGTTTGTGATAAGTACTTTTCCTAGGGATTGGTTAGATTAAGCTTATGGGACAAGTATAGGTGACTGACTGTAGCAGACTTGGAAACCATTAAGAACGATTGTATTGATAGTATGACTTGATGATAGGGTATCTAAGATGGAGAAATGAGATCGTATATTGTTGTGACTATGGATTGAGGATTAGAATCTTGTGTTTATAATTTGAGGATTGAGCATTAAATGACTTTGATGACCAAGTGATTATGGGTTATCTATAGCCTAATTACATGTGATTAGAGGGTAGATCGATACGTGGATTGATATAGAATAAATTAGAATGAGTTATCGTATTGCGAACGAGATCGGGAAGATATCAGAACGAGACAAAGACATATGTACATTGGTAATTAATAAATCGGGAGTTTGAAATCGAGGATTTATATTCGGAGGACTTGTTGAGTAAAAAGAAGAAGGCTCTACGCCAAGGATAAGAATTGAACGTATGATTTCAAGGAGAAATATAGGAAAGGATTGACGATAAATGATGCTAAGGAACTGTGGATTGATAGAATATGGATACTTAGAATACGATAAGGAAATCCAGTATTTACAATTGAGGTTAAAAATATGTTTGATGATTAACATTGTAGGTTTATAGACATACCCGAAGAATGACCTATATTTTAGGGAATACATAAATGTTTCATGTTAGTATGGAAGATTTTAAAGGATATATGACATAGTTTATGATAGAAGGACTTTGTTGAACCTGAACCGAAAAGATTGTAAAGAGAAACGGAAGAGATGATTACAAGGATAGCAGATTGAGAATCGTAGCCAGAGTAGCTACATATTATAGTTTGACCGGTTGGATGATTTTTAATTTCGAGGACGAAATTTTTGTAAGGTGGGTAGGATGTAAGCCCCCTGAATTTCAGGGTTTATTTTTTTATTTTTCTGAATGAATTGTTTTCAATAAATATATTATTATTTAATTGTTTAGATCATTAATGTGCCTTTCCATGTCTTTGACTTCTGGAGCGTCAGGGATGCCAATCTCTGTAAACTCTCTTCATGGGTTTTGAAGTAGGCAAGATTATCTTTCCGTTGATATATCGTGTCCCACTTGAATTCGTTCCCTTGTGCTCTTTTTGTATCGCGCAAGTTCGGGTCAACTTAGACCGATTAACCATTGAATATTATTCCCACTTTTATTTTTGATCATCGTTTGCACGTTACCGTTGCTTTTAATTTAGGAGCACCAGACCAGTCATTTTCTTGGAACCAACTTCTCATGAATGATCTACTCGAGACGCTCTTCACCCATGACCTTCGTGTCCCACTCAGACACTCCATTTTATGCTCCATTTTCTTCGCACAACTTCCGGGTCAATTTAGGCCGATTTATTTTCGACCATAAAACCTGATTTAATTTCCAATTTAATTTCGGGACCCGACATCGATCCAACCTAGTCAACCCGAAGTATGGACGTGGCCCACATGAAGCCTACTACCCGCATGAAACTTGTGTCCCATTTATTGGAGTTCCCGCATGTTGTTTATTTTCCCATGATTATAAATACCCTATTTAATTCAATTATTGCCCCATGTCCTATTTTGGCCCGACCCGACTCGACCGAACCCGAACCCCAGTTCCACGTTGTCCTCTCATGACTGTCCTAGTACCCCACATAATTTTCCTATTTTTTTTCCTATTTTAAAATTATCTATTTCTCTCTCTCCATATGTATATATACACATATATATATATACATATATATATATATATATATATATATATATAATCTCTCTCTCATCCTCACCTCTCTCTCCTAACATCCCCATATACCAGCTCACACCCCCCCCTGTGGACCGACCTCCTATTCCCCCTCTCTCATTCAAAAATATCTCTCTCTATTTCTCACTCACTCACTCTTTCTATATATATATATATATATTAATATATATATACAACTCACTCTCTCTCTCTCTCTCTCTCACTTTATACAAACACACACACCACAACCCATCCCATCTCTTTACAGCACCCCCCCCCCTTCTTGTGGCCGACTTCCCTTCTTCTCTCTCTCTATAATATCTCACTCTCTCTCTCACTTTATATATACACATACACACACAAATACTAATCTCTCTCTCTCCCACTCTCCTATAAACCACACACACACAGAGCACCTCACATCACTCCACCCTCACGGCCACCCCCGCCGTGCTCGGCGTCGCCGGCCACCGCCACCCTGGCCATGCGCCACCTCCCTCTTCTCCTCCTCCTCTTCCTCTACCAACTTCCATCACCCTCACCATCATCTTCGCACCACCGCCACCACCTCCAAAAGCCGCCGCCATCACCGCACCCCCGCCAAGTCGCGGCCATCCCCCACCGCCATCGCCGTGCCCGGCGTAACGCCGCCGTCGCCTGGCCGACCGGCCGCGCTGCCACAGCAGTGGCAGCTTGCACCAGCAGCAGTTGCTGCATGCGCATGCAGGCGCGCACGCGCGCGCGCGCGGGCCGCCGTCGTGCGCCGCCGCGCCGCCGCGTGGGCCGCCGTGGCTCGCCGTGGGTGCGCCCCACTCCGGCGAGTTCTCCCCTGACGGCCACCGTCCTCCGGGACGCGCCGTCGAGGCGATTCGTGAGTTTTGCGCGACGTCCCGTCGTGACGAGCTCGGGAACGAGACTGAAATGGCGCTCCGTCGCAGCAACTTTGCGCGTGTTTTCTGGGAGATCCAACCGTTGGATTGGCGAACATTTTGCTCCGTCGCAATCTCGGTATATCCCTCTTCATCCCTGTCAAATTTCACCCGTTAATTATGTCGTTTGATACCTCAAAACTGGCCACCAAGTTGACGTTTTAAATTGAACTGTTTTTGGACAGTTTCGTGGAGCCGACTTCGTCAGCTCGTAACTTCGCCGTCGCAGTTCCGTTTTGCGCACCGTCAGTTCCGGTGCACAGCTGGTATAACCATCTTCCTGCCTCCTTTAGATTTCGTTTCATTTTAAGCACGTTTGGTTGGTCGAATTCGACGCCAAAGTTGGCCGTCCGAATTCCTTAAATCGCACTTGTTAAATTCTATTTTTGAACCCGGGACTCCGGATTCGATTTCTGACACCACCAGTAGACTCGTGGCGTCGTTCTGGCATGTTTTTATATAAAGTTTGCCTGATTTGGAGAACGTGGGCCCTGACACGCATTTCGGTGCAAAGCGGGTCCCACTTTCTGAGTCAACGGGACTTTTTGACGCCGGCTCATCGGAATCCTATTCCGGATATACCGTTGAGTTCGTATCGTCATTCTGGATTCGTTGACATATAATTTGCTGAGTTTTGAAGACATTTGCTCCGGCACGCATTTCCGTGCAAACCGGATACCAAGTGTCGCGTCAACGTATCATTTTGAGATCGGCACATCGGAATTCCATTTTGGACATACCGTTGGGTTCGTATCATCATTCTGGATTCGTGGACATATAATTTGCTAGGTTTTGTAGACTTCTTTCCCGACACGCTTTTCGGTGCAAAGTGTGTCCAACGGCGGACATCATTTTGACCCGAAATTACGATTTTGTCCCTGTATCTAAATTGGACTTATGGGTAGGCTATCCTAGCTGATTTGACCGTTCTGGACACGTTGGTGATATTTATTTATCATCCGACAACATCTGTAGATTTTGATTATGTATTATCCTTAATTTATAATTAATTATTTTTCTAGATATTGTTACTTTCTGGTTTTGAATTTTTATATATATTTTAATTACTGTAAAAATCTTGGAAAAATGGTATTTAAATATTATGTTAATTTAGCTAATTTATTATAATTTTTCTAGCATTTATTAAGTGCTTTTGGTATTTTATAAAAATAGGAAAACGGAACTCATTTTTAGTATATTTATGTTTGCTGATTTTTAATAAATATTTATGAGGGTTTATAAATCCCAGAAAAATTAGTATAAATTTCTATAATTAACAAGGATTATTTTGGTACTTTATTTTATATATATTTAGACTTTTTGTCTATCTCTAAAATTGTTGAAACTTAGTGTACAGTTTGATTTATTTATTAAATAATTACGACTTTCAATATTTTGTGTTGTTTTGAGTTATAGGCGTATTGGACCTCACCCCGCACTAGTGTAAAGACTCTAGGAAATTAGTATTGGATAGAGTGGCACTCCACATTAGACTTTTATGCTAGGCCTCCACTTAGCTTAGTGTCCAGTTAGGAGTCGTGTCACACCACTAGTGTAGTATTGAACGTAGCTTAGAACTGAGATTGTGTATCATTATTGACAGGACACCGGACATCTATATCTTCGTACTAGTATTCTTGCTTTGCTCGAGGCAAGTACATCTACACACTCATTTACTGTCTTTTAATGCTAGAACATGTATTAATCCTGTTAAAATATTGCTTTCTGAATAACTGCAAGTTAAATCTTCACATGTTACATTAATTGGGTCCATACCATGCTTAGGACAGTTCTTATATCTTCACATGCTTCTTAGTGGTTCTCAGCACATGTTTCACTATGCTTTATACTACTCGGAGTATTCACATGTTTCATACTGCTCCCAGTACCTGTCATGTTTATGTCGATCCCAGTATCTATCACATGTTTTTACTGTTCTCGTATCTCTCACATGTTATACTATAGGGTATGGGGAAACTGACAGTTGAGTACGTGATCATGACCCCCCTCATAGTAGCGAGCGAGGTCGCATTTTATATGCATACCTTGCCGTAGGCTTTATACCAAGGCATATTTGTGCGTATGTACATCTATCGCCCTATCACTTGTACGTATGTACATTTTATTTACATTGTGCCTCAGTACATTGTACATCTATTGACCGATCACGTACCTGCTCCAGTTTTAAACATTATATATACATCTGTCTATATGACATATGTATCCTTGCCATGATAGATTATGATATGACATGATTGTGATACGGCATGAGATAGATGCCATGATTCCTGTGTTACTATGATATTATGATCCCAGTTGTACCATGAGGCCATGTTTTCAGTATTTCTTGTTTTATAGACTTACCACACCATATCTCTTATTGTACATCTCTTTCATTATATGTTCAGTACTTTAGTTGTAGAGGTTGTACTTGCTCCCGTCCTGACAGGATAACGTTGTAGGTATACTTTTCGAGAAGAAAACGCTATGTGTTACATATTATGGTACTGCATTGAGGACCTGGCCTTGCTCCAGTAGAGGCCCCAGCGGGAAACCTTGCTTAGTTATTTTTCTTATGTTTTGAGACTGAGACTCTGGTATGTTCTTACATTTGGATACTGGACTTTGTCTCCAGTTAGATACTTTGGTTATGTATTATTAAGTCTGTGCCTATGTTACCTTCGCTTATAGATGCTGTATTGTGATGAACATTTAAATGTGATTTTAGAACTGTTAGTAGCTTAGATCATTTATTGTCTATTCTTAGAACAGCTTACTGCGCTTTAACCAAGCGTAGGCTGGACATGGCTCGGCCCGGCCCAACAATTTGGGTATCGGGTCGTGACAGCATGGGGGAGTTGGGCAGTAGGCTCAGACAGAGACAGCAGATTCACATCCCACTACTGGAGGAGCTTGCAGGAGGAGTTGGGCAGTAGGCTCAAGTTCAGTACGGCGTACCACCCGCAGACAGATGGGCAGTCCGAGAGGACGATACAGACACTGGAGGATATGCTGAGGACCTGCGTGCTGGACTTTGGAGGATCTTGGAAGAGCCATCTGTACTTGGTAGAGTTTTTATACAACAACAGCTACCAAGCCAGTATCGGTATGTCTCCTTTCGAGGCGCTATATGGATGACGATGTCGCACACCGCTCTTTTGGGATGATGTTGGAGACAGAGTTATGCTTGGGCCAGAGATGATCACAGATGCAACAGAGAAAGTCGGGATGATCAGAGACAGGCTCAGAGTAGCCCAGGACAGGCAGAAATACTGGGCTGATGCTAGTCGCAGACCGATGGAGTTCGCAGACGGTGATATGGTGCTAGTGAAGATATCACCTACTAGAGGGACGATCCGGTTCGGACGAGGAGGGAAGCTGAGCCCCAGATACATCGGGCTGTTCGAGGTACTTGGCAGGATTGGAGAGGTAGCTTACAGGGTTGCACTTCCACCCAACCTAGCAGGAGTTCACGATGTCTTTCACGTATCTCAGCTGAGGAGATATGTTCCAGACCCCAGTCATGTGCTAGATCATTCAGAGTTGGAGGTCGGACCGAGCCTTACAGTTTTTGAGCAGCCAGTGGAGATATTAGACAGAAAAGAGAAGAGGCTGAGGAACAAGGTTATACCCTTAGTACGAGTAGCTTGGAGTCATCACTCTCCGGGTGAATCTACTTGGGAGAGGGAGTCGGACATGAGGGAGAGATACCCTTACTTGTTCGATCCAACCGCTGCGAAGGAACCACCCGTTCCCGCTTGATACCTTAGAGGTTAGTTTCGATCAAAGCCTTAATCATTTTGTTGCATTGCTTGCTATGTTAGAATATTGTAGGGTCTTCAATCCTTGTGAATTTCGAGGACAAAATTTTTCAAGGAGGGAAGACTTGTAAGCCCCTATTTTTCAAAATTTATTTAATTAATGTTAATTAATTATTAATGTCATTTTTAACCTTAAAATAATTATTAGGATTTTTAGGAATTTTTCTAGAATTTTTAAATGATTTTTAAATGAGTTTTATATATTAAAATATCAATTTGTAATTTTTAAAATGTTTTAATATCGTTTTGTAATAATTAGAATTATTTTAATATAGTTTTGTAATTATTAGAATTGTTAATATATCAGTTTGCAATTATTAAAATATTTTAAGTTGTGGAATGTAAATTCTTATTTGCATTTACCAACCGATAGGGCCTGTGTGCAATTACCTAAATTCTAGGGGCCCTAATGCTAAACCTAATCTACCCACCCCCGATGACTGCCACGTCGACGACGACCGTCGACTCACTTTCCCCCGCCATTTCTGTCCATCGCACGCCCCCCCGACCGACTCAACCCACCTATTTAAACCCCCCTTCTTCCCCAGACCTAGCCCTAACCCTAAAACACCACCCAGCCACCCACAACCGCCTCGCCGACAGCCCCAAACCCAAATACTAAACCCTAACTTCGGCGAGCCTCGTCCAGCCTCTCCGTCGACGCTCACCGCCCCCAACCGCCACCGACGTGTTCGCCGCGTCGAGCCGCACCCATCGCCACCCTAGCGCCACCGCCCTGACCGCTTCTCCGCCGTCCAGCACACCCGAAACCCTAAGCGATCGTCGGACACGTAAGTGACAGTGAGAATTCGTGTCATCCGTGTCTCGAATCCACGTATGTGGTACGCCAGGACCCGGGGACACTAGTCCAGTGCTTGGACACGTAAATCGATGCTCATGCGTGTCGTGCATAGCACGGACACGTAGTTTCCTGTGTCCCTAACTGTCCGGACACAGGATTGATTTTATTTTTATTATTAACTAACCTAAACCTAAATAAAACTAACCTAAGTCCTAACCCTAACAGCAAGCCCGCTCAGGCCCACAGGCCAGCGGGTGGGGCTCCAAGATTTCACCCTTTAACAGAGGGCCGAGTTCGAGCCCTCTGTCTGTTTTTTGTTTCTTTTTCTTTCTCTTTTTCTTTTCTTTTGTTATATTATATTTTTTTATATATTATATATATATATATATATATATATATATATATATATATATATATATATATATATATATATTTATATATTATATATTTATATATATATATATATATATATATATATATATATATATATATATATATATATATATATATATATATATATATATATTTATATGTATATTTTTTTTATATATATATTTATATGTATATATATATGTTTTTGTATATGTATATGTATATACTGTATATATGCAGTATTTATATATATATATATATATATATATATATATATATATATATATATATATATATATATATATATATTTTTATATTTAGTAAATTTATATATATATATTTGTATTTATATACATATATGTATATATGTATATATTTTCATGTGTATATATATTATTATATATATACTATTATATATATGTATACAATATTTGTATATATATATATATTATATATATATATATATATATATATATATATATATATATATATATATATATATATATATATATATATATAAAAATATATATATATATATATATATATATATATATATATATATATATATATATATATATATATACTTTATAATTGAGTATTTTCTTATATATATATATATATTTATATATATATATATATATATATATATATATATATATATATATATATGTATTTTTAACATATGTATGTATATATCTACTATGTATAATTTTACCTTATTAAAATATTAATATTTATTTTGTACTTTTACCACTTTGTATTTTTGGGTGTATTTAAATTACTGCAACCATTTGGTGTCCAAGCCTAGCATGGGTTTTTGGGCCCAAATGTGTTTTCACACATTCAAGACCTGTACAAGTCATATTGGACTTGATTCATGGCATTGGGTCCTGTATTTGAACTTTGGTTCAAATTATATACATGGACAAAATACGCAGATAATTAATTATTTAATTGTGTGCAATGCTGTTTTTGAATTTCTAAAAATACTTAAAGTACTGTTAAATTCTGGAAAAACAGTATTTAGATACTATGTTAAGTTAGCTAATTTACTATAATTTCTATAGTATTTAATTTACAGTTTTGCCACTAGTTTGGCGTATGAAACCAAAACTTATTTTTTGTATACTTAGAAAAACTGATTTTTATAAAATACTTGTACTGGTTAATAAATCCCAAAAAATTTATAATAAATTTCTATAATTAACAAGGATCTTTTTGGTACTTTATTTTATGTAAAAATAAGCTTGTCTATCTCAAAAAATTGTTGAAACACAATGTTCATTTGATTTATTTATTGAATAATTACGACTTGCAACTTTTTGTGCTATTTTGAGTTTTAGCCATATTGAACCTCACCCCTCACTAGTGTAAAGACCCTGGAAAGTTAGTTAAAGTAGTGTGTCACCCCACATTGGACTCCTATGCTAAAGTCATCATTTTGGCTAGGTGCCCAATCACAAATCGTGTTTCACAAATTAGTGTCTTAGTGTTTTAGCTTAGTGTAAAAACTAAGTTTACGTATTTATTTCTACAGTGACGAGTTACCAGACATCTATAGCACTTTTATCGTAGCTTGCTTTGCTAGAGACAAGTACTTTCTACAAACTTTACATACTGCTATAACAATAAACTGTGATTTACCAACCATGTTAAAAGCTGATCCTTGGGATAGCAAGTTAGAACTTTACATGTTGTATTACTTTTAGTCTCTACCATGTTTAGACAGTATCTCATATCTCTCACATGTTTAAATAACGGGTTAAGGGAAAACTGTTAGTATTGTACGTGAACATGACCCCCTTCTCCGTATGTATTTACCCGCGCTCGGTGACATTCTATATGTGACCTTGTCGTATGTTCTGATCCCGCGTTTGTGTATGGATATACACCGATGCCGTTCGTGCACGTATGTGCACACTAGAAAAACTTGATATGTGCCACTGTACATTCTATACACCTATTGACCGATTCACGTACATGCTACGGTTTTAATCTTTTAAACTACATGTTGTTATTTTAAAAAGAACTAATTAACCCATAATATGCCATGATTCCAGTTTATTACATTCCTGTTCATGCTTCGTATATTTAGTTTGCTAGAATCAGTACTTGCTCCCGTCCTGATAGGATAACGTTGTAGGTGTCCTTACTGAGGAGGAGTTACTCTGCGACACATATTATGGAGATACTGCCGAGGACCCGGCTTTGCTTTACGAGGATGTTCCTGCGGGGAACCTCGCCTAGTTGTCTTTTTGCTTTAGACTTTTGATAGTAGTCATGTATTAGACTACGTATTTTGTTACTGGACATGTATCCAGTTTTACATTTCTGACTTGTACTTTGGACATTTTACTATATGAGACGACTTTTGTGTTTGGAGCATTTATGACTTTTATTCACTTATAGAACTGTTAGCACATTTAGTCTTATCTTGTTATCTCTAGAACAGCTTACTGCGTTTTATCCCAAACGCAGGCTGGACATGACTCGGCCCGGCCCAACAATTTGGGTAAAGGGTCGTGACAACTGTCCCTGGGGTCATTGCGGGTGCTCTTTCTACAGTACCGGGGGCTACGACGGGAGATGTCGGGGGCGTTCTTCCTCCTCCTCCTCAGCAGGGGACTCCTCCGCCGGTGATGGGAGCTATTCCTCCGTTGCCTTCTCTGCCCACAGACATGGGGCAGATGCTCGCGTTCTTTCAGCAGGTGCTGGAGTCCCAGCGGGCCCAGCACGAGGCTCAGATGAGGCTGACTGAGGCCATACGCCAGGGCATGGAGGATGCATACAGGTTGGCTCTGGGTACGGTGGAGCGTGGGGCTCTACAGAGGGAGGTACAGCAGCAGCAGAAGATCGGGGACATCCAGGCTTTCAAGAAGCTGGGTCCGAGGGATTTTAAGGGGACCGAGGGCATTATATATGCTGATGACTGGCTCGAGGATATCGAGCGTCAGATGAGGGCCTCCCGCCTGGCAGACGACCTGAAGGTCGAGGCGGTTGGCTTGTAGTTGTTAGATGTTGCCCGGACATGGTTCCGGAACGAGCCGGCTCTTGCAGGAGGGGGGCCACACTTGGGCTGAGTTTCGGGCCCTGTTCAGAGAGAAGTTCTTTTCCCCCACAGACAAGATCGGCCTAGTGCGGCAGTTTCAGAACCTGTAGCAGGGCGGTATGACTATGGAGGAGTATGCGGCGGAGTTCGGCCGGCTGAGCCGATACGTCAAGTACATGGTGAGCGACCCAGTGATCCGAGCAGAGCGCTTCCGAGAGGGATTGACATGGGATATCAAGATCCTGATCCCTTCCTTCTATGCGACATATGCAGAGGTCTATACGGAGGCTCGGAAGGTGGAGAGAGAGTGGGGCTTGAAACCGAAGAGGGATCGTGAGTTGTTTTCGGGGGCCAGTAGCATCACGGGGGCTGCTAAGCGCCCTCAGCTTCAGCATCAGTCGTTCCAGCATCATCAGCAGCAGGTGCAGGCCAGGGCACCTATCCAGAGGGTTCAGCACCGTCCGGACAGGATGATCCACCGTGCCACTACTGCAAGAAGCTCGGTCACCTTTTTGAGTTCTGCAGGAGGAGGCTGGGGCTGTGTCTCTTTTGCGGTGCCGCTGGGCATCAGATGCGGGAGTGTCCCAAGAACTCCCGTGTCGCTGGAGCAGCTCAGAGGGCACCTGTTCCGAGGACACCAGCTAGTGTGCCGGTAGTTCGGCAGCGGGGTCCATTTCTGACCCAGCAGCAGCAGTTTGTTCAGCACCGCCAGCAGAGGGGTGGTCAGGGTAGAGCCTTTGCTCTTATAGCCGAAGAGATGGAGCCTATTGCGGATGTTGTCGCAGGTTCTATTCTGCTCGATTCTTTTCCAGCTTTGGCCTTATTTGATTCTGGTGCTACGCACAGTTTTGTGTCTGTTTCTTTTGCTCTTAGGCACAATATCATTGCTGAGTATCTTGGTAGAACTTGCAAGATTATGACTGGGAATGACATCATCCTGGTTAATAATGTTTGCAAGGGACAGAGAGTTTCTTTGAGAGGCCGGGAGCTGAGTGCGTGTTTGCTCATAATGCCACTTCCGAGTTACGATGTGGTACTCGGTATGGATTGGTTGAGCATGCACCATGCTAGCATCGACTGTAGAGGAGGCATGATTCTGTTCAGGCCGCCAGGAGAGCCAGAGTATGAGTTCACCAGGGGTACAGCGGAGCCAGGAGATGGATTCTGCGGAGCGTTGTTGGCGGGGCCGGTGTTGCCACATCCACTTATTGCTGAGTTCTTGGATGTCTTTCCCGAGGAGCTGCCCGAGATGCCGCCAGATCGTGATATTGAGTTTTCTATAGACCTAGTGCCGGGCGCTGAGCCTATCTCCCAGCACGTCTATAGAATCAACAACAGTGAGTTAGCAGAGTTGAAGAGACAGGTCGACGAGCTGGAGGACAAGGGCTTTATTCGATCTAGTTCTTCACCTTGGGGCGCGCCAGTTCTTTTCGTCCCCAAGAAGGATGGTACGGTACGTCTGTGCATTGATTACAGGGCGCTCAACAACCTTACCATCAAGAACAAGTATCCTTTTCCAAGGATTGACGACTTGTTCGACCAGTTGAGCGGGGCGAGGGTGTTCTCGAAGATCGACTTACGTACCGGGTACCATCAGCCGAAGGTGAAGCGGAATGACATTCCGAAGACTATATTTCAGACTCGCTATGGCCAGTATGAGTATACTGTCATGCCGTTGGGTTGACCAACGCCCCGGCGGTATTCATGAACTTGATGAACAAGGTATTTCATCAGTACCTTGACAAGTTCGTGGTGGTCTTCATTGATGACATTCTCATCTATTCGAAGACACCAGAGGAGCACGAGGAGCACCTGAGGATTGTGCTGGACACTCTCAGGAGGGAGCAGCTGTATGGGAAGCTGTCCAAGTACGAGTTCTTCTTGGATCGCGTGGAGTTCCTAGGCCATGTTGTCTCTGGTGAGGAGATTTCAGTGGATCCGAAGAAGATTTCTGCAGTGGAGTCCTGGTCTACGTCGAGCTCAGTAGCAGAGGTTCGAAGTTTTTTGGGTCTGGCAGGTTATTACCGGAGGTTCGTGCAGGACTTTTTCAGGATTGCCCAGCCGATGACCCGCCTTACCAGGAAGGACGAGGAGTTTGTTTGGTCTGAGGAGTGCCAGGCCGCCTTCGAGGAGCTGAAGGCGAGGTTGACTACAGCTCCTATCTTGACGCTGCCATCTGGATCTGGTGGTTATACGATCTACAGTGATGCTTCAGGACGGGGTTTGGGTTGTGTACTTCAGCAGCACGGGAAGGTGATTGCCTATGCATCTAGACAGTTACGTCCTCATGAGAGGAACTACCCTACCCACGATCTGGAGCTGGCAGCGGTCATCTTTGCTTTGAAGCTGTGGAAACACTATCTGTACGGAGAGCGTGTGGAGATCTATACTGACCACAAGAGCTTGAAGTACGTGTTTACCCAGAAGGAGCTGAATATGAGACAGAAGAGATGGTTAGAGATGATGAAGGATTTTGATATATCCTTATAGTACCATCCGGAAAAGGCCAACATGGTCGCGAATGCTTTGAGCAGGTATCCCGTGGCCATGTGTTTGACGATAGATCGTCACCTTTTGGCAGATCTGGAGAGTTTGTGCATAGAGGTGATAGTTCCTGGGTTCGAGGCGCAGATGTGGGGTCTCCAGGTGCAGTCGGAGCTGATGGACAGAGTCAGGGCAGCTCAGTTTGAGGATGAGGCTCTGAGAGTCATCAAGGAGCAGGTCCGGGCAGGACTGTTGGATGAGTTCTCTATAGCGAAGGATGGGTCGTTGAGGCATGGTACCAGATTGTGCGTGCCGAGCGGAGGACTTCGGGAGGAGGTTCTTCAGGAGGCGCACCGTTCTCAGTACTCTATGCATCCTGGGGCCAACAAGATGTATAGAGACTTGAGACAGCATGTTTGGTGGTATGGCATGAAACGCGAGGTGGCTCAGTTCGTTTCTAGATGCTTGGTGTGCCAGTAGGTGAAGGCCGGGAGGCAGAGACCCGGTGGATTGCTCCAGCCACTACCCATTCTTGAGTGGAAGTGGGAGCATATCACTATGGACTTTGTATCTGGGCTTCCGCGCTCTCCAGGAGGGAATGATGCGATTCGGGTCATTGTTGATCGATTGACCAAATCGGCCCACTTTTTGTCTTTCAAGGTGGGTTTGTCTACGGAGAGGTTGGCCGAGATGTACGTTTGGCAGATAGTCCGATTGCATGGGGTTCCAGTGAGTATAGTCTCGGATCGGGACAGCCGATTCACTTCCCACTTCTGGAGGAGTTTGCAGCTTAGCTTGGGCACATCGCTCAAGTTCAGTACCGCATACCACCCCCAGACAGACGGGCAGTCGGAGAGGACGATTCAGACCCTCGAGGATATGCTTCGTACCTGTGTCTTGGACTTCGGGGGATCTTGGGAGGACCACCTTCACTTGGTAGAGTTTGCTTACAACAACAGCTACCAAGCCAGTATAGAGATGTCACCTTTCGAGGCTCTATACGGACGGAGGTGCCGTACTCCCTTATCTTGGGATGATATCGGCGAGAGGGTTTTGCTTGGCCCTGAGATGGTGGTGGATGCTGCGGAGAAGGTCAGGGTTATCAGAGATAGACTTCGGGTGGCGCAGGATAGGCAGCGGCATTGGGTCGATAGCCACCGGAGGCCATTGGAGTTTGAGGTATAATTTAGATTTTTCTAGTATTTGAGTCTGATTGTGATTGTTTTAGATCAAGCTCTAAGCCTTGTGTTTTTGTTCTAGGTTGATGATCTTGTGTTTCTGCGGATTTCTTCGACGCGTGGCACGATTCGTTTTGGTGGCGGCGGGAAGCTTAGTCCACGATACATCGGACCATTCCGTATCTTGGGCAGGGTCGGTGCAGTGGCTTACCGACTGGAGTTATCGCCCGCTCTAGAGGGAGTGCACAGCGTGTTCCACGAGTCGCAGCTGAGACGGTACGTGGCAGATCCCAGTCACGTCTTGGACCACTCCGAGATCGAAGTGGGACCGACACTCAGCTATCCAGAGAAGCCGGTTGAGATCTTGGACCGAAGAGAGAAGGTGCTCCGGAACCAGGTCATTTCCTTGGTTCGCGTTGCATGGAGACACCACTCTCCAGGTGAGTCCACCTGGGAGAGGGAGGAAAACATGCGGGAGCGATTCCCATATCTCTTCGAGCCTTGAGGTAAAATTCTATCTTTTTCTTTCCTTGTTCAATTCATGATTGCTGTGTTAGTTCTCATTCAATTTCGAGGACGAAATTTTTTTAGGAGGGTAGATTTGTCACCCCTAATTTTCGAATTAGGGGTATTTTCGTCATTTTCCAAGTTTAATGATTTTTAGGAATTTTATTTGATTTTATATGATTTTTAGGGATTTGTTTGATTTAGTTTGAATTTTACCCAATTCGGACTTAAGTTGGAGACCCGGATAGTCTGGACCCTAGTGGAACCCACATACTAGCTGGGCTTGGCCCACATGCCATCCTAACTAGGCTAGAAACCATAAATCCTACTTCCATGGCTTAATTAGTCATTTTAGAGGCTTAATTAGTTAATTAGAGTTAAACCGAAACGAACCGAACCAAACCGAATTCATTTCAAACCAAACCAAGTCTATTGGGTTTGGGGCTTATTGGATCACCACCCAAACCCAATAACCCCCCCCCCCCCCCCCCCACTTGGCCGGCCATGAAGTGGAGCAACCCCCCCTCATCTTTTCTTCACAATTAAGAAATCTCTCTCTCTCCATTCCATTTTTAGTTCTTCTTCTTTCTTCTCAAGCAAGCTATTCTAGGTATGCCATTAATTTTCTCTTTTGCATTTATTTCTTCACAATAAATGAAGAGGAGCTCCTTCTCCCCATTTGCCCATAGTTTTTAATAGGTTTCCTAAAAATCTAGGTTAAGGATTAATTAGGGGTTTTCATAGATAGAGTGTATATATAAGTATATGTGTATATATTATATGTATTTGTGTGTGTGTGTAGAGGAATGGTGGTGGTGATGGTGTGTGAGAATGGTGGTGGTGGTGTGTGAGAGTGGTAGTGAGAGTGTGAGTGTGTGTGTGGTTGTGTGAGTGTGTAAGTGTTTATATATATATATATATATATATATATATATATAATATATATATATATATATAAAATATATATATATATATATATATATAGTGAGATAGATAGATATATATAGATGATATATATATCTATATATATATATATATATATATATATAATATATATATATATATAGAAGGAGAAGTAGGAAATTAGAAGGAGAAGAAGAAGTAGCAGCTGTAGCAGCAGTATACAGCAGTGGCAGCAGCAATAGGCAGCTGCAGCAGCAGCATTTGCAGCCTAGCAGCAGCAGCAGCAGTGCCTAGCAGTAGCAGCAGCAACCATAGCACTAGCAGCAGCAGTTAGCCCCAAGCCCCCCCTTTAAGCCCCTCTATAACCCCCCTATATAATATATATCTATAGTATATACATAACTATATAATAACTATATATATATATATATATATATTATATAGTTATATATATAGTTATGTATATATATATATATATATATATATAGATGTATATAGAGAATGAGAAGAGAATTAGAAATAGAAGAAGAGAATTAGAAATGGAAGGAGATTAGATGAATAAGAAAAAAAAGAAGAAGTTAAGAATGAGAGGAAGTTAGGAAGAGAATTAGAATTAGGAGAAGGAAGAAGAGTTAGAAGGAGAAGAATTAGAAGAGTAAGAATTAGAAGAGGAATGAGAAGTAGAAGGGAAAGAGGAGTAGTGTAGGATACGGGGAAGGGAAAAATAGGAAATCAATTTAGAGGAGATCGAGTTAGAGGTGAAATCGAGCTCCGAGTGTCGGAACGCGATGAAACTTGGAGGAGACCTAGAATACGTGAAATAATTTTGTGGGTAGGCTCCCGAGTTGAAATCGGGGCTTCGTGTGGGTGTAGGGCGATGGTATCGCACCGTACCATTGCGTATCGTGAGATATTCTAGATAATCGGCAATAGGCCGTAAGATGGACTAGATATCCTACTACCCTAGGAATCTTGGTAGGTAAACGTATAGGCTAGTATCCTACTACCCTAGGGAGCACGGGTCGAAATACCAAGCGTAGGTAGGCTAACTTGGTATTCACCTAGGCTAGAAATTTACCCTTATAAAGGAGTAAATTAGGATATGGCCTACGGCCAAGATACGGTTTAGAAGTCCAAGATAGACTTGGATATGGGTTGTAAGGGTTGGTAATGATTAGAAATAGTCGTCTAGACCTAGTCTTGACCTCGGTTGACCACGATTGACTTTTTAGACCAAAAGTCAAACTATGGGTCAACACTTACCCAATTTAGTCCCAAATTCCATTAGACTTGGACAGTTGACCAAAAGTCAACTGTTAGTCACCATTGACATAAATTTCAATTTATGATAACTGTTATGATTCATGTACTTAGTGTAGATATGCTTTTCCTGACACATGGTTCTCACGGATTGGTATTCATGGATCTCGACGAGAGATGTTTCTCCTTCTTAGGTTGGATGTATTGTGCAAGCTCCCTTGTAGCTCTTGTTCAATAAATGGTCACTGATTCTAGAGAAGCTATTAGATCCCTTCTCAGAGAATCCCGTACAGTGACGTGTCCTGTTGGATCTATTCTACCAGTTGGGGTAGGAGGAGTAGTAGCGTATGCCTGTGATCATTCCCCTTGCATTCTTGAATAGTATTAGTCATATACCGTACTTATGACTAGCCAGGCCGGTTCTTGACAGGTACCCAAGTCGATCACAAGTTGAAACTGCTACTCACACACATTGGATATATGGCTTACCTTGATTTGTGTACATACCATGATTCAGTTCTACTTTCCTGTTCTAGCTCTAGCTCTACAGCTTACCATGCTATGATACATATATGTACACTCCATGATTTCATTGTATATGCTCTATTTACAGTTCTTATAGCTTTTATTCTATCTGAGATCTGTTATGAGATATATGTACTCGTTCCATCCTGACTGGATATGTTGACAAAATATTACAGATGCTGATGAGGGGGATTGCAGTACCTACTACGGTCCGGATGACGTAGTGGGCTTAGACTTGGAGACCTTGGTCCAGCAGGGCTTAGCTCCCTGACGAGACTTTACCTATTACTTAGTTAGAGTAGGTCTTTTGTACTGGACCTTGTCTCCAGTTACTTTTGAGACTGTTATTATTTTGGATTGTATTAGAGACTTGGACTTGGACTTGTATATTATTTATGTTTGGACTTGACAGGTAATATTTTATCGTCATGTTGTCTTTATCTTTCAGTCTTTACTTTATCATCTTAGAGTTGTGATTGAGCACTCATATATTATCATTGCTTGTCCTCTGTTCGGAGTTGACCATATTCTCGACATGTTTGATATTATATATATAACTGTTGTTAGAGTAGAAAACCTACAGCGTTTCACGCCGTTTTTACGGTGAGGGCTGGACGTTGTTACGTACACGTGCCCTTATAGCGGGTGCGGGTCGTGACACTACCAGCCCCTCCCTTCCCTACCCCTGCCCTCCGTCGACGATCCGACCCACACCTGCCCCCCCCCCCCCCTCCGCCGACGACTTGACCCCGAACCCCCCCTCGACCCCCTCCCCTCCCCCTCCTCCTCCTCCGCCGGCGACCCGCCCCCCTCCCCCTCACCCCCCCCTCCTCCCTCCGCCGGCGACCCGCCCCCCTCCCCCGTCCTCCCTCCGCCGGCGACCCGCCCCCCTCCCCCCCCCTCCTCCGCCGGCCATCGCGAACACCCCCCCCCCCCCCCGACCCGCCCCCACCACCGGAGAGAGAGGGGGGGGGTGAGAGGGGAGGGGCAAAATCGTCTTTTAAGACGATTTTTAACAGATTTTAACAGCGGAAGGGGGGGGGGGGGGGATGATTTGAGCATTTTGTAACGGACTGTCTTTTTCGAATCAGCGAGACTTTATTTGTATTTCGTAACATCTAAGGAGGGTTTAAATGCACTTTACCCAAAAAAAAACAAACACATGACAATACTGAGTGGACTAAATTTTTAATTGCTCGACTAAATTGCCAACCTTAACGGTCACATCTTTGTACCGAATCGAGGGAGGATCATACGGTAGACTGTACGTTGACGTAGTCTCCCCTATTAATTGGTTCCAATCCTTCTACTAGTATCGGATTCGTTTATTAACACATGATCGTCACGTCAGCACGATCCATCATGCGATGTTACTTCTTAAGCAATTCTTTATAGAAAGTAAGTCAATAAGAAAGCAAAGAATGGAGAATGTGAGAATTGGAAGGACCACATATATGCTGCTTTGGCTAAAGTAAGGAAAGCATATGATTGAAAAAGTTGAAAGTTGATAGCAATGAATCCAAACGTGGAGCTTATAAAGGCTGGCAATGTCATAACATATATGGGTGGACTTGTGAATTTGCATGTGTTACCAACTAAATTTGTGCCACCAACAATGCAACAACGGCTACTTATCGATAATTGTGGTCTCACAAATTTGTGGCTACAATCGACGAATAGCGAGGAAGTCTTATTCACTAAAAAAAAAATACAATAAATATATAACCACCCACTTAGCCATGCGACATGCAGGGCCGGTCCGAAGGATTGGGTTGCCCTATCCTGGAACTAATTTTGGTTGCCCCTTGACTCTTATTGTCAGCTGGTTCTGGTGGTCATCCGTGACCCTGATCTTGGGGGGGGATCATGTTGAGCCTGGGGGATTGTCCTAGCAGAGGGGGTTGTCCAAGTTCCAAGTCTTGTCCGACTTACCCCAGGACCAGCCCTGGCGACATGATCGTCCCTATTTAACTTGATACTCTCAACTATTTATTTTATCAACTTTATATCCTATACATTATATTAAACAACTTAATATGAAAATACATTATATTAAACAACTTAATATAAAAAGAGAGGTGCATGAAGCAGAAGAAGGAGAGAGGAGGGAGACGAGGGCTAGAATTAGGGTTATCAAAAGAGGCTATCAAGAATTAGGGTTATCAAAAGAGGCCATTAACTTTATACTATATTTTCATATTAAACAACTTAATATTTTCTAGAAACTTTGCTAACAATTTGCTCAATCATATAGTGATAGAACAAAGAGGCTATCATGTATAGTAGAACACATGTTCGAATCTTTCTTTGACATTTGTCAAGTCGAAGAAAGATCACCTAAAAAAAAAAATAGTAGAACGCAGACTACGCGAACTAGCTATTATGTTTGAAAGTCAAAAGTATGCAAGAAATTAATTAATGATAAAAGAAAGAAAAAATTGGATCGGCATTATGTGTTCAATCTTAGATTTCATTTACAGTATCAAATACAAAGAATGAATCAAAACGGGTTTCATTCTAAAATCTAATACAATTAGTCTCAAAATTTAAATGGATATATTTTTTTTAATAATCAACTAATACACAAGTTCGTCTACCGTATTGGTTCCATCCAGAAATTTTGTGAAACTTTATCTCTTATACCCAAATTTGTCGAAACTTTTGTACCCTACAACAAAATTTCTGTGTTTGACATAGGGGTGGGCATACGGATCCAGGACCCGCGGTTCCGACCCGTCCCGAACCGTATATGGTCAAACGGGACGGTTCCTAAATTTGGAATTTAAACGGGGCGGGCCGGGGCGGGTCGTGTGACACTAACGGGACGGGACGGGTCCTATTTTCAAATAAACGGGACCCCGAACCGATCCGTTTCTAGGAGTATGATTTTTTTTTATTATCAATTTTGATTTTTTTCATATTATAATTTATAAATAATAGCACACGTTATTGTTTAGTAAACAAATTCTAGAAATTGGAAAACATAATACTTGTTTTGTTCTTCTAGATAATAGAACATGTGTAAATGTTTACTATTCTATAATTTTATGAATTTTTTTGGATCCGTTTGGACCCGCGGGTCGGCTCGGTTTGGACCCGTTTCGAACGGGTCGAATCCGTACCGGTTCCAATATTTTTTGGACCCGTCCCGCCCCGTCCGCCAAATAACGGGTCCGGTCCAGATCCATAAAATTTGGATCCGGTCCGACCCGTGCCCACCCCTAGTTTGACACCACCTTTATTTTTTATTTTTTTTTATAAAATTGTGATTTCGGAGGTTGATCACATATAATTCGAGGATTACGTACACCCAGAGGTTGATGTTAATTCCGAGAATGAATCCACCAATGTTGATAAAATCTTAGGACGATAAAAATATCTATATCCCGTCATCATAATTAAGCCCTAACTTGACATGCACTATATACTAAGGGCCTGCTTGGTAACGGTGTTTTCACTGGTTTTGGAGTATTTTTGAACCGACCGTTTATGAAAATCTCTGCTGTTAATTTTTTTTGAGGCACCGGTTTTGGTCGGCTCAAAAACTCTCCAAAATCGGTGTAATGTATTTTTGGGTTGTTTATAAACATCCCAAATCGGTAGATTTTGAGCGGCACTATTTTTTTTTATTCCATTTATATCCTCACAAAAATATATAATTATAACTACTGATACCCTTCCCAATTTAATTTATTCGTGTAAAAAACTTTCAGAAACGTTCGTTAGTGAATTACTAAGTGTGGATTGGACTGGTCTAAAAGTCGCTACTTAAAACATCCAAAATCGATAGTCTAAAAATACCTCATAATCGCTACCCTATAATTGCCAAATAGACCCTAAGGGGGCGTTTGGTATGCGGAATACTATATAGCGAAAATTCTATATTTTCGGGAATCAAATTTCAAGGAATTAAATTTCCTGAAAAATTACATTCCCATGTTTGATGACAATATAAATATTCCCGAAAAAAAATAAAAAATAATAATAACGAAAAAAATGAACAAATATAAAAACTGGTAAAAACGATAAAAAATCGATAAAAACGAAAAAAAATGGTAAAAAAACGAAAAACGGTAAAAACGACAATAACAAAAAACGACAAAAACGATAAAAACGAAAAAAAAACGGCTAAAACGACAAAAAACGGCTAAAACGACAAAAATGACCAAAAAACGACAAAAAATGCATAAATGACAAAAAATAACAAAAAGGGGTAAACGAAAAAAACCAAAACACGACAAAAACGACATAAAATCGGTAAAAACGACAAAAAATCAAAATGCGACAAAAACGACAAAAAAAAAAAAAAAATCGGTTAAAACAAAAAATAACAAAAAATCGGTTAAAAACAAAAAAAAAAATCGGTTTAAAACGACAAAAATAACAAAAAAGCGACAAAAACGAAAAATAATCGATAAAACGACAAAAGGACAAAAAATCGGTTAACACGACAAAAGTAACCAAAAAGCGACAAAACGACAAAAAAGGGTAAAAACGACAAAATGACAAAAGCGACATAAAATAGTAAAAATGACCAAAAAAACAACAGAAAATGACTACAAATCGGTTAAAAACAACAAAACACAAAGCTACAAAAACGACAAAAAATTGGATTAAAACGAAAAAAAAAAAAAGACAAAATAATCAAAAGTGACAAAACAAAAAAGGGTAAAACGACAAAAAATCGCTTAAAACGACAAAAATTGATAAAAATGACAAAAAACCGATAAAAACGAAAAAAAAATGTTCAAAACTAATCAAAATTGATCAGAAAAGAAGAAAAAAAATTTAAACAATTTTTTTTTTGGCCGGGCAAAAAAAAAAAACCCACCTATTCTCAGGGATATAATTTTCATGTTTGTGGGTAAACTATTTACCGGATATTTATATTTCGAAAATAAATTTTTTAAGTCAACAAACGTGGTAATATATTTCCATCTAAATTTAAAAAAAAAAAAAATTTCGCGTACCAAACGTCCCCTAAGGTTATTTCTTGCTAGGTTATAATAAGTCTCAAAAATCAAATCTCTTCAAACGACACGTTCACTTATTAGCTTAGAGCTACACCAAAATTTACATCCATTTCAATCTTATCTTGACTTGAGTGTCGGATCGTAGCACCACGAGAGAGTTATTCATGTCCCTTTCACGTTTGTTCCTACGCATGAAAACAAAAAAGAAGAAGACAAACATAACCAAATAGTTATTCTTGCACAAACTTTGTAATATTTGGATTTGTAAAAATGGGTCAGGTTTACAATATTTGGATTTGTAAAAATGGGATGAACACTCAAGTTCATTACATTAGATGTTCAAATGCCACTTCATTTTCTTCTTGCACACTTTGTATTCGCTTTATTTGCTATATTTGCATGTCTAAACATGTACACATGCCGAACACTTTATGAATCCAAAAACAAAACCACATTGAATGCATACTCTTTTGCTTCCAAGGCCGTCACATCCACTATTTCTTTGTTACCTTCTATACTTTTAGTCATTTACGTCTATTAAATCAGGGTGCGTTTGATTGCAAGTTGAAAAATACGTGAAAAAAAAAACTTAATTTCATGGAATTATTTTACTAGAAAAAAATTTCATGAAATTTAAAAAAATTGAATGGAAAACTTAATTTGGATGTTTGATTGCCATTATATTTACAAAAAATAGTTATTTTTTCATGAAAAATAATATTTTTCTATGGGTTGGACAAGTTTTATTTCCACCATTTTAGATGAAAAATAAGGAAAATGATAGATTTTGAAAAATAATTCCATGAAAAATATAAGCTATCAAACAGTACAATTGGTAAAAAATTTGTGAAGGAAATATTTTCATGGAAAAAAAGTCCAATCAACACAGCCTAATAATTTCGTGTTACAAAAAATACTCTCAGTTGACTAACTCATAAAAAGATTATGCAACAATATCCTCTAAGTGCTACGAAGAGAGAACGATGGATCCAGGGCCGGCCCAGCGGATTGGGTTGCCTAGCCGAAATAATTTTGGTTGCCCTTAAACTTATTAAAATAAGACTTAATTGTACTTTGCTACCCTCAACTATTTCGTTTTTTCAACTTGATACCCTAAACTTTTTTTTGTAACAAGTTGATACCCAAAAAAATTTGGGACGAAATACCTGCTTAACCTTAAAATTACCCCCCCTCCCCCAACACCCCCTCTCCCACTCCGTACCCCACCCCCACCGCCGCCGGCCGCCGTGACAGCAGCAGCCGCCGCAGCCGACGCCGTGACGATGGCGTCGGAAGCGGGAGGGGGGGGGGGGTTGGCGGACTGGGAGAGGGGGGTGGCCGGAGGGGAGGCGGAGCGGGAGGGTGGGGGTGGCCGAGGGGGTGGGGGGGGGGTGGAGAAGGAAGATGGAAGGGATAAGGACATTTTGGAGTTTTTTTGAAAAATTAGGTATCAAGTTAAAAAAAAAAGTAGTTGAGGTATTAACTTGTTACAAAAAAAAAGTTTAGCGTATCAAGTTGAAAAGCGAATAGTTGAGGGTAGCAAAGTGCAATTAAGCCTTAAAATAATAATACGTTTTATTAATATTGTGTTATGATAAGCAAGACAAGCTAGACTTACCAATATTGTGTTCCAGGAAGTATCATATAATGCAAAAAAGTCTAATAGTGCTAAATATCAGTGGAAGAAAACAATAAAAAAATCTAGCATCTAACAATCACTTGTCAAAAAATCGTAATATTTAAAAATGAAATACTTTATCACCAACCTCCATAATTATTTTCTTAAATCCAAGTATGAAATGAAGAACCCTGGACAACTCCTTACCACTATGCATTCGAAAACAAGTAATATTTTTTAGAATGAATATATGATTTCTTTGCTTCTTCCGAGTGCATGAGGACAGATAAAGAAAAGTAGAAATTGGACTTTTGGCGATTTGGCGGAGAGGTGCGGCCGTCTGGGAATAGAAATTGGAATAGGTCCAGGACTGATGTGGATGAAGGGATTTTTTTTTTTGGAAAAGATTGTCCTAAGCCCAGGTGGTTGCCAGGCCCGGGGGTTGTCCTGCCCAGGGCTTGTCAGGCTCACCTCTGGCCGGCTCTGATGGCTCATAGACAAAAAAAATGATGGATTAATAGAATATTGATATTTTTATTATTTTTCAAAGAACAAAAGTTGTCTAACATATAACAATAAACAAGAATAGAAGTCGTCCAAATAAGACGTCAAAAACATTCTAAAGCATTCGATGAATATATATTTGTTCAAAGTTCATACATCAATTTCTGAAATAATAGTTATACTAGTTATACAACTATTGAAAAATAATTATTCAAATCTCCAAATATAACCAAATGGGCTAATTAGTGATCAGATCCTAGATATTGTATCAGTTTAGTGTTTAAACTTTGACATATCCAATTGAAGAGTTTAGATCTTGATTTTTTTTTCCTATTATACTCTCGTTTTGTTTGATAATGAAATTTTCATACATAGGTTAGGAATGATAATATAATGGGAAGAAAAAAAAAAAGAAAAAAAATCCAGAGTCTATACTTTTCAATTGGACATGCGATGCTTAAACTCTAAACTAATTTAAATTCAGGGTCTAAACGCTAATTAGCCCTAACCAAATATGCCCCAGTTAATTGATAATATTTGGATCGGAAGAGTTCCACACATAAATAGTATTAGATTAAGGGACTACATGCAAAAAACCCAATGAATATTTTCGAGAGTTTCTGATCCAAGAGAACCCCACCCCCCCCCAGATTGCTATATATGCATACATCTCCCACAGAAGTCAGAACCCTAAATAAAATAAGAGCAAAATCCCGATGGGATCCAAATCCAAATCGAAGGATCTCGCCGCCAGCACGAATCTCGACGCGGCTCGCGCCCCCTCCTGGCCGACGACGGGCCGCCGCGCCGCGCAGCGGCTGACGATCGACGACAGCTCCGGCTG
The DNA here is from genome assembly GCA_029216955.1 of Iris pallida. Lineage (NCBI taxonomy): Eukaryota > Viridiplantae > Streptophyta > Magnoliopsida > Asparagales > Iridaceae > Iris > Iris pallida. Next base: position 4,115,633 of record JANAVB010000799.1, on the reverse strand, counting down.
CACGCCGGCGAGTTCGGGCGGTGGCAGCTGCGGCATTTCGTCCTCACGTGCCTCGCTGGGCGCTCGAGGCGATGCACACCATGGTCATGATCTTCGCCGACCGCGGCGGAGAGGCCGCCGGGTGCCCGGACCCCACGGCGGGGACCGGCGGCGGCGGCGGGGGGTCGACGGTGGCGGAGTGGGCCTGGTGTGCGGGGAGAGGTACAAGGTCGGGCTGTGCAGGCCGGCTTCTTCGCCGGATGCATGATAGGTATGTAAATTTTTTTTTTAAATTACTCTGTTTTTTTGCGCAAGGACTTCTTATTTTTTATTATTTTGCATTTTTTTTTTTTTCATTTTCCCGTAATTACTGTCACTAATAAATTTAAAAGTAAGTAATAACATATAATAAGAATATGTTGATTATATTTTTTCTAACTTACGTGGTTAAGGTTGGAGCTATTTTTCTTATTTGGTTGAGTTTGATTCTCCGTGTTGAATATATAGTTAAATTTAAACATTTTCAACAATTTGTTACATAATTTATTATTTTTAAAATTAAATAATTGATGATATACACACGACCGTTTGAAGTCACGTTATAATATAGAGATATGGTCGGGTTGGAGATGGTTGCAATTCTTGGTTTTTTTTTTACTGCTTTTAAATTTGTTTGGAAATTCGTTAGTTACCAGAAATAGGCATTATTTTTTTTGTAGTTAGATTTATAAGTTGGGGGCATTATAGTAAATGCAATACTCTTATTGGTGAAGTTTTAATATCTAGTGGTCTTTTTCCTCAATCTTTAGGAAATCAAAGTGATCGTTTAGATTATTATTTCATACATATAGTTGGGATAGTTTGAAAATTCCGGCAAGCTAAAATATATTAAGGGATACACAAACATATTAGCTTAAATTTTAAGTTTATAAACAAAATGGCTAAACCATAGAAGTCTACGGATATATATTTATATATAAGAAAAACCAAGAATATATAGGAAATTGCAGTTAGGAAGGAGGTTTTTATAATGTCACCAGATTTTCAAGATGGCTCATCAGTTTTTTAAAAATAAATTTATAGCTTGCTGACTTAGTATTTTTGTCTGCACTTTATCCGTACGGCGCACAAGTTTTCTATCGAAGATCCGTGCCAGTCTTTTCCAGACGCTTAGTTAGATTGCTAAGACGAGAATGAGATCAATGTGGAATAAAAGAGAGATATTGTGAGATTGAAAACTTCACGGTACTAAAAAGATTTTAACTTCTTGGATGATGAGGAACAAATGAGCCTCCTCGAAACGAAATATTCTTTATGTTATTCTCTACAACATCTAGAAAGCTAATTAAGAGAATTCACGAATCTTTAAGGGTCTGCTTGGCAATTATCGGGGTAGCGGTTATGAGGTGTTTTTAGAGTACCGGTATGAGCGGTTACGAGGGGTCCGGTTTTGGATGGTTTTTAAGTAGCGGCTTTTAAACCAGTCCAATCCATGCTTGGTAATTCACTAACGAGCGGTTCTGAAAGTTTTTTACACGAATAAATTAATAGGGAAGGGTATCGGTAGTTATAATTATATCTAGTTTTGTGAGGATATAAATGGAATAAAAAAATAAAGCCGCTCAAAACCCGCCGATTTGGGGTGTTTACAAGCCACCAAAATACATTACACCGATTTTAGGGGATTTTTTGAGCCGACGAAACCAGTGCCTCAAAAAAATTAACAAGCAGTGGTTTTCATAAACGGTCGGTTCAA